>JAYESA010000012.1:104516774-105116774 GCA_036927795.1 Iris macrosiphon | reverse complement strand
GGTCTCATGACACACACTCGATGTGTCAATTTCAAAATTCTTCCTAATTGGGCAAAAAAAAAAACCTATATAGAAATAATAATACAAGTCATATGTACCTAGTTCTTGATCTTATGAGTAGCCCTAAGACAAAGGATGATTCATAATGATTAAATGCATGAATTAGAGTATAGATTAAGGGGTAGATTCAGAATTTACCTATTAGCAGATGGATTTTCAATGAAATGCTCAATGTACATAATTTGGACACAATCCCCTTGTCAATTCGTCCTCCTTCAAGTGCTCTTTTCAATCCAAGTTTTAATAATTTTTAGATGATAAAATTGAGAGAGAATGAGAGTAAATTGGGTTAAATTTGGTGGAAGAATGAGTCAATTTGGGGAAAAACACAATTGGAGATCTAGACTTAAATAAATTATAAGTGGAGAGAGAAACTATCCCCCTTATAGTTGCCGGCACCTTACTCCCCCTCCAAGCAACACTAAATGTCCCATCTACCCCCACTAATAAGTCATAAGAAATTTAATTAGGATTGTCTATATTAGGAAGCTTCTAATTATTCATGAAACTAATCTAATCTCCTTAATTAATTAAGGGAATGGGTCTAATGGGCCTAGTCTAATGTTGGGCTGTCATGACAACTAATATGTCCACTAATAATAAGTCAAAATAAATATAGGCTAGCCCACTAATCAAATAACTAAATAACACAACATAATAAAATTAATTAGTAGCACAATATATATAAATATGCTAAATGACAAAAATAACCTCATCTAGAATTATGGTAGTAACATCAACACCTTATCATTTGTTGTCTCATCTTCTCTATCGTACTCTTCGTATTCTCGATCCCATGTGCAAGTTCTTCTTGTACTGAAATATATTCGTGTCATAATACTCCCTCTAAAAGTAGATATAAAAGATCCTTAGAAATTTAATACATCATTCTCGTCTCACCTTTTTGAGTTGAGGTAAAAAAAATTGTACTTAACTCTTTTTTATCGCATGGCACATTCTTATCCTCAAAGCATGCTTTAGTTTTAATTTTGAGGTCAAAATTCTGGTAAGTTGGGTAGATTGTAACCTCCATTATTTTCCAGAATTTTTATAATAATTATAAATAAAAATTTATCATAACGAGAGGAAATAAACTATATAATGCTTATAATAACAATAGCAATTAGAATTAATAATAATTATAATAATAGTAATAATAATAATTTTAATAATAATAATATTAAAAAAAATAATAATAATAATAATAACACAATAAAAGAAACACATAGGAAATAATAAGAATAAAAGAAATTAATATAAAACAAAAAGAAAAGCAAAAGAAAAAAAATTAAAAAATAAAATTTATTACTCACGAGATTTGGCTAGCAATATCTCGCAAGTAAAAAAATCAAAAACCCAACGACAGCAGGCCATAAAACCTTAGATTCTTTACATGATCTTGAATCTGATTTAAACTAATTTTTTGCCAAATCATTTCCTATCTAATCACTAACCTATTTTCCTTAGATTAGTTTAAAACCTAGTTGAAATTGATGACAAAATTGATTATAAAATGGATTAAAACAACCTATAGAACAACTTCTAACCTATCAGTGTTCTTCATAAATTCTTCAAAAATAACCCTAGCTTCGAACACCTGAGTTCTTCCCAGGTAAACTGGAACCCATCCCGACTAGCATCGCCATGGATGAACTCCTGGGCAGGTTGCCGGAAAAGCCGATGTCGCTGTGCAATGATCGTGCATAGAATCATAGCCGTTCTCAAACCTCCAACTTTGCGGTTCGACTGCTCGATCGTCGTTCAACCAATTTTTGAATTGATTCTTCAGGTACGTTCACAACATAACCATATTAGAATTCAATTAATTATTTTTAATTTAACTGAATCAAAAATAGGTTAAATTTTGATTCAAAAGTCATGAAAAACAATATTAAAAATAGAACATAAACTCAGCCTAAACATCCCTTTTGAAAGCCCGATCACTTTCAATCTACTCAACCAAATATTGTTTTTCCATTACAGATTCAAAGTCTATATAACCAAGATCAAAATCATGTAAATTGATTATTTTATTTTACAGTAGTTAGATATTAAAAATTAGAGTAAAGATCATGAAAAATATATTTTTAAAACACGAAAAACTCTGATATGGAGTTCGTCCTGCCAGACCAGGTCGTCTCATCGCATACTAATTGCTCTGAAAGACGTATATAGTATATCTTGACGTATGAGATTTCACAGAAGTTGATTTGGACGTGTGTGCATGCCAGAATCAACCCGTATCCGTAAATAATTTCCTGATATCAATATTTTGCAAAATACCCAATTAGTTTTTGTATGCTCGTCAGACCACAATAAAACTTGAGCCATTTGACTTGCAGCGTCTGACTTGTCCTATGACCCAAGTTTCACTCGATTCTAAGCCAATCAACGAATTACCGTTTTGCGGGTCCTACGATTTGACTCGACGAACAGTTTTATGATCGGCTCACCAGAATCCAAAATTGGACATACCATTTAGTTTGTATCATCAATTTAGATTTGTTTGACCTATAATATCCTATTTAGATATCTTTACCCTTTACCCGCTTTTCGGTGTAAGGTGGGGCACTAGTGGACTCCGCTTTGGCCCAAAATTATCGTTTTGCCCCTGTGTCCAAATTGGACAAACAGATAGTGTATTCTAACTATCTTACTTATTTTGGGACCATTGGTTATGTTTATTTCAGCATCTGGAGACGTTTGTTCAGCTTCCGTATTTTTTGGTTCGTTGTACTTATTGTCTTGTGTCATTTCAGCACCAAACCACTTCCAGGCAAGTATACCTTGCCACTATTACTGCTTATTTATATTCATTTATGCATGTTTTATTTCTATTATTTATTTTCTTATTTTCTTATGTTATTAAACTGCACATCCAAGAAGACTTGGGTGCAACGACGAGATTCATCATTATTTGTCCATTTATTGATATTATGCATATTGACTTAGAGTTAAGAGACTACTCCATGACTTTTAGGCATCATTATGCTTTTTCACAACCCGCACCCGGTGAAGGGGCACGAGTACGTGGGTACGTCCAGCCTACATCGTTGTATCGGCAGTAAAACGTTGGCTTGGTCAACTATACTATTTAATTATCTCATAATAATGCATAAACCTCTAATAGTATCTCAACTCCAAGAAGAGTGTAATAAAATTAATTCAACACAATAATCAATCATAATTCTTTAGCACGATAAGATATAAAGGAAGTCTAACATAACTATACAATAAAAAATATATAACAACAATAATAGAAACAATATCCAAATCTTAAACTATATACCGAAAATAAATCCAGTAACAAAATGCTAAAGGGAACTAACTATGCTAACAAGTGATTCTGGCTAGATCTTCTGGCAGTCACTCCAGAACTAGTGGGTCCAAATCTGTGCCATCTATAGGTCGAGGACCATAGTATGCCGGACACAAATCCCCGAGATTCTCTGAAAAATATTTCCACTCAGGAATGGAGCGAAGTACATCTCTAATAGCAGTTTTAATCAATGATATAAACTATGTAACAGTAAATAGATGTGAATATATAAGATGCCATATACATATACAAGAGATACACAATAAAGGAAATACTAGAAATAAATATAAGGATGAGCAATATGGAGTGAACAAGAAATACTAAAGACTAAGTGAGTGATTATCAGCTTTAACATGTGATCGGCTTGAGAACTTGCACAAAAGTAAATGGCCTGGTTAATCATACGTGCGGTGTATGATAAATACTCACAAGGAACAAGACAAGCTCAAGAAGGGTATGATCACATATCTATACTACATACTCCCCGCCCCCGACTGGTATAGTGGATCAAACCATGGTACGTCATGACACGGGTTTCTAGGGCGCTACTATTCTCATGAACCAATATTTGTACATGTACAAGAAGAATAAGAAAACAAGGCTAGCACAAGATACACCATATATACCAAAGAATAATATCTCATGACGAGATCCAGATATACCAATCCGTGTAACCATTGCGTCAAGAAATTAAGGATATCTACACTAGATATAAGAGACATAGAGGATATCATAAATGAGAAACTATTAGGGAATGTACTAGCCTGTGGTCCAGAGCAAAGAATATCAAACTGTGTCCGAACTGGTGTCACACAGACCTATATATGAAATATTGCATTAATACAAGGTGTTACAATAAAAATAAGTTAAACTGGTTCAATTCTAGGTCATGAAGTCATTTCTAAGTCAAAATAGTCAAACTTGGTCAACTCTATGCCAAACTAGTCAAACTTGGTAAAACTATTTATTTCTAAGTCCTATGAGTCTATCTCTAGGATATTAGGTCCATACACTATGAAACTAAACCAAACTAGCTACTCTAAGAAATTAGGACAAACACAAAAATACCGTATCATAGGATACTCAAGTTCTTAATATAAAAATAGTAATTTGTATATATATACAAGTCAATACATATAGTATCATAGCTAATTAATGCAAATAGGATACCTTGGCTTTGAACCAAAGCATATCACACTACCACACACCTATCTCGATACTCAAACTCAATATCTTGAGTATCGACCAATTACCTTGACATTACCTTAGTATCCTAAGGTAATTCAAATCCTCATACATATAGCTAATATATATTGCGAATACCCAATACACTAGACTATACTAATATAACTAAAACATATGCTAACTTATAGCTATTAACCTATTACAACTACTAACTATCAACATATAATACATATCAATACAATACTTACAAACTTAACATATAATACATACATAGATACGTATAGTATAATAGCTACTAGGCTAACTATTATATATATCTACTAACTGTCAACTAACAAGTATAAAACTAACCTTAACACTAAACTAACTGATACACTTAACCTCTCTAACTATTAACTATCCTCTAGAAACTAACTAATCTACTAAAATATAAACTATCTAGACACCCAAAACCCATGCCTGAAACCTAACCTTGCTATGCATCCTCCCTGCTGTGCACTACACAGTGTTGCTGCACTTTGAATACTGATATCCTTGTTGCCTTTGCTGAAATACTGCTGCACATATTGCTGTTGAACTTGCTGTTGATGACACTGATGTTCTGTGTTCTCTCTGTGTAACTCCTATATAGTTGATGCATATTGCACTGATGCTACCCTTTGTTGTACTACTGCTAAGGGGCTCTCAGTACAGAAACCAGCTGTTGCTATGTCTCTATTGAGGACTGCATGAGCTGCTCATTGCCCGAATAGCTGTTGTGCTCTTCAATGCTCAGATTTGCTGCAGTACACACTGATGCAAACTGCTCTCCGAGCTGTGCATTGCTGCACAGAATTTTTGTCTCCCCTCTTGCTGTGCTAGTAGTACTCGAGGCTACACTGCATGCACTGGCTTGATGTAGTGCTCTGCAGATACCTGCAGTTGAACTGCAGTGCTTTCTCTCCCTCTGCCAAAACAGTGAGGTTGCTTCTCTGCTGCCAGTTTGCTAATTCTGCCATGTTTTCTCAGCCCGAGCCCCCTCAATACTACAACCAAATGCACACACCCATCTACATATATATAACAATATATTTATCAATATATATATATATACACTCTCTCCTTTACATATATAGATATATATACACAAACACACTATACACATATAGATATCAATATATATATGTACTCTCATATCTATACATATATAGATACTCTCAACCATACATATATATATACAAACATATACATATACATATACATATAGATGTCTACATATACATATATAAACACATATACACAACCATATGCTCTCATATATATATATATATATATATATATATATATATATATATATATATATACACACACACACAAATATACACATATACATATACATATATACACACAAATATACACATATACATATACATATATACATATACATACATATGTATCTATATCTATCTATATACACATCCACATAACACTAGAGATACTAAAACTTCTCTATATATATACATATTTATATATAGATACAACTACATATATATACATATATATCATCAAACACACATATATATATATATATCTATGTAAATACACCTACACATATATGAATCAAATACATATACCTATATCTATACATATATATAATACTAGCTATATATACATATATTAATATATATACCAATATACATATATATATATATAAAACCATAAAATTATATATCACTAATAGCTATAAACAAGGCGAATGAATCAAAAATGCAATAAAACAAACACATGGAGTGCACCGCACCCGTATCACACTCATTCTATGATACACTTGCGATACGGCTCCACCACACAACCAAACGTATCCCAAAGGATACGAGCAAGTCTAACCTAACAAATATGAATAATATAAAGAGTCAAATGCACACCTACGTGTTCGTATTAAAATATGACATGCACAAAGCCCCGTGTCGGAGAAAAACCCCAAAAATAATCTGTATCGCCAAATTGTCGGGATACGGCCTACACGTATCCAATTTTGTATACGATACTAGTCACACACAATCAAACATATATCAATTTGGTCTAATTTACTAATTGACAAGCACAACATGTGTCAATCTCAGAATTCTCCCAAAATTGACACAAAATACACCATAACGTTCTCTATAGGCCTCCTATGAACCTAATTCCAATTTCTGTGGGTAGCCTTAGCATATAGTATAGTTTCTTATGATTAAATCACAGATTTAGGGTCAAATTAGAGGGAAAATACTAAATTGTACCTATTGGGAGATGAATTCCCAATTCAACATCTAAATTGGGTGAAATGAGCCTTCAACTTGTAGATTCTTGTTCCTCTTTATAGATTCTTGCTTTCTCCTTGTAGATCCTTGCTCTAATAGCCTCTAATAGTGATTTTGGAAAAAATGGAGAGAATTTTGGTGTAGGAATGAAGGAATTTGGTTGAGAGAAATTATAGATCTACATTTGGAATAAAAATTAAAGAGAGAGAAAGTTTTTACCCCCTTTATATAGGCCTTCCTTGCCCCCTCCCTCAAGCTACTATATAAAGTCTAAAATACTCCTTGGGGCCTCTCATGAAGAAATTAATTAAGGAATGAAGGTTCTAGTCTAATAGGTTTAATTTAATTAATCATCCTCCTAATGAATGGGCTTATTATTGGGCTCAATTCTAACTAGAATTAAATATTGGTCCATAGTTCTAATCTAAACTTGTTAGGTCCACTGACACAAGTTCATAAATAAAATCTAACATGCTAACAATAAATAATAATAAAATAAATAAATATTCAACATGAAAAATATTTAATTAATTATCAAATAACCAAAATATTCCTTCCTAGAAATGTGGTAGTAACATATTTCATTTGGCCATGACACAGACGTTACACGAGTTGGGAGTCTCATATAAATCACATAACTTACGTATTGACTGATCGTCAGTACGTATGGAACGTGAGATAAGAATAACTGCTAATAGATATATGTTAGAAGACTTAGCAGTTTCTAGAGGTATTTGCGTATCATAAATGTGATACGTTAGTAACATTGGGTAAGGAGAACAATGAGTAAGCATATGTGGCTCCTCTATAATTTCTCTTATTTGCCCATTAGCTCCACCGGAGACGCGAGCATTATTACCCCATTATTTACTACAAGCCTATGACGATCGAAAGACGTTATGCTTGTGTCCCTGGGATCTCTGAGAGAGCTATGCCTATCCCATTATATTAGCCAGATAGTCCATGCACAAAAATTTATTCTTAAACTGTATATCACTTAGAATGGTTAGGAACCGTGTTGGATATTTATTATAGTTTATTGTGGCATGCTTTTATGGATCTTGTTATGTCCCTCTGAGGACCTGGTCCCTTTTTAAATGTAGACGATCATGAATATTTGTAGGATGTCACCCTCACTTTTCCAGCTAGGGGTAGTTTTATAATTTGCCATGGTATTTAATTTAGGAATATAATATTGAATAATTGTATGATGATTGTATATTTATTTAATTAAGTTGAGCTATGATTATTGGACTTGCATTAATTTGTTCTTAGAGACTTGTGTCATGTGTCAACTAGTTAGAAAGAGACTAGACTATATTTAGATTTATCACATATGGACCTATTTAGATTTGTCATGACAATTTGTCACTACCATTTTTCCAAATAAGGGCATTTGTGTAATTTGACTATTTTGAATAATTATGTATTTAATTAATCTGCTGAGTTTTATAAACTATTTATATATTGTTAGTGATGTTTGGTTTTAGGTAAAATCCTAGGACTCATTAGGGCTAACCCTAATGAGAAACCCTAAATTGTAAACCTAATTCTAGAGAAACCCTAGAATTCAATTTTAGGTTTGGACCTCAAACCCTAGACTGACTAAACCTTAGTTAATTAGGTTCAACATGACCTAAAATAGGGGGTTTAACCTAAACTATGCATTAGAAACCCTAACTGGTTTTAATATAAAAGGGAACCCTCTCTTCCTTCATGTAGAAAGGAGAAACCCTAGCCTCCATCAAGAAAGCCATCTCCCCACCTCAAATTCGGAATTAAAACCCTAGGTTTCCGTTTTTCCTCCTTCAAAGCAAAGGAAGCAAGGAGCTTGGGCCAAGGAACCTTGGGGAAGAAGAACCTTCATAGGGAAACCATCTCCCTATAGGTAAAACCCTATTTTTAATTCTTTTATTTCTGTTTTCTGATAATTAATGCCCATTAGGAACCCACCCTTGCTGTTAGATCTTGATTTTAGAGTTTCTACATGGAGATTTAGGAGAAACTAGGGTTTTGGTGTTCCAACGAGGGTTTTTCCCAATTTCGTGAACCCTAACCCTAGGGGTTTGCATGTAGACTGAATTCATCTCTTACATGTAGGTTAGATCTCAATTTTTAGGGTTTTTGATTGAGGATTTATGGGTTGTATGTAAATCTATTTTTCTACACTTCTTGTGTTTGTAGGAATGCCCCTTAGGAATTTGCCTAGCTATGTGTTCAATTACTGCATGTTCTGATGTATATATATATATACATAGATATATTGCATAGGGGTATAGATAGGTTGGAGTTTTGGGGGTTGTTGTACAGTCGGGCATTGAGGAAATGTGCAATCAAGTTCTTGTGTGAAACTGTGCTATGGTTGTGTGCAGTCAGGTTTTACATGTGCCTGTGCACTGAGTTTTGTGTATCAGTAATGCCTGTGTTGATGTGGGTAGGATTAAGAACTGTGAGTAGCAGTGTCTCACTGTGCAGTTAAGTATACCTGGGTATTCTCAGTGTTAGTTCCTGTGTGAAAACCTATATGAATTCTGTGCATGTGTATCTATGTGTTCCAGAGAACTGTGTGGCTGTATTGTGTGTCAGTTAGATATCTGGGTGTTCTTATGTACTGTGTATTTTGTATCAGTTAATTAGTGTGTTAACTGGACAGAATGTATCAGTATCTATGTGATTAGGACGAGTTGTTCCTGTGTGTTGGGCTATCAGTATAGCTCTGTGTTGAGGACCCATGAGTGTGTGTATCACTAGAGTGCCAGTAAGTTAACAATGAATTCTGAGAGAGTGTGTGAGAACCATATCTAGTGAACCTATATGTGTGAATTTAGTGTACAGATGATGAATGAACCAGTGTGTATTTCCCTGTGTAGCTGTGTATATCAGTGTGTATCAGTACTGTGTATCAGAAATCTGTCTATGTAAGTGAATACATGTGTGTGTTCTCAGAGAGTATGAGTGTCCCAGTATTCTCAGTGAACCCGAGTGCCAGGGTGAGTGTGTGAGCCTAGCAAGCTCTGTGTGTGCAGAATTCTGTGTGTAGCAGTATTGGGAGAACAGGGGGGATTTTGTATCAGTATGAGAGTAATTCAGTTCAGTGTGTAGGTCCTTGGGTCTCAGGTATACTGGGTGTGTGGGGGTGATATATATATTAGCATTGCAGTTGTAGTATCAATATTGTAGTATCAACTAAAGGATCACTGTGTCAGTATATGTGTAAGTGTATCAGTGAGTTGTGTGTGTGTGAGTATAGCAGTATATCAGTGACTGTGTAGGTGCCAGTGAATGCACCAGTATGTAAGTGCATGTATGAAGTCTGAACCATTTCAGACTGTGAAACTGTGAAACTGTGTAGTGATTTCTCATATATGCCTGTGTTAAGTATCAGTCTCAGTATTTGGGAGAAAGAGTATCAGGATTTCTGTGAGCAGTGAGGGGAACTACCTATTGATTCTACCAGTAGCTATACACTTTCTTAGAACTTAGCAAATGCCTGTACAAATCTGAATACCAAATCTAGACTGAGATACTGTGGATGGGTCATTGAATCAAAATCTAGGATCAATGTTTGTAGGAGTAGTATCTGTGAACTAAGTTCAGGTTTTGTTAATGTAGTTAGTGAACTGTAGGGCTTAGCAATAGGTCCTGTACCCAACAATGTGTTAGTATGGGGTAGACTTTAGGTTGATTAGTAAATTATTCATTATTAGCTAAATGTATATAGTTAGTAGTGGACTGGTTATATATATATATACATATATGGATAATGTGTAATGGGTGGTTAGTATGACCTAGATATCAAGGCCAGAACTAATATAGCTAGGGTTAAGAGTCATGTCTATCTAGTACCTATAAGGACCAGTGCTTACATATCTAATGAGTTTTGAAATACCCTAGTATCAATGACAATTCTAGTTAATATGACTAGTATGGTTATGTATGGCATGGACAGCTCACCAAAGACCTAGAATGGCCTAACACCCTCTTTTCAACTTAGCTAATCACTTTTATCATTCCAAACTCCATTTAACATTGATATCTTATATTAGGTCATTGTGATCCCGCTTTGGACATTGATCCTCACACCTTGCTCAGGACCACAGGCGAGTACATTCTCTGACAGTTTTCATTGTTGATAATTTCTATAATTTAGTTGTATTACATACTTGATTCCAACACTGTGGATACACGGGTTAGCACCCTAGATCCCCATCATGAGAGTCGTGATTGGAATCCATCGTGCTAGCTGGGGGATGGGGAACTATTAGTAGATTATGTGATCATATCCAAATCCTTTACATGCATCATAGCTCACCCCACTCCTCACGTTGGGTGCGGCCTGACCATCTTACATTCATCATAGCTGTTACATATGATTAACCTGACCACTACATGCATTATAGCTAACCATATGGTTAGCCTGACCTACAAGAATCATAGTTAATCATATATAACCAGCCTGATCAAGTCCCAAGCCGATCACATAATAAACTGATAATTCAAACACTTAGCTAGATGTCTATTTTTCAGATTCACCTGTTCCAGCATTCACTACTTATTGTCTAGCATTCACTATTTTTTGTTCATTGCTAGATGCTCTATTGCCTATTTCTATTTTTCTCCAGTACTTACATTTCCAGCATTTATTTCTATCTTGTATTTCTTACACTGTTTATAGTCTTTGTCAATTTAATGAAACTGCTGTTAGTGCTTGTGCTTCGCTCCAATCCTGACTGGATAACATTTTTCAGAGGACCTGGAGGATCTTTGCCCCACTCATTACGGCCCAGGATTAGAGGGAGATTTCACTCCAGAAACCCCAGAGGAGTTGCCTAGCCTAGAGGAGAATGTACTTGGCTGTACTTAGACTGTTTTTCTGCAATTATTGTTCTAGACTGAGACTGAGTTATATTTATTATTTTGTGATTTTGTGAGGTCATGTAGACCCAAGATTTGAGTTGGACTTATTGTGGTTGGTTTATATTAGAACTCTTTTCTATTCCCATCGTGCCATTATTTCTTATAGCTTGTGATTGAGTATATTATAGAACTGTGGATTGTTATCATTGTCCTCCGTGCGGAGTTAAAACTTTTGACAGGATATATTATATGTTGAGACCTAGACAGCATTCTACTGTCGATGCTGCGGCGTAGGCTGGACGTACCCACGACTCATGCCCAAATTCCGGGTGCGGGTCGTGACACGTTTTAGTGGTGGCCCATGCAGGTCGAGTCCTAGATTCGTATTAGAGCAATATCATGGTGGTGCTCGCTTAGAGTATTACTACGAGCCTGTTTTAGGAAATAGGATTTAGGCCGAGGATATGCTCAATCACAATTAGGAAATTCTGATTCTTATGACATTACTCTTAATGATTTTTCCTTTAGAAATTTTTTGTCCTTCCTTGATGATATCGTATCTATTGCCTTAATTAAATCTTTCGATCTGTCTTCAGGATGCCGCCGAGGAGGTCCCAGAGACTCGGAGCAGCAGATTCAGAGAGGTCTGCCACCTCTCGCCCTGCCGGACAGACATCCGCAGCACCTCCTACATCTCCAGTACATGTGGGAGTGTCTGCAGCATTCGGGGGTCCTCCACCACCTGTTCAGAGGGTCCCCTCAGCTACGACGGGGCCTCTACCACCACCACCACCACCACCAGTTCAGCATCCAGGAAGTGTGCCCGTCGACGGAGCACAGATGTTCGCCTTGATTCAGGGCATGGTCGATGCCCAGAGGACGTCGACAGAGGCCCAGAGAGTGCAGGCTGAGGCACATCAGGCCCAGACAGAGATGATGAGGGTGAACATTGAGAATGCTCATCAAGTGGCTCTCCAGGCTGTGGAGAGTTACTCAGCAGCAGCAGCGTCCTGATCAGCACCACCAGAGGCCGGGCACCATTGTGGATTTTAAGAGAATGATGCCTCGGGAATTCAAGGGGACAGAAGGGATACTCTACGCCGATGATTGGCTAGAGGACATCGAGAGGAACTTGCGCTTGGCACAGCTTCCAGAGGCCCTCCAGATCGAGGCCGCTGGCAGCCAGATGTTCGATATTGCCTTGATGTGGTTTCGCACGGAGCCGAGACTCTTACGCAGGGGACTCACTTGGGAGGATTTCAAGGAGCTCTTCAAGGAGAAGTTCTTTCCTGATGTTGCCCTGGGAGCTTTGGAGAGTCAGTTCCATGACTTAGCCCAGCGGAGCTCGTCCGTCGATGAGTATGCCGCGGAGTTTTCCCGCCTGAGCCGCTTTGCACCATCGATGACTAGAGATCCGGGGGACAGGGCCCGAAAGTTCAGAAAGGGGCTGACAAGGGAGATCAAGTCTCGCACGTCGGGACGTCGCACAGCTACCTACGAGGGCATATTGATGGATGCCCAGATAGCCGAGGACGACTTGGGCCTCAGGCCCAAGAGGGGACGCGATGGTTCCGGAGGAGCAAACAGTAGTGCGGGACCTGGCAAGCGTCCCCACTTTCAGCAGCAACAGCAGAGACCCTTTCAGCAGCAGCATCAGGCACCAGCCCGAGGGCAGGTCCAACAGCAGCAACAGAGATAGAACCAGCCCGCCATCCAGTGTGCGTACTGCGGGAAGACGGGACATACTAGAGATATCTGCAGGAAGAGATTGGGCTCATGTCTGTCCTGCGGATCGATGACACACCAGCTGAAGGATTGCCCTACCATTCGTTCAGGTCAGGGTGGAGCAGCCACCCAGAGAGGACCAGACAGGGTACCTACTGTACCAGGTGGCCAACAACAGAGGGGACCACTTCCACCACAACATCAGAAGTTCGCCCAGCACCAGCAGCAGAGAGGTGTACCCCAGGGGCGAGCGTACGCCATGGCAGTCGAGGAGATCGAGCCAGCAGGAGACTTGATCACAGGTTCGGTTCTTTTCGATTGTATTCTCGCATTTACCTTATTCGATTCTGGCGCTTTCCATAGTTTTGTGTCTGTATCTTATGCACTTCGACATCATTTAGACACAGAACCATTAGCTAGGACTTGCAAGATCATGACTGGTGGAGGTATTATCCTAGTCCGTGATCACTGCAAGGACCGGAGGGTGTCAGTAGGAGGCCGAGAGTTGAGCATGAGCTTACTTGTCATGCCACTTCCGGGGTACGATATTGTACTCAAAATGGACTGGTTGAGTAGGCATCATGCTACTATAGATTGTTATAGAGGCAGAGTTTTGTTTAGACCACCAGGAGAGCCGGAGTTTGAGGTTATCAGAGGAGCAGCGGAATAGAGCAGGAGCACATTTTGCGGAGCCAGGGCGGAAGAAGAGGAGTTGCCACATCCTCTGATAGCGGAGTTCCTGGATGTATTTCCGGAGGAGTTGCCAGGCTTGCCGCCAGACAGAGATGTTAAATTCTCTATAGACTTGGTTCCAGGAGCGGAGCCCATTTCACAACATGTCTATAGAGTCAACAACAGCGAGCTGGCAGAACTGAAGAAGCAAGTTGAGGAGCTGCAGGACTAAGGCTTCATCAAATCCAGTTCATCACCATAGGGAGCTCCGGTATTGTTCGTACCGAAGAAGGACGGCACGGTACGCATGTGCATTGATTATAGAGCTTTGAACAATATCACTATCAAGAACAAGTACCCGCTGCCGAGGATAGATAATCTTTTCGATCAGTTGAGCGGGGCGAGGGTGTTTTCAAAGATAGATTTGAGGTCAGGCTATCACCAGATGAAGGTAAAGAGAGAAGACACGCCAAAGACAGCTTTTCGGACCAGATACGGCCAGTTTGAGTTCATGGTGATGCTATTTGGTTTAACCAATGCACTGGCAGTATTCATGAACCTGATGAACAAGGTGTTCCACCAGTACCTTGACAAGTTTATAGTGGTGTTCATCGACGATATTGTTGTGTATTCCAAGACCCCGGAGGAGCACGAAGAGCACCTGAGGTTGGTCTTAGAGACTCTCAGGAGGGAGAAGCTGTACGGAAAACTCTCTAAGTGTGAATTCTTTCTTGACAAGGTCGAATTTCTTGGGCATGTGGTATCGGGTGACGGAATCTCGGTTAACCCACAGAAGATCGAGGCAGTGAAGTCGTGGGCTACCCCCAGTTCGGTAGCTGAGATCAGGAGTTTTCTTGGGCTAGCAGGATACTACAGGAGGTTTGTACAAGACTTCTCCAGGATTGCAGCGCCAATGACCAGATTGACTAGGAAGGATATGGATTTTGTCTGGACGGAGGAGTGCCAGGCTGTATTTGATGAGCTGAAGAAGAGGTTGACAACAGCTCTAGTTTTGACGTTGCCAGCAGGGACAGGTGGTTTCACCATCTACAGTGATGCTTCAGGTAAGGGTCTGGGATGTGTTCTTCAGCAGCATGGAAAGGTAATTGCCTATGCTTCCATGCAGTTATGCCCTCATGAAGAGAACTACCCCACCTACGATTTGGAGTTGGCAGCAGTTATCTTCGCTCTAAAGCTATAGAAACATTACCTGTACGGAGAGCGTATGGAGATCTTCACAGACCACAAGAGCTTGAAGTACGTGTTCACACAGAAGAAACTAAACATGAGGCAGAGGAGGTGGTTAGAGTTGATGAAGGACTTTGATATTTCATTGCAGTACCATCCAGGGAAGGCCAACGTAGTCACCGATGCCTTGAGCAGGTATCCGATGGCTATGTACTTGACAACAGATAGGCATTTATTGGCTGATTTGGAAAGCTTGGAGATTGAGGTGTTAGTTCCCGGTACTGAGATTCAGATGTGGGGATTGCAGATACAGTCCGAGCTGATGGACAGGATCAGAGCTGCGCAGTACAATGATGAGGCATTGAGGAGTATCAGAGCACATGTTCAGGCAGGATTGTCGGACGACTTTACTATCGCAGAGGATGGCTCCTTACGACACGGCACGAGGATGTGTGTGCCGAGCGGGGAGTTGCACGAGGAGGTTTTGCAGGAGGCACACCGCTCTCAGTACTCGATGCATCCCGATGCCAGCAAGATGTATCGATACTTGAGGGAGCACGTATAGTGGTATGAAATGAAGTGCGAGGTAGCACGCTTCGTATCTCGGTGTCTAGTGTGCCAGCAGGTAAAGGCAGACCGGCAAAGGCCAGGTGGATTGCTTCAACCTTTACCGATTCCAGAATGGAAATGGGAGCACGTGACCATGGATTTTGTTTCAGGGCTTCCACGTTCTCCAGGAGGGAAGGACGCGATTTGGGTCATCGTGGACTGGTTGACCAAATCAGCCCACTTCTTACCTTTCAAGGTGGGCACGTCGACAAAGAGGCTAGCAGAGATGTACTTGCGTCAGATCGTTAGGCTTCATGGAGTTCCTGTAAGCATCATCTCAGATCGAGATAGTCATTTCACTTCCCACTTCTGGAGGAGTCTGCAGGCTAGCTTGGGTACTCAGCTCAAGTTCAGTACCGCATATCACCCCCAGACAGACGGGCAGTCTGAACGGACTATTCAGACTCTCGAGGATATGCTATGCACTTGTGTTCTGGATCTCGGAGGTTCTTGGAAGGATCATCTGCACCTGGTAGAGTTCGCTTACAACAACAGCTACCAGGCTAGCATCGAGATGTCCCAATTTGAGGCTCTTTATGGAAGAAGGTGTCGTACACCGTTATCTTGGGACGACATTGGAGAGAGATCCTTGCTAGGACCAGAAATGGTCGTGGATGCAGCAGAAAAGGTAAAACTCATCAAAGACAGACTACGAGTGGCGCAGGACAGACAGCGACATTGGGCCGACAACCACCGTAGACCCCTTGAGTTTCAGGTATAGATTATTATTTTTTGGTTGTGTTGTTTGTTTAGACTGCGTGTTGAGACTGTTTTGTTTTAGGTTGGCAATCTAGTATTCCTACAGATTTCTCTGACGTGTGGCACGATTCGTTTTGGTCGAGGAGGGAAGCTTAGCCCACGCTATATCGGACCTTTTGGCATTCTTGTGAGGGTAGGTGCAGTGGCGTATAGACTGGACTTGCCGCCTGCATTGGAGGGAGTGCATAATGTGTTCCACGTATCACAGCTGAGACGGTACGTGGCTGACCCTAGTCACGTACTTGACCACTCGGAGATTGAGATTGGTCCGACGCTCAGCTACCCCGAGCAGCCCGTAGAGATCTTGGACCGCAAAGAGAAGGTGTTCCGCTTGCGGAACCAAACTATTTCTTTGGTTCGTGTTGCATGGAGACATCACTCTCCAGGGGAGTCGACCTGGGAGAGAGAGGACGAAATGTGCGAGCAATACCCGTACCTCTTCTAGGCTTGAGGTATTTCCTTTTTTTGAATTATTCTTGTTCTGTTCAGTCCAAATTTCGAGGACGAAATTTTTTTTAGGAGGGTAGACTTGTCACTACCATTTTTCCAAATAAGGGCATTTATGTAATTTCACTATTTTGAATAATTATGCATTTAATTAATCTGCTGAGTTTTATAAACTATTTATATATTGTTAGTGATGTTTGGTTTTAGGTAAAACCCTAGGACTCATTAGGGCTAACCCTAATGAGAAACCCTAAATTGTAAACCTAATTCTAGAGAAACCCTAGAATTCAATTTTAGGTTTGGACCTCAAACCCTAGACTGACTAAACCTTAGTTAATTAGGTTCAACATGACCTAAAATAGGGGGTTTAACCTAAACTATGCATTAGAAACCCTAACTGGTTTTAATATAAAAGGGAACCCTCTCTACCTTCATGTAGAAAGGAGAAACCCTAGCCTCCATCAAGAAAGCCATCTCCCCACCCCAAATTCGGAATTAAAACCCTAGGTTTCCATTTTTCCTCCTTCAAAGCAAAGGAAGAAAGGAGCTTGGGCCAAGGAACCTTGGGGAAGAAGAACCTTCATAAGGAAACCATCTCCCTATAGGTAAAACCCTATTTTTAATTCTTTTATTTCTATTTTCTGATGATTAATGCCCATTAGGAACCCACCCTTGCTGTTAGATCTTGATTTTAGGGTTTCTACATGGAGATTTAGGAGAAACTAGGGTTTTGGTGTTCCAACGAGGGTTTCCCCCAATTTCGTGAACCCTAACCCTAGGGGTTTGCATGTAGACTGAATTCATCTCTTACATGTAGGTTAGATCTCGATTTTTAGGGTTTTTGATTGAGGATTTATGGGTTGTATGTAAATCTATTTTTCTATACTTCTTGTGTTTGTAGGAATGCCCCTTAGGGATTTGCCTAGCTATGTGTTCAATTACTGCATGTTCTGATGTATATATATATATACATAGATATATTGCATAGGGGTATAGATAGGTTGGAGTTTTGGGAGTTGTTGTACAGTCGGGCATTGAGGAAATGTGCAGTCAAGTTCTTGTGTGAAACTGTGCTTTGGTTGTGTGTAGTCAGGTTTTACATGTGCCTGTGCACTGAGTTTTGTGTATCAGTAATGCCTGTGTTGATGTGGGTAGGATTAAGAACTGTGAGTAGCAGTGTCTCACTGTGCAGTTAAGTATACCTGGGTATTCTCAGTGTTAGTTCCTGTGTGAAAACCTATATGAATTCTGTGCATGTGTATCCATGTGTTCCAGAGAACTGTGTGGCTGTGTTGTGTGTCAGTTAGATATCTGGGTGTTCTTATGTACTGTGTGTTTTGTATCAGTTAATTAGTGTGTTAACTGGACAGAATGTATCAGTGTCTATGTGATTAGGACAAGTTGTTCCTGTGTGTTGGGCTATCAGTATAGCTCTGTGTTGAGGACCCATGAGTGTGTGTATCACTAGAGTGCCAGTAAGTTAACAGTAAATTCTGAGAGAGTGTGTGAGAACCATATGTAGTGAACCTATATGTGTGAATTTAGTGTACAGATGATGAATGAACCAGTGTGTATTTCCCTGTGTAGCTGTGTATATCAGTGTGTATCAGTACTGTGTATCAGAAATTTGTCTATGTAAGTGAATACATCTGTGTGTTCTCAGAGAGTATGAGTGTCCCAGTATTCTCAGTGAACCCGAGTGCCAGGGTGAGTGTGTGAGCCTAGCTAGCTCTGTGTGTGCAGAATTCTGTATGTAGCAGTATTGGGAGAACAGGGGGGATTTTGTATCAGTATGAGAGTAATTCAGTTCAGTGTGTAGGTCCTTGGGTCTCAGGTATACTGGGTGTGTAGGGGTGATTTATATATTAGCATTGCAGTGGTAGTATCAATATTGTAGTATCAACTAAAGGATCACTGTGTCAGTATATGTGTAAGTGTATCAGTGAGTTGTGTGTGTGTGTGTATAGCAGTGTATCAGTGACTGTGTGGGTGCCAGAGAATGCACTAGTATGTAAGTGCATGTATGAAGTCTGAACCATTTTAGACTGTGAAACTGTGAAACTGTGTAGTGATTTCTCATATATGCCTGTGTTAAGTATCAGTCTCAGTATTTGGGAGAAAGAGTATCAGGATTTCTGTGAGCAGTGAGGGGAACTACCTATTGATTCTACCAGTAGCTATACACTGTCTTAGAACTTAGCAAATGCCTGTACAAATCTGAATACCAAATCTAGACTGAGATACTGTGGATGGGTCATTGAATCAAAATCTAGGATCAATGTTTGTAGGAGTAGTATCTGTGAACTAAGTTCAGGTTTTGTTAATGTAGTTAGTGAACTGTAGGGCTTAGCAATAGGTCCTGTACCCAATAATGTGTTAGTATGGGGTAGACTTTGGGTTGATTAGTAAATTATTCATTATTAGCTAAATATATATAGTTAGTAGTGGATTGGTTATATATATATATATACATATATGGATAATGTGTAATGGGTGGTTAGTATGACCTAGATATTAAGGCCAGAACTAATATAGCTAGGGTTAAGAGTCATGTCTATCTAGTACCTATAAGGACCAGTGCTTACACATCTAATGAGTTTTAAAATACCCTAGTATCAATGACAATTCTAGTTAATATGACTAGTATGGTTATGTATGGCATGGACAGCTCACCAAAGACCTAGAATGGCCTAACACCCCCTTTTCAACTTAGCTAATCACTTTTATCATTCCAAACTCCATTTAACATTGATATCTTATATTAGGTCATTTTGATCCCGCTTTGGACATTGATCCTCACACCTTGCTCAGGACCACAGGCGAGTACATTCTCTGACAGTTTTCATTATTGATAATTTCTATAATTTAGTTGTATTACATACTTGATTCCGATACTGTGGATACACGGGTTAGCACCCTAGATCCCCATCATGATGAGTCATGATTGGAATCCATCGTACTAGCTGGGGGATGGGGAACTATTAGTAGATTATGTGATCATATCCAAATCCTTTACATGAATCATAGCTCACTCCACTCCTCACGTTGGGTGCGGCCTGACCATCTTACATGCATCATAGCTGTTATATATGATTAACCTGACCACTACATGCATCATAGCTAACCATATGGTTAGCCTGACCTATAAGAATCATAGTTAATCATATATAATCAGCCTGATCAAGTCCCAAGCCGATCACATAATAAACTGATAATTCAAACACTTAGCTAGATGTCTATTTTTCAGATTCACCTGTTCCAGCATTCACTACTTATTGTCTAGCATTCACTATTTATTGTTCATTGCTAGATCCTCTATTGCCTATTTCCATTTTTCTCCAGTACTTACATTTCCAGCATTTATTTCTATCTTGTATTTCTTACACTGTTTATAGTCTTTGTCAATTTAATGAAACTGCTGTTAGTGCTTGTGCTTCGCTCCAATCCTGACTGGATAACATTTTTCAGAGGACCTGGAGGATCTTTGCCCTACTCATTACGGCCCAGGATTAGAGGGAGATTTCACTCCAGAAACCCCAGAGGAGTTGCCTAGCCTAGAGGAGAATGTACTTGGCTGTACTTAGACTGTTTTTCTGTAATTATTGTTCTAGATGAGACTGAGTTATATTTATTATTCTGTGATTTTGTGAGGTCATCTAGACCCAAGATTTGAGTTGGACTTATTGTGGTTGGTTTATCTTAGAACTCTTTTCTATTCCCATCGTGCCATTATTTCTTATAGCTTGTGATTGAGTATATTATAGAACTGTGGATTGTTATCATTATCCTCCGTACGGAGTTGAAACCTTTGGCGGGATATATTATATGTTGAGACCTAGACAGCGTTCTACCGCCGATGCTGCGGCGTAGGCTGGACGTACCCACGACTCATGCCCAAATTCCGGGTGCGGGTCGTGACATAATTAGTGAGCCCAACTTAGACCCAAGTCTATTAGTCATTCCACTAATTAAATTAAGGAGGATTAGTTTAATTATAATTAGTTAGAGACTTCCAAAATACTCATTCTTAATTATTCCTCATAATGCAACATGTAGGGGCAACTTGGACATTTAAATTTGATTGGGGAAGGGGAAAAAGGCCGGCCACTATAGAAGGGGGTTCTTCTCTCTCTCTCTCTCCTCATTTGTATTTTATTTTGATCAAACTTATAGATCCCCAATTTTCTATTTTCCCTCCATTAATTTTCTACATAATTCACCTTCAATTTTCTCTCAAATTCATCACTCTTGGAGCCTTGGAGCTTGGAGAAGCAAGGAGCACAAGGAGGAGAAACTTTGGAGCTAGAGGTCGTGTACCGATTGTAAACCCCCTCACCCAAAATAGGCATTTTGTGTATATTTTATATTATTATATTTATTATAGATTATTTTAAATATTGAATTTCTTTAGAGTATTCTCTTAGTTAATTAAAAATAAATTTCTTGATATATTTACTTATATAAATATTTATTTAGAATCATTTTTAGGTTATTTTAGATTTTTGAAGATTTTTCTAGAAATTTTAGGTAATTAAAACATAGGGAGCGTAAATTTTTAGGACTTCTATGATTTACTATGAAACCATACTTGCATGTTGTTCCTATATATATTTTTTTTGTTTAAAATATTTAATTATATTTTTCTGTAAATTATTTAGAATTTTAAGATATTTATTTAGATCTTTGAAATTATTTAGGAGTAGTGCGGCTGACTGATAGGGTCCTGGTTGAACATGAATCATCATCGACGGAGATTTACCCCTAATGCTGAGAGGATTAAGAGTTGGTGCTACTGACTCTTTGTTTTTAACTGCTTCTGGATTTGTGTTATCCTACAGAGGCATTGTTCCTGGAGTAGGTTGCACAGGTATGAATGAGACCACTTGGACAGGTGCTGGTGTAGCAGAATATTGGATTGTCATCATTTGATGCATATTTTGTATCATGATATGCATTTTCTTGAGAGAGGCCTCTAATGAGTTAAGGCATTGTTCGATGGCTTATGATAGAGAATCTTCTTGTTCATCACCGATGGCGTAAATGCTAAAATTCCTGTGTACGACAGAGGGATTGGTAGAAAGAACCATGTAGTTGGAGTCTACACTGTCAATTTTAGAATTAGGAGAATTCTTACACCCAGCCTAGGATTATGAGGAATGGAAATTCTCGTGACGAATGAGCTTACGTCTTTGAAATGAGTATTTTGATATACTCTTTCAAAGGATTCGACGAGTTCGTCAAATCTCCTATGGCTAGGTGTTCTTGAAGAACTTTGTCTTGATTGTCTCATACCACAGGAAAGATGGAAAGCCATATATGCTGAAGCAAAGAGCGGTTTATCATCATGCTCCTGATTGTCAACTTGCTTTGTATGTTGAGGCTTAGGAGATATAGTATAAGTCAATCGGTCAAACATATACTGTTTTGCTAATGCACAACAATATTCGATTATAACTCTATGACAGAAGGGTCCATCTCTTTATCTTTTTGTACAATAAGCTCATGTAAATCAAAAGAGGAAAGAGAAGAGGAGGAATAGGGCAGACTCTGCCTCTTTACATGAGATATATTGAATCTTCTGTGCACATTTGGTCCTTTGTGTATAAAGTGATATGCTAGCTTGAATGGCAAGTAATTCATCATAGTTCGAGTTTTTGCTCTTCAAAGAGGAGATGAATTTTTATTTAACAGTCCTCTTGTGGACACACTCATAATAAGCATATTTTGTAGAGATTGCTCATGTATCGCACACATTCTGTGGCACAGACAAAGTTGGCACAGTTTGTCAACACGCATTTAATTTTGCATGGAGGCCTTGACCTGGTGCACAAGTGGCACATAATTTTTTTCTATTGTGTGTGTAATTAAGATCATAGAAGAATGATTCTCCCTGACCAATACTTTATTTGTGCACTGGTTGGTTTGGATAGCGGTGTCCATACCTAGCTTGCCTCGAATATTATAGTGAATATGCGTGGGTTGAGAAGCTTGGGTGTGGATCACCCTTTGCTCAAAATTGCGAGAGTTGCACAAATTGTATCCCTTATTTATGGAAAGAGAATCATAAGTTTCGGTGTGGATCAATCTTTGCTTGAAATTTTGTGAGTTACACGCCCTTATTTTACATAAAGGAATTATCCACCAAGTCATTGATCAGAACATAATTGACGGGGGAACTCTCATCAATCAAAATGTTTTTTTCCTTGTTGGCAGCAACTTCGGGATATGAATGACAAAGTTTTGGAACCCACACTTTGCGAGTTTTCTTCGACTTGAGTGTGGATGAGGGGTGGGCACTACCCCCAGAATGGAGCATTTCTTCGTATGCCCGTAGGTCAAAATTCATGAACAAGGTCTTTTGTGTCGAGCCGACCGAAGTTGTCTAGTTGAGCTATCACCTTCTCGTCAAAGGAAAAGGAAGTCCCCAGCAGAGTCACCATCTTGTTTGCGTGGAATAATTTATACGAAACTTTTATGTTACAAACTGTTGAAAAGAAAGAAAAGTAAAAAAAATATCCTAAATAGGAATATAAGTATAATTGATTCTGGAGAAGTATAGTTGTAGATATCTATCTATGGACGACCACTTTACTCCTTGGACCACTTGACAATGAATAAATATACACCACAACGGAGAACTTCACACAAAGACAAAGAAGTATAGGGCATGTTGCGAACAACTTGGAGAGTTGAATAATAAGAAAGCTCTGGCACAATGGTATGAGAAGATTCTATTACTCTCACACTGCTCTTGAATTTCAAAGACTTAAAAATTACTTCCAATAAATTGGAGAGTTGAACAATATGAAAGCTTTACAACAACGACAAGAGAAGCTTTTATTTCTCTCACTTTGCTTTTGAATTTCAAAGACTTGAAAATTCTAGCCCCCTTTTTCCATATCTATCTATGTGTTTTCTCCCCTTTAAAGAGTTTAGGAGCGGTTACGAGAGTG
The DNA here is from genome assembly GCA_036927795.1 of Iris macrosiphon. Classification (NCBI taxonomy): domain Eukaryota; kingdom Viridiplantae; phylum Streptophyta; class Magnoliopsida; order Asparagales; family Iridaceae; genus Iris; species Iris macrosiphon. Next base: position 105,092,718 of record JAYESA010000012.1, on the reverse strand, counting down.
CGCGTGAACTATGGATAGTTAACACTCTTTTACCATCATATATGCACTTTTGGTGGATTAATACCCCATGTTCTGCATGAGGTGGGTGCACAACTTGCTGCCTGCTTGACACGTAACTTCCTATATAAGTAAAGCATAGGTCATAGGGGACAGTTATTTGTATACCTTTAATGAGAAATACGACATATAAAATACACATTCGTAACTGCTCACTGTTGGTTAGGATAGTATGTGCACTATAGATGTCATCTGGACATTAGCACATTTTTAGTAACATTGGCACTATGGCACATTTTTGAAGAAAATGGTACTACTGCACAATTTTGAAAAAATGGCACTGCGGCACACTTTTGAAGGAATGACATTACGACACACTTTGGAAGAGATTGGCACTGCGGCGCACCTTCGAACGAATGGCACTGCGGTACACTTTTGAAGGAATGGCACTGTGGCACACTTTTTGAAAGAAATAGCACTGTAACGCACTTTTGATGGAAATGGCACTACGACACATGTTTGAAGAGAACTACACTGTGACGCACTTTTGAAGAGAATGATACTGCGACGCACTTTTGAACGGTGCACTTTTGAAGAAAATTCATGGCGGTTGTGTCGCTAAACGACAACCTGGGTCTGCATGTCGTAGCTCCGCTGTAATGATGACCTCTGACTCTTCGGTTTCTGCCTCTGTCAGTTGTCAGTATACTGCATTAAATGTTGAGATAGAAGATTGTTGGTGCACCATCTTTCATAACAATAAGAAAGTATGCCACTTTTTTACTTTCTGAATAGTACGCCATCCTCTAAATTTAAGGAAAAGTTTTTCAAAGTAAGAAAATGTGCATCTTTTTTTCGGAACAAGTAAATAGTTTGCCATTCTTCTACTTGTTGGATTTATTTATAGAAAAATGTACCATTTATCTAAGGTATACTTTTTTTGCTTCTACAGCTACCGAATCCGTATCTTTTTCATCACGGATGAAGTAAATAGCTATCAGTTTGTTGGCTTCAACTTTGATAGCGTTTATGATGTTCGAAAGGAACCGTAGTTATTGTTGCTTGACCGGCTTAGTGTTTGGCAAGATGTTGAGCTTGTGGACTGCTATTTGGGGGTCCAGTTCTAGTATATCTTCGTAATTCAAGGCAAAATCATCTATGTATTACCTAACGAGCTGTAGTAGGGATTCCCGATACTCAATAGATAGACTTTTGTTGATTAAGATAGATTTAGGGGAGGATTTGTCGCCTAGATCAATTTGTACGACTTTGTCCTCAGTGGGAGATTTTGGTTGCTCGAACCGCATCTTCCATTGTCCGTCTAGCATTCAGGCCCATAATTTTACTTTAGAGAGTTCGGGTGGATCCTTGTCATCTTCTACAGGGTCATCTGACACCATATAGGCAGACAATATTTCTTTGAGCATCCGGTACTGTCATCGAAGTCCCAAGAGGAAGATTCTGAAGAGTGAGAGTGTAACTCATCTTCTTCATCCAATCCTTCAGGTGTCTTAAAATGCATAATGTACCCTAATCCATGCTTGCTCTTATGGTAGTAATCCTCGAACTTGACTGTAGGAGCATACATATGCAGAGGCAGCCGTCAGCCTTTGCCATAGTTTAAGCTCCGGACAGTTTTCAGATTATACCCCATCTTCTGGATGAGGTTCTTAGTTTGAGTGTTGTACTGGTAAAGTGGCATTTTACTGGTATCGAGTTCTGGCTCCAGTTCCTCTGGGATGGAGGATTATGAACTTTCTACTATGCCGAAGATGATAAGTTTCTCTCCCCTATTCCTTGTCGGAACTATGAAGTATGAGTTTTGACTAAGGAGAACACAGTTCACTACATAGGTGGAAGTCACTAATGTATGTAGGTGCAAGCTTAGACAGTGCTCTATGGAATATAATGTGTTGAGATGTGCAACATCCGAGTAGTTCAAAGATAGCCATTTACTCATAAAATAAGATATCTTATCCTCATGAATTACATCGTCAAGAGAAGGGACATTAGAATCAGCGGCCACGTACTCCTCGAGTTTGTCCTTTCTGAGATCTACACCTAATACGAGCGACGACTTCAGAGGTCTCTTGTACAGCTTTACCACTAGAGGTTCAAAAGTTATAGTAGGTGCCGGATCTTCCTTCAGCGGTCGACTCGGTCGACGAAGGCGAACGACCAGAGGTTCGAGTGATTTCTTGTACAGTTTTACCATAAGGTGAGGAAATATGTCTGGAGCACGTAATTTGAGATAGACTTTCAAGGGCTCGTCCGATGTTGTCCCAGTCTCTGTCTCATCGTCGGCATCATTTCTACCTTCATCTTGGTGGACTTGCTTGTAGAGGATTGAGTCAGAGTAATAGGCCTCAACCCCTTTGAATTGATCCACGTCGACAAATTCTATCTTGACGATACCATGATCATCCATGTACTTCAAGCACTAGTGCAGGGTTGATGGTACGATCATGTACTAGTTTATCCTCGAAGACATTGTAGGATATGTCTACGTCTACGTCTACGACGTAGTAGTGACCTCTATTTTTATATTGTCGACCTAACATTTCAAATGAATCTTACCCAGAGGGTAGCTCCTCCTTGCATTGAAGCCACTGATGGCAGTATTGGTCGTTGCTAGGAGATACATACGGATGCCCATGGTCTAAAGCAGACTTTGTGAAATGATACTGATTGACGAACCGGGGTCAATGTGCATTCGGTCCACCTTGAAGGCGCCGATTTATCCAATGTAAGATAGAGGGCCATTGTGCCTATTATTCTTTAGCAACATGTCTTGTTGTGAGAACGTGATGTTTGGTATCACTTCCATAACATTATTGTAGTGGGGGTATGCGGCAAAATCCTCAGTTGGTGGCTTGACATACGTCAAGTAGAAGTCGGCTTTCTGCAATTCCTCACACTGAGCAACCCGAGTGTCTTTGCAGAGTCAAAGAAGCTCGAATAGTGACAACTTCGCTGGAGTATTGGCCAGTTGTGCCAAGATGTTGAAGTTGTAGGGTTTCTCCTATCCTTGAGCGATATCTTTGTGTAGCATTTTGTCGAAGCAAATTTCTTTTCTGCTTAGACCTGTCCACTGCAGGAGGCTGGGTTAGACCCGGATCGGATGCGGCGATTGGGAGGACACCATCGTCAGGGATGTCGTACTATCGTTGGTACGCCAAGATTGACCTTATTATTCCTACTATAGATTCTTTGAAAGAAATAGAAATCCTATAGCAAGACTTCAACTTCTTGCCCTTGGACTTATTGGCGGAAGGCATTGCCTGCTGCATCAAGTCTGGAGCAAAATCTGGATGGATTCACATGACCTTCCCACTTTATATGGTGAGAGGTATCAGCACGGCTATTTGGTCTCGAGCTGGTGGAAGATTGATAACATCTATTGTTACCCTAGGGATCAGAATTATTCATAATTGGGCTTTCGTTGCCGAGAAGTTACCTAACTTGAGAGATACTATTTTGGTGGCAACTATTTTGTCATTGAAGTCCAAGATGAGGGTCTTGGTGTCGAGAAGATGCTGGATGTACCACTTCAGTTTATAGCTATCTCGCGTCACATGGTGGACGTATCAAAGTTGTTGCAGTACTTCAGATTATTCATATTGACTACCTCAACATGGTGCTTGACGTCGGGGAGCCGTAGCTTTTTTTCTTTTATTAGCACGTCAAAGATTGCCATGATTTTATTATCTTAGAAGGAATATATTTTCTATGGTTTAAAGTCTTTTACAGGATTTTGCTTGGGCTTCTCGGTTATATTGGTGACAAGAACCTATTTTTCCTTCCCATCCTGGGTGCTATTGTCGCTGTTGTTGTTACTGTTGTAAGGGCATTTTCTCCTATCATCAACGACATGGATCTATATTCCAAAGAGGCAGGCATCCTTTAGTTTGTTCTCAACACTGACAACATTTATGATGAACGCCTTCCAGTCTTAAAACTGAGAGTCGTCCATCGAGAGTCTGACTTGGAGAGGTGATTTCTCTAGCATATGTCTATAAACTTGGACTCCGGGTTACCGGAGGGTAACTTTAGTACCGCTCTCCTATACCGCTCGATGTATTCTCGCACATACTTCTTATCCCTTTATGTGATATACATTAAAGAGGACATCATCATATAATTTTTTTTGTCGTAGAATCGAGCAAAGAAAAGACCTTTGTGGTCGTCAAACGATAAAATACAGTTGTCTTGGTGGCTGCAGAACCAATCGAAAGCTATTACAGACAATACCCTGACAAAAAGCTTGATTAAGAGGGCATAGTTGTGAGGCAGATGCCCTATTGCCTTTCGAAGTAACTCATGAATTGATGGGAGATGTCTTTCCGTCAAACGAAGTCAAGTTAAAGGGCTTATACTTGGGCTGGTATGGTACGTCTCTTCACTCGAGGGGATACGGTTGTCAAATTCCGAGCTCGCATAATATGTCCTGATTGCCCATTCAATCTAGGCGGGTTCGGAGTTCTCGTACCTCCCATATTGCTTCTCAGGCTTTATCGACTGCGGAAGGGGCAGATGATCCGGGCAGGAGATGATTGCTGCCAGTGGGTGGAGCGGTTGCAATTGAATCCCCATTTGTCCCGTGGTCCTGTAAAATTGTGTAACGCCTCTAGAGGGGGGGTGAATAGAGTAAGTTCGTGTGCAGCAGAAAAAAATTACCAATTAAAAATTCTATGTTTATGGAATACTTATAAACTGAAACAATAAATATAATTAGAGGATAAGCATAGTATAAGTAAAGTTCGAAAAGCAAACTCAAACGTAGAAAAATTTATCTTGGTTACCCTCATGGAGGACTAGTCCAGGCCAGAGAACTCTTTCTCTTCCATCATGCTCGTTTCTTTCTGAATGCACTTAGCAAACTCGTGACATAGCATCCCTTTTGGAGATCCAAAGACAATGTCATATATGTAAATTTGTAATAATAATAGATTATCATTATGATATTTTATAAATAAAGTAGTGTTCACTTTTTCTTTTGAAAAACTATTTTCAAGTAGAAAGGAGCTAAGGCGCTCATACCAAGCACGAGGGGCTTGTTTGAGTCCATATAGAGCCTTTCTAAGCTTGAAAACATGATTAGGAAATTTAAAATCTTCAAATTCAGGGGGTTGTTCTACAAAAACTTTCTCTTTTATAATACCATTTAAAAAAGCACTTTTGATGTCCATTTCAAATAATTTAAAATTATTAAAACTTGTAAAAGCATAAAGCATGCCGATAGATTCTATTCTTGCTACAGAAGCATAGGTCTCATCGTAGTCAATAACTTCTTCTTGATTGTAACCTTGAGCTATAAAACGTACTTTGTTACGAGTGACTAACCCATCCTCATTAAGTTTATTTTGGAAAACCCATTTCGTACGAATGAATAGATAATCATTAGGACTGGGAACGAGTTCCCAAACTTGATTCTGTTCAAATTCGTTGAGTTTCTCTTACATTTTGAAAATCCAAAATTTATCATCAAAAGCTTCTAAAACATTTTTAGGTTCTACTTGAGAAATAAAAGCAACATTGGCAATAAGATCTCTAGTTGTAGAACTAGTTCTTACACCTTTTGATATCTCACCAATTACCAAGTTCTCTTGATGGTTGGTTGTAAATTTCAATCTTTTAGGTAAATTATCCAGATAACTTGTTCCAGTTTCATTATCAGAAGTCTTGGAGCTTGTCCTAATATCTTTATTGTCACAGCCGCTTGCTACTTGACTGTTAAGCTCATCAAAAGTAACCTTAATCGATTCTTCAACAGTCATAGCCTTTTTATTAAAAATTCTAAAACCTTTACTCTTTGCAGCATAACAAAGAAAAATACCTTCATCGGCCTTGGAATCAAATTTACCCAAGTTATCCTTAGTATTCAAGATAAAATATTTTCAGCTAAATACTTTAAAGTAACTAATGGTAGGAATTCTATTAAACCAAAGCACATAAGGAGTCTTCTTCGATATAGGTCAAAAAAGAACCCTATTCAAAATATGGCATGTTGTATTGATAGCCTCAGCCCACAAATATTTCGAAAGGTTATACTGATTTAACATGACTCTAGCTATGTCGCCAAGAGTTATGTTCTTCCGTTTCACTACACTATTTTGTTGAGGAGTTCTAGGACAGGAAAATTCATGCACAACCCAATTTGAATCACAAAAAAGTTTTAAAATCAAATTTTTTGAATTCGCCCCCATGATCACTTCGAATACGAGTAATCATGAAGCATTTTTTATTTTGATCTTTTTGCAAAAGGTAATAAATTCTAAAAAAGCTTTACCTTTATTTGCTAGAAAATAAATCCAAGCACATCTAGTAAAGTCATCAATAATAACATAGGCATAAAGCTTTCCACCAAGACGGGCGACTCTGCTTGGTCCAAATAAATTCATATGCAAAAGTTGAAGGGGTCTAGACGTACTTACATTGTTTATTAATTTAAACAAGAATAGTTATAAAGCTGGCACAAGCCTATGATGGTTATCATTTTTATTTGCCAGCCTTTCTCGACTTTTGAGGCAGCCTTATTCTTTTCGCACTCAGCACAGACTATATCTTTCTTAAAGGTAATTTCAGGTAAACCCCTTACCAATTTTATTGAAGATAGTCTACTTATAGTGTCCATATTTGCATGTCCAAGGCGTATATGCCACAACCAGATTTCGTCTTTAGTTGTGTATAAGCATCTTCCTGTACTGTTAGTATTTTCTGAGAGAGAAAAAACATATATATTATCTTATTTTATTCCCTTATAAGTTATTTTACCAGTAGATCTATCATAAATAGAATATTTGTCTTTCACAAAATTAATACCATAACCATGGTCAGCCAATTGACTAATGCTAAGTAGATTATGTTTTAATTCTGTTACTAAACATACATCTTTAATAATATGAGAAGGATGAATACCTATATTACCATTTTCTATAATATGTCATTTTTGGATTATTGCCGAAGGAGACGTATCCTTCTTTCTTCATCGATAGAGTTGCGAATATATTTGCATCACCGGTCATATGACGTGAGCAACCGCTATCAAGAATCTATTTGGTTCTAGTGTGAAAGGGAAGGTCCACCAATAATAACAGTTGAAGATATAACCTTTGGTACCCACTTTCTTGAGGGTCCTAATATGTTAGTTTTTGGAACCCATATATATTCATGCATATTAACTAATTTTCTAATTCTATATTGTCGTGATATGTGTCCTTTAATACCAAAATAATGACATTTAATAGATGTGTTGATACTTTGTCACCCTCACTTTTCCAAATAGGGATAATTTAGTAATTTGTCATTGATTTTTAGAGTTTATATTTAATTAGAGTGCAATATATACATAATTATTTGGTGCTTTGTATAAATTATTTATTAATAGTATGCTATACATTTATTTGTGACTTGTATTAATATTTAATTAATTAGTGGACTAGCCTATTAGTTAGCCTTGACACTTGTGACCCAATTAGTTAGCCATGACAACATTAGAGCCCAACATGGACTAGGTCCATTGAAACCGATTGCCTTTAATTAATTAAGAAAAATTAGCATAATTTCATTAGTTTAGAGACTTTTCTATTTAGCCCTTCCTTAATTGATCTTTATATTAATTAGTTGGGGCAACTTAGACCATTGACATTGCTTGGAAGAGAAAAAACATAGGGGCCGGCCACTATAGGTCCTTCTCTCTCTCTCCTCTTCTCATTTTGTATTCATTTTTAAATCCCTAATTTTCTAGATCCCCAATTCCTTCATCCCTCCATCAACTTTCTCTCAATTCATTTGCATTCGCTCTAATTTTCATTTTCCAAGGAGCATTGGAGCTTGGAGTTGCAAGGAGCACATGGAGAATAAGCTTTGGCAAGGAGATTGTGTCCAAATCGTGTCCATTGTATATTTTATTGGAAATCCATCTCCCAATAGGTATAGATTTGAATTTCCCTTCATTCAAGCTTCTAAATCATGCATTTGACTCTTAGGAACACCCCAATGGCATAGAACTACATATAGGAAGAAGTTTTAGGCAAAATTATTGTGTATTACGATTTTGATATAGGTCTTTGTATCCTTTTTGGTAAAATTACGGGATTGACACATCAAGTGTGTGTATCATGAGACCATTTTGGTCTAATTAGACCTAGATCAGGATTGTAAGACTAGATACGGGTCCATAATTGGACACGAGTAGGCCGTATCAAGATACGGTGTGATACTTTTGGATACGAGACTCATTTTGAATGATTTGTGTAATTATTCATCAATTCCTATTGTAACTAGTTACATTAGTCACATAATGATGTTTTTGTTAAGTATAATTGGTATTTATTAGTTATTGGAAGTCTTGATACTATGAATGAGGAATTTTTAACTGTGCACTAGAGGTATTTGAGAATTTGGCTAGAGGAGTGTGTTAGTGTATATGTATGTATGTATTTGTGTTAGAGTTATTGTTGTACATGGTTAGAGTTGTTATTGAGGGAGGTATCTTATGCAGAGTGTTGGTGTAGGCTGTTATTGATGTGTGTATGGTGCATGTAGTGTGACTTTGTATCAGGTATTTTAATAGTGGAGATTTGTACTCATTGTAAAGTGAGCAATGGAGTAGTGACTGTGAATGGTGGTCTTGTGTACATGTACACTGAGTGTATAGGTAAGTGCAGTGAGTAGGGATCGGGTGATGGTGACTGCAAGGTAGTATCGATAGATCACTTTAATGCAGTACATCCAAGAGTGGAAGTGTTCGGTCACTTGAAGTCGAGCAGTGGCATTAAGGGTAGGGTGTATAGTTGTTTGGTTTATACCTTGTGATCAATGCAAGAGGATCCTTCATGTATCAGATGTTTGAATTAATTGATATTGGTGGCCTCGAGTTGTGTGGGAGTTTTTATAGGAAATTCAAATTAAAGGATTTTGAACTAAGATATTTGATCAACAAACGGGGGGAAATAATTACCCAGGTCTGTGTTGGTTACTTGGAAGAATGGAAGTTGAGGGGAAGACATACCAGGCTCGAGCATAGCCAAGTTCCAGGTTTGGATATATAAACCTACTATGCAATTGATGTTAGTTGGGTCCAATGAAGAGGAGTTTAGGTGAAGCTGAAATTGGGAGTTTTGGAGCAGCAAGGGTAGATTATTTATAAGGGAGTATCAATAATGAGTATTAGTTAGATAGTTAGTATGTTGGTATCAGATAGTTTAGTTAATAGTTAATAGTGTATACTGGAGGGTATTATAAGTTTGTATCAGTAGCAATTTTAGTTAGAGTGATTGTTGTGTTAGTTAGTATATGTATTCGTTAGTTAAGATATCATAAGTTAGGTATGTTAGAGTAAGTGTTAGTGAGTGTTATGTAATAGTTAGTTAATGAAAAATGATAGTATGGTAAAGGTAGTGATACTGAATGGTAGGAGGAGTAATGGTGGTGTGGTTAAGTTGCCTGCAAGGCATTAGTGCATCTCAGTTTCAGTGTGTACCAGTATACGTATTACTTAGAGTTAAGCTAAGTTAGTATATATATATATATATATATTAATGAGTTAGCTTAGTATATAACTAGGATATCATTGGTTTTAGTAAGATAGTTAGATATGAGTGTGAGTGGTATCCATAAGATACCTCGACTTGAGAAGTATACTAGGGTGTACTATTGTGATTCATGAGGGGGGGTTAGTGTATCAGTAAAGATGATAAATTAGTCTATATGAGGTACTCAGTTAGAGTTAGAGTTAGTTAGTTATGTATTAATATATATATAGGTAATGAACATGTTAGTATGTGATTATTATATAAGCTTTTACCTATTAACTTAGTTATATAAATGAGATATATAGTGTTAATAGCTAGTATAGTTAAACACCCTTAGGTAATAAGTTGGAAAACTAATCAATACCTAGTATTCACTAAAATAGACTAGTAATCAACTTAGAATTTAGGAATTGACCTAGCATTGGCCTAGAAAGCACATATTGATGCATTTTACTCATTTTTTCTTCATTATACAGATCTGATAAGATATTTTCTATTTAGGATTGTGTGACATCAGCTCGGATATCGAGTGACATCTTTTGCTCCGGACCAGAGGCGAGTACATTCTCTGATAGTTTCTACTATTTGATGTCTATTATGATTCTTGTATATAGCGATGCTATATTTGATTCAGACAGTATGGTACATGGACTGGTATATAGTTGGATCTTCAATCATGAGATGTTACAATATATATCATATTGACATTGTACATAACATGGACTTTAATTATCGTATATGATAGTATAGTAAAATATTGATCGTGTATTGTAACGTGTCATAGTTGGATCCACTGTACTAGTTGTGGTGGAGAAAATTCTAGTGAGAGATGTGATCAATTTCCTATTCTAATTGTAATTATAAATATTGTCAGTGTTAATCGTACATCTCACGTATGACTAACCAGGCCACCTAGCTATTGTACAAGTTCCCAAGCCGATCACATCTCGAAGCTAGTATTTCAAACATATTATAGTTATAGTATTTATTCTCCATACCATATTGCTTAAATTGTACCTTTTCTGCTCTGTTCATTTATTCCATTATGTATATCATACTCTCATAGTATTTTTTCTTATAGTACCATTGTCAGGACATGTATATTTATTATTAGTTCTATTCTTTCATTATTTATTGTACTCTTTATTACAATTTTATAGTTTTTGTCAATTAATTAGAACTATTGTTAGAGGTGTACTTTGCTCTAATACTGACTAGATAACAAGTTTTAGAGGATCCTACAGATTGGTGTTTAATATTTTATGAACCTCAGCCTGTTGATGTTGCATACATAGACCCACTAGTTTAGGAGTGATTGCCGGAAGGTATAGTCGAAATCACTAGTAACTTAGTTGGACTTTATTTTCATTTGGTACCAGATTTGTTTTCGGCTTATTGTTGAGACTTAATTTTTATTTGGATATTGTTGTTGTTAAAATTTATTATTTAGACTTATTTGATTATATTTATATCTCTTTGTTATCTTATCGTGCTATAGAATTGTGATTGAGTATTGTGTTAATTTAATTATCTTGTCCTTCTTATGGAGTTGAGATTGTAAACCCCCTGATTTTTCAAAATTTTAAAAACTGGATTTTGCACGATTTTCAGGAATTTTCTGGGATTTTTCAGTAATTTAAAACAGGGTTTTAATTATTCAATGATTTTTAATTGGTATTAAACAATATTAAAATATTATGAAAATAATATTTTTGGATGTAAAATGAAAAACTGGACTTAGGGCAATTTTTCTGGAATTTATCGGGCCCCGGACCTATTTTTAAATGCCTAAAAAGTATTTATCTATTTATAAAAATTAATTAATTAAATAAATTACTGTTATTAATTTTTATTATTTTTTTATTAAACCCTAGAATCCGGCCCGCGGCCCAACCCGGCCCAGACTCCCCAGCGGGTCGGGTCGGATCCGCCGCCGCCCGACCCGACCGCACCCGCCGACCCGCTTCTCCCCAGCCCCCCCACGATCCGGTCACCCGAGTTTTCCGCCGCCCGCCGCGCGCCCCGTCGGCCACGACCCCCGCGCCGCGCCTGACCGCCCTCGGCCGCCCCTAGCCCCGGCCGGCCTCCCCGCCGCAGATCCGCCGCAGAGCCGCCGCCCCTCGCCGGAATCCCCTCAGCCAGCACAGTAAACCCTAACCCTAATTCTCGGTTTTCGTGTCCGACACGAATCGGACACGTGTCGGACACGATTCGATCCGGTTTTTCGGGTCCCCTTCAGGTGCGTGTAACTTTTTATTCGTAGCTCCGTTTTCGATTCCGCAAATTGCGTTGCGAAGCCTGTATGACCCTCTCGGTGTCCGGACAGACTGTTCGGGGCATCGCGTCCTGTGGTAATCGCACACCGCGATCCAAAAACAGAAAAAACCAGACCCCGTTTCACCCTAACTTGGTGTACACACGTCGGATCGAGACGAAACTTGCGCCATCGGACTCGTAGCGATACGCTGGTCCTGTGGGTCAAGTTTGGTTCGATTCTGAGAACGTTGACGAAATCGCGTGTCGTGGGCCCCACAGGCCCCGCTCGACGGGCGATTTTGTGTTCGGCTCATCGGAATCCAATTCTGGAAGTTCCGTTGGGTTCGTATCAGCGTTCCTGACCTGTTGACACTGAGTTTGGTGAATTTGGAGACCTTTGACCCTGACACGTTTTTCGGTGCAAAGCGGGCCCACCGGTGGACCCCGTTTTGGCCCGAAACTGCCGTTTTTGCCCTTGTCTCCAAATTGGACTCAAGGACAGGCGTTTCTAGCTGATTGATATTTTCTGGATCTGATGGTGATGTTTGTTTCAGCAACCGGAGTACCGCCTGCAATTCCCGCCGAAGTCAGAGCCGTAAACATAGCCGGAACCACATGCAAGTGTACCTCGCCAAAACTTGCAGCTTGCTACATATTTCCTGGACTTGGTTATACATTAGTGGGCAAGTAAAGCTTGCCAATTCTCAGATATTTCTGGTTTAGTATTTTACTTGATTTCTGTAGATTCTTGTGTAACCTGTTTAACTGCTCAACCCAGGACACCTGACACTCTTCATGTGACGGAATTGCCTGAGATATACCTGGTGATTCCGTATAGGTTACATATTCATGAAATTTACAGTTACATGCGTAGATTCTATCCTGACTCATTACATTAGTTATATCTTGCGTGACTTGTACCGGATATTCTGGAACTGTGACGTGAGATTACATGGGGTGGGGAGAGGATTATCATATCAAGGCTGAAAATAATATAATGAAAACATGGTTATCTGGAGGTGCCTTAGTCTCTGATACAGAGCTCTGGCACAAGTACTGGCCCTCTCGAGAAATACTGCTATGGTTTCTCCAACACTGATCCTGTAGTAGTCTCAGCCTGAGTATGACTAGAACTCTCACTTGCATATCACTTAGCTGGTTTACATAGTTACCCTGCTGTTTATTTCATTGCTGCACTGATATTCATTATGGCTTGAGATATTTCTGTACCTTGCTATGTCCCTGAGGACCTGGAATGGATGATGTCCCCAGGTACCGCTGAAGAGAACTACCCAGAAGTGTACGGTACCGGAGCACTCCTCGGAACAGAACCAGGAACAGAGGACGAAGTAGTGGCCGAAGACTTCTCCTGAGCACCTGCTTCAGCTGCACAGTATTTTCCCTTCCAGTATTTTATTTCCTGTCTTTTTCCTGAATTGTAACAAACTAAATTCTCGGATTTGTTTCCCGAGATAACATTATTTCTTATTGCTTATTTAATTCCATTGCATTTATTTCCTGGCAATTAATCTGTGTTATCTGTGGATGAGATTAGAAATACCTGAGACTGTAACTTAGTATTGCTAGACTACAGCTTAAGCATGCCCTGATGGATCCATTAAATTGGGTTGTCCATCGGTGCGTGCTGCTGGCCATTGCCACGCCTCTCCAGTCCCTCGTCATTTTGGGACTGGGGCGTGACATGGTTTTTGTGGTGGCCCATGCAGGTCACGACTAAATCGTTCGGTTTCAACTTAGGGACCGAACAGGCCTGCAATAAAATAGGATAAGTTTTAGGATCTCATCCACTTGCTTGAATCGTTTTTGATATCTGTATCGCATTCAAACTAATTTGAACTTGCATCTTGCCTTGATTCCTGTGCGCCTCTTATTGGGTATTTTGGATACAGGGAAATGGACCCACGAGAATGCAACGAGACTCCCGTCAGAACACCACCAGCTACAGGTGTCACCTACGACGACGAAGTGACACCAGTCGGAGGAATTCCCACAACTCAACAGAGCCAGCCGGCAGGTCAACCTACCTCCCGATTCCGGCGTGATGACATCCCGCCTCCGCCGCAGTTCGTCCCACCAATGCCCGTGTTCCCACCAGGACAGCCGATCGACGGGCAGCAAATATTTCAGATGATCTACGCGATGATGCAAGCTCAGCAGCAAGTCCAACACGAGGCTCAGCGTCGCGAAGCTAACTTCTTGAGGGACAGCATCGTAACTGCACTGGGGCAGGCCAACCTACCAGCTCGACGGCCAACTACAGGCTCAATCACTGACTTCCGCCAACTGAAGCCCCGCACTTTTTCTGGAAAAGAGGAGCCCACAGAAGTGCACGAGTGGCTCACCAACATACGGCATCAACTTGAAGCAGCTGAGCTTCCCCGAGAACGCTGGATGACCGCCGTCCGAATGCAATTGACGGACAATGCCCATCACTGGTGGCTATCCGAGGAGACGCGACTCGGACCAGACCGAGTCACTTGGGAGGAGTTCTCCAGACTCTTCCAAGAGATGTACATTCCTGCCATCGCTCGATCAGAACTGCGGGACAAATTCAACCGCCTCACTCAGGACTCCATGACGGTGGAAGAGTACAACGCAGAATTCATCCGTCTGAGTCGCTTCGCCCCCACCCTGATCCCGACTGAGGAAGAGAATGCCGAGAAATTCTTCGACGGACTGAACATTGAGCTGCAGAAACTGATTGGGTCCGTCGCACCAACATCATACTCGGACGTTCTTGCTGCGGCTCGACGCGTGGAGCGCGTCACCAAGAGAGAGGTCAGACTGAAGAGGTCTTCCCCATCATCAACCTCCAGAACACCACAAGAAGAATCTGCAAAGAGACCGCACCAACAGCAGAAGGCACCTGCACCACAAACGGTAGTCCTCCTTACTTGTCACTATTGTGGCAAAGCAGGCCATATCGCCAAGGAATGCCGACGCAGACTAGGATTGTGTTTGGCATGCGGATCCCGTCAGCATTCAGTAAGGGATTGCACTCAACGTGGAGAAGGAGCACCAAGGGCGAACCAGCAAACTCAGCAGCAGCAGAGGAATCTACCTCAAGGACGAGAGCAAGCTTACGCGATTGCTGTGCAGGAAGCCGATGCGAGTAAGTGATTTATAGTTATCCGTTTTTAGTCTTGTTGTATTTCGTGCTCGTTGGTTCGTGGCCTCAGCCCCAACCTAGTAAATTGCAACTTGTTAATAACAACCTGGCTTTCATAAAAGATATGGTTTTAACTAAATTATCCTGGAAAGTGTAAACTTTCAAATTTTAGGGAAACGGTATTTCCCTGAAGTATCTCGTGATGTATTTTCAAACGATGCTTGCGACCGCGTCATCTCTGTTGACCGGTTATTCTTTGATTGCGAGGACGCAATCTTCTTAAGGGGGGTAGATTGTAAACCCCCTGATTTTTCAAAATTTTAAAAACTGGATTTTGCACGATTTTCAGGAATTTTCTGGGATTTTTCAGTAATTTAAAACAGGGTTTTAATTATTCAATGATTTTTAATTGGTATTAAACAATATTAAAATATTATGAAAATAATATTTTTGGATGTAAAATAAAAAACTGGACTTAGGACAATTTTTCTGGAATTTATCGGGCCCCGGACCTATTTTTAAATGCCTAAAAAGTATTTATCTATTTATAAAAATTAATTAATTAAATAAATTACTGTTATTAATTTTTATTATTTTTTTATTAAACCCTAGAATCCGGCCCGCGGCCCGTTGGGCCGGCCCAGCCCAACCCGGCCCAGACTCCCCAGCGGGTCGGGTCGGATCCGCCGCCGCCCGACCCGACCGCACCCGCCGACCCGCTTCTCCCCAGCCCCCCCACGATCCGGTCACCCGAGTTTTCCGCCGCCCGCCGCGCGCCCCGTCGGCCACGACCCCCGCGCCGCGCCTGACCGCCCTCGGCCGCCCCTAGCCCCGGCCGGCCTCCCCGCCGCAGATCCGCCGCAGAGCCGCCGCCCCTCGCCGGAATCCCCTCAGCCAGCACAGTAAACCCTAACCCTAATTCTCGGTTTTCGTGTCCGACACGAATCGGACACGTGTCGGACACGATTCGATCCGGTTTTTCGGGTCCCCTTCAGGTGCGTGTAACTTTTTATTCGTAGCTCCGTTTTCGATTCCGCAAATTGCGTTGCGAAGCCTGTATGACCCTCTCGGTGTCCGGACAGACTGTTCGGGGCATCGCGTCCTGTGGTAATCGCACACCGCGATCCAAAAACAGGAAAAACCAGACCCCGTTTCACCCTAACTTGGTGTACACACGTCGGATCGAGACGAAACTTGCGCCATCGGACTCGTAGCGATACGCTGGTCCTGTGGGTCAAGTTTGGTTCGATTCTGAGAACGTTGACGAAATCGCGTGTCGTGGGCCCCACAGGCCCCGCTCGACGGGCGATTTTGTGTTCGGCTCATCGGAATCCAATTCTGGAAGTTCCGTTGGGTTCGTATCAGCGTTCCTGACCTGTTGACACTGAGTTTGGTGAATTTGGAGACCTTTGACCCTGACACGTTTTTCGGTGCAAAGCGGGCCCACCGGTGGACCCCGTTTTGGCCCGAAACTGCCGTTTTTGCCCTTGTCTCCAAATTGGACTCAAGGACAGGCGTTTCTAGCTGATTGATATTTTCTGGATCTGATGGTGATGTTTGTTTCAGCAACCGGAGTACCGCCTGCAATTCCTGCCGAAGTCAGAGCCGTAAACATAGCCGGAACCACAGGCAAGTGTACCTCGCCAAAACTTGCAGCTTGCTACATATTTCCTGGACTTGGTTATACATTAGTGGGCAAGTAAAGCTTGCCAATTCTGAGATATTTCTGGTTTAGTATTTTACTTGATTTCTGTAGATTCTTGTGTAACCTGTTTAACTGCTCAACCCAGGACACCTGACACTCTTCATGTGACGGAATTGCCTGAGATATACCTGGTGATTCCGTATAGGTTACATATTCATAAAATTTACAGTTACATGCGTAGATTCTATCCTGACTCATTACATTAGTTATATCTTGCGTGACTTGTACCGGATATTCTGGAACTGTGACGTGAGATTACATGGGGTGGGGAGAGGATTATCATATCAAGGCTGAAAATAATATAATGAAAACATGGTTATCTGGAGGTGCCTTAGTCTCTGATACAGAGCTCTGGCACAAGTACTGGCCCTCTCGAGAAATACTGCTATGGTTTCTCCAACACTGATCCTGTAGTAGTCTCAGCCTGAGTATGACTAGAACTCTCACTTGCATATCACTTAGCTGGTTTATATAGTTACCCTGCTGTTTATTTCATTGCTGCACTGATATTCATTATGGCTTGAGATATTTCTGTACCTTGCTATGTCCCTGAGGACCTGGAATGGATGATGTCCCCAGGTACCGCTGAAGAGAACTACCCAGAAGTGTACGGTACCGGAGCACTCCTCGGAACAGAACCAGGAACAGAGGACGAAGTAGTGGCCGAAGACTTCTCCTGAGCACCTGCTTCAGCTGCACAGTATTTTCCCTTCCAGTATTTTATTTCCTGTCTTTTTCCTGAATTGTAACAAACTAAATTCTCGGATTTGTTTCCCGAGATAACATTATTTCTTATTGCTTATTTAATTCCATTGCATTTATTTCCTGGCAATTAATCTGTGTTATCTGTGGATGAGATTAGAAATACCTGAGACTGTAACTTAGTATTGCTATACTACAGCTTAAGCATGCCCTGATGGATCCATTAAATTGGGTTGTCCATCGGTGCGTGCTGCTGGCCATTGCCACGCCTCTCCAGTCCCTCGTCATTTTGGGACTGGGGCGTGACAGAGATGTTATTGGAGATTATATTGCGTAAGATGTTAGATAGTTAGAGATGACCTAGACATCATTCTACCGCTGATGCTGTGGCATAGGCTGGACGTACCTATAATCTCGTACCCATTTACTGAGTACAGGTCGTAACATATTTTTGTGGTGGCCCATGCAGGTCCATCTTCGCAATCAGTGCATTATCGTGGTAGTACAAAAGCTTAGTTATACTACTGCGAGCCTAAGATATGATAGGATATAGGATACTATGATGAGGGAAAGGATACTCAATCACAACTAGGAAACTTCCAATCTTTTGATTTGCTACCTTTATCATTTAAATATTATTTTCTTTAAAATATTATTGTCCTTCTTTGATGATATCATATCTTGTACTGTATTGATTTCTTTGTTTGATTTATCTTCGGGATGCCGCCGAAGACCCAATTGTAGTATTCTGGAGCTGCATCAGTGTGGTCAGTTACTTCTCTGCCTCCGGTTAAGAGGGTAGTCTCACCAGTTTAGGTGGGGGCTTTCGCAGCTCTTGGGGGTGATCCTCCACCGATTTAGGTGGTCGTGCCAGCCGTACTACCACCACCAGTCGATCCTGCACAGATGTTTGTGCTCTTTCAGCAGATGATGGAGGCCTAGAGGGCCCAGGCGGAGACACAGTACTAAAAGACCGACGTGATGAGACAAGGCGTTGAAAAAGCCCACTAGTTGACTATTGAAGTAGTTGAGAGACTGACAACTCTGTCGCCACAAGAGGCCCAGCCTAAGCCAAGTACCATACATGACTTCAAGAAGTTGGATCCCCGTGCCTTTAAGGGGACAAAGGGAATTATGTATGCCGATGACTGGTTGGAGAACATAGATGTGTTATGCGCTTATCCCGCCTTGTAGAGGATCTGAAGGTGGAGGCGGCAGGGTTGCAGTTGAGGGATATTTCTATTACCTAGTTCTGAAATAAGCCACAGATTTTTGATCCAGGACTGGCTTGGTAAGAATTCAAGGAGTTGTTCAAGAAGAAGATCTTCCAGCCTACCGAGAGACTTGATTTGGAGCGACAATTCTAGAACCTTCAGCAAAAAAATATGTCGATTGAGGAGTATGCCGTAGAGTTTGGCAGATTGGGCAGATATGCAGATTATATTGTGCGAGATCCAGAGATCAGGGCAAATCATTTTAGGGAGGGCCTGAACTGGGAATTAAATGCTCTTAGTTTCTCAAGCCACGAGATATACGCAAATATTTTGAGAGAGACCCAAAAGGTTGAGAGAGACCCAAAAGGTTGAAAGAGACCTGAGTTTTAGTCCCAAGAGGGCCGAGAGATTTTTGGTAGCAGTATTAGTGCAGGACCTACGAAGCATCCCTATATACAGCAGCAGCAACAACCGAGGACGGTTCAGTATCACCACCAACAATACTAGGCACCGGTTCTTGTTCAACAGGATCAGCCACAGCCTCCAAGGCAGACCCAGCAGGCTCCCACTTGAAACTTCTACAAGAAGCCAGGTCACCTTTAGGAGAGCTGCAGTGAGAGGGGAAACATAGGTGCCGGCCACTATAGGTCCTTCTCTCTCTCTCTCTCTCTCTCTCTCTCTCTCTCTCTCTCTCATTTTCTTATTTTGTATTCTTTTTTAGATCCCTAATTTTTTATATCCCTAATTCCTAATCCCTCCAACAAATTCCTCATAATTTATTTGCATTCACTCTTATTTTTATTTCCCAAGGAGCATTGGAGCTTGGAGTTGCATGGAGCAGAAGGAGAAGGAGCTTTGGCAAGGAGATTGTGTCCAATTCATGTCCATTGTGCATTTTATTAGGAATCCATCTCCCAATAGATATATATATATGAATTTTCCATAATTCTAGCTTCTAAATTATGCATTTGACTCTTGGGAACACCCCAATGGCATAGGGCTACCTATAAAAAAAATTCTAGGATAAATTATTGTGTATTATGATTTTTACATAGGTCTTTGTGTCCTTTTTGGGGAAATTACGGGATTGACACATCAAGTGTATGTCATGAGACAATTTTGGTCTAATTAGACTTAGATCGGAGTTGTGAGACTAGATACGTGTCCACAATTAGACACATGTGGGATGTATCTCGATACTGTGTGATACTTTGGGATACGAGACTCATTTTGGGTGATTGTGTAATTACTCCTCAATTTTTATTATAACTAGTTATATTAGTCACATAATGATTTCTTTGTTATGTACAATTGGTATTTATTAGTTATAGGGAGTCTTGATACTATGAATGAGAGCATATCATGGGAATTCCTTATTGTGCACTAGAGGTTGTTTGAGAACTTAACTTTGGGGAGTGTGTTAGTGTATATGTATATTTGTATTTGTGTTAGAGTTATTGTTGTATGTGGTTAGAGTTATTGTTGAGGGTGGTGTCTTATGCAGGGTATTGGTGTAGGTTGCTGTTGATGTGTATTTTGTGCATGTAGTGTGACTTTGTATTAGGTATCTTAACAGTGGAGATTTGTACTCACTGTAAAGTGAGAAATAGAGTGGTGACTATGACTGGTGATCTTGTGTGCATGTACAGTAAGTGTGTTGGTGTGTGTAGGTAAGTGCATTGTGTAAGGATCAGGTGGTTGTGACTGCAAGGCCGTATGGATAGATAGCAGCAATGTAGTGCAGCCAAGAGTGACAGTGTTTGGTCACTTGATGTCGAGCAGTAGCATTAAGGGTAGGGGGTACGGTTGTTTGGTTGATACCTGGTGATAATGCAAGGGGATCCTTCATGTATTAGATATTTAAATTAACTGATATTGGTGGTCTCGAGTTGTATAGGGTGTTTATAGGAAATTCAAGATTAGAGGATTTTGAACTAAGATGTTTCATCAACAGAGGGGAGGGGGAATAATTACCCAGGTCTGTGTTGGTGTACCTGGAAGAATATGAGTTGAGGGAAAGTCATAACAGGCTCGAGTAGATCCAAGTTCCAGGTTTGGATATGTAAACCTACTGTGCAATTGATGTTAGTTGGGTCCAATGAAGAGGAGTTTAGGTGAAGCTGAAATTGGGGGTTTTGGAGCAACAAGGGTAGGTTATCTATAAGGGAGTTTCAATAATGAGTATTAGGTAGATAATTAGTATATTGGTATCAGATAGTTTAGTTAACAATTAATAGTGTATACTAGAGGGTATTATAAGTTAGTATCAGTAGCAGTTTTAGTAAGAGTGATTGTTGGGATAGTTAGTATATGTATTAGTTAGTTAAGATATCATCAATTAGATATGTTAGAGTAAGTGTTAGTGATGAGAACATAAAATATCATATTTTTATTCTTTAATATATACTCCTTTATGCTCATTTGATGTCTAAAAATACTCATTATTTTTATATTTTGATCTAGGATGCAATTGGAGTCACTAAATACAAAATGGAGCTAATTATCAATTCTGGACAGTTCTGACATCTTGTAGAAAAATGGTCAAAACTTGCTCATCTGAAGTCCAATTGAGCTGATCCAAATTGATTCAGAAAGCTAAGTGATAGAGGTACAAATTTACTGTTTTGAGGTTTCCGAGATTCTAGCTGAATCATGGACCAAATTAGGCTTAAATTTGAGTCAACTATGTTGTGCTCAAAAGTGGAGCTGAATTAACCATTTCCCAACTTGTTCGAAGATTTTATTTTATTGTTTGGGTTGTTGTAACTCTTAGAGGATTTGTGGGAAGATATTGTGATCTTCAAATAACTAATTTAGAGTGTATAAAAGGGGTAGAGATTAGGAGGAAAAGAGAGAACAACACACAACTTTTCTTCCTCTTCTCCAATATTTTTTTGAAGTTATCATGAACCTGCGGAGCTAAAAGTCTTGTTGGTCGAAGGAAATAGAAGTCTTGGAATAAATAAAATTGTGAGATCTAAATTATTTCAAATGTTTAATTTATGCTTTTTGTATTGAATATTTTTCTATGCCTACTTTCATGATTGTTTTTTTAATTACTATGAGGCCTAGTAGTCTATTATCCATTTTGATCTACTGCTAAATTAGACATCAAATCCGTAATTGTTTAATTTTTCTAATTTGTGAAGCAATCAAGATTTAATGAACTGCTTTGTTTTATTAGATCTTAGGAGAAAAACTTTTGACAAAATTAAATACAACAACTTGTGCTTGTGTTGTTTTGCTTCAACGATCTCTTGGTTCTTTAAGAAATTACTAGATTAAATCTTCAGCGCTTGTCTTGGATTATTTAGTAATTAAAGCTAATTAGATCGCTTGTTTCTAATTATCTAAGCCTAAGAGAGATAGGAAATACTTCCAACGGTGAATATTCAAAGTATGATAATTTATGTTTGCATCAATGATCAATTTTAAGATTCCAATGGTGGATGTTGACTGAGACCAATATTTGTTTCCTTTGATTATTTTAATACTTTAATTATTTTTGACTCTTTTTAACTTGCTTTGATCCAAAACTCTCCCTCCCATCTTATTTCATATAGCATAAAGATCAAACTAATTACTCTTCGTGGGAACGATCCTTACTCTCATTACTACATATTATTTCAAGAGTAAAGGTTTTATTTTTTTGGTGCCTACGACAGCACACCAAATTTTGGCGCCATTGCCGGGGAGTAGTTTTAGTTAATTTTTGTGCCTTTTGTGATCTTTTCTTATAATATAATTATTTTTATATATTAGCAAAAAAAAAATTTATTCTTATATACTTTTCTGGATTGCTTGCTATCATTTTATTACTTGTTTATGATTGTAACTCGACCTTCTAATCAAAGTGATTTCTAAAGTGATCCAGAAATAGAAAAAACTCTGTGCAAGTTAAGGAAGGAAGCTCAAAGAAACTCTAACGGTAATGACCTTGCTACAGATTCCTTACTCTCTTGCAAATCTAATCTTGAAGAAGAGGAAGTCATGGCTGCAAATAGAACTTTGAAAGAACTTGCAGCTCCTGATTTGAACCAACACCCTTTTTGCATTACATTTCCTACTTTAGATGCTACTACTAGTTTTGAATTAAAATATGGACTAATATATTTATTACCCACTTTTCATGGCCTTGCAGGTGAAGATCCTCACAAGCATCTAAAGGAGCTTCATGTGATATGCACAACTATGAAACCTACGGGGGTATCCGAAAAGCAAATCAAATTACCAGCCTTTCCATTTTTTTTAAAGGATTCGGCTAAGGATTGGCTCTATTATCTACCCTCTGGGAGCATTGTAACATGGAACAAAATAAAGAGTCTATTCTTGGAGAAGTACTTTCCTGCTTCAAGGGCGGCCAATATCCGAAAAGAAATTTATGGGGTAAGGCAATACAATGCAGTCTCTCCACGAGTACTGGGAATGTTTTAAAAAATTATGTGCAAGTTGCCCCCATCATCAAATTAGCGAGCAGCTACTTATCCAGTACTTTTACGAAGGCCTTCCACCAACTGATAGAAGCATGATAGATGCTGCTAGTGGAGGATCTTTGGTAGATAAAACTCGCGAGGCTGCAAGAAATTTAATTGCAAATATGGCGACAAATTCTCAACAATTTGGCACTAGGCTAGATCTTCCATCTAGGCATGCTAACAAGGTAAATATTTCTTCCCTAGAACAACAAATTGCTAGTTTAATGTCTCTTGTTCATCAAATGGCTGTAGGTAGCATGCAAACAACAAAGGCTTGTGGGATTTGTTCAGTAACAGGACATCCAACTGATATGTGTCCAACTCCTCAAGAGGAATCCAATGAACAAGTGAATGTGGTAGGTGCTTTCCCTGGACAACCGCAAAGGAAGTATGATCCATATTCAAACACTTACAATCCAGGATGGAGAGATTATCCCAATTTTAACTATGGGAATCCACAAATAAATTATCATGTCAATCAAAATCGCCCAAGTTACCAACAGTACAAGCAGCCATATCCTAAACAACAACCAAACCAAACTTCTAACTATGGTATGTCTTTAAAAGATATTGTTAAGTCTCTTGCCACTAATAATTTACAATTTCAACATGAGACAAGGGCTAGCATTCAAAGCTTGGACAATCAAATGAGCCAAATGGCTACAACAATTAATAAGCTAGAGGAACAAAGTTCTGGAAAACTACCATCTCAAACGATAGTAAATCCAAAAGAAAATGCTAGTGCAATCATTTTGAGAAGCGGTAAAGAGGTTGACATTCCAGTAAAAGAAGCACCTGCAACGTCAAAACAAGAAGAAGAGAAAAGCACCGTGGCAGACACGAACGTCCCTAATGATGATGAGGTACCCAATTATAAGTTTATACCCCTTTGTGATTATAAGCCAGTACCTCCTTTTCCTCAAGCTTTAATAGAATCTAGAAAAATTGAACAAAATAATTAGTTATATGAGACTATTCGTAAATGTGAGGTAAGTATTCCACTTTTAGATGCTATCAAACAAGTACCTCGCTATGCTAAATTTTTAAAAGAATTGTGTACAATAAAGAGGAAACAAAAGCTTAAAGGATATAAAAAGGTAAAAGTTGGGGAGAGTGTTTCTACAGTAATTCAAAGAAAACTCCCTACGAAATGCAAAGATCCTGGAATATTTACTATCCCTTGTAAGATAGGTAACAATAAATATGAGAAAGCCATGTTAGATTTAGGAGCTTCTATCAATGTCATGCCATATTCTACATATGAATCTTTAAATCTTGGACATCTGAATAAAACTGGTAATGTAATTCAATTGGCTGATAGATCTAATGCCTAACCTAAGGGAGTAGTCGAGGATGTTCTTGTATAAATGGATAATTTAGTTTTTCCTGCTGATTTTTATGTGCTTGATATGGAAAATGGCGATCAAACTGCTCCAATTTTATTAGGAAGACCATTTTTAAAGACATCCAAGACTAAGATAGATGTTCATAGTGGCACACTTACTTTTGAATTTGATGGTAAAATTATTAAATTTAATATTTATGATGCCATAAAATATCTTGATAGTGATAATACTGTTTATTCTATTGATGTGGTTGATTCTTTAGCACAGGATATTTTTGAACTTGATGGCAAAGATGTATTGGAAGTGGCCATTAGTGAGCATCTTGAAAAAGAGAATAAGGAGTTAGCTTTGAGTTCTAATTTGTAGGAAACTGTTGCAACATTGAATAATTTTCCAAAAATACAACAATCAGGTAACGTTTCTTATATTTCATTACCAATTTCTAACAAGAGGCCTTTACCCTCTATTTTGCATGCCCCTATTCCAGAATTGAAGCCTCTCTCTAGTTACCTCAAGTATGTATTCCTTGGAGATGGAGGAACATTACCAGTGATCATCTCCAATAAACTTAGTGCACCACAAGAAGAAAAGCTTGTTCAGATCCTTAAGGAGCATAAGACGGCTATTGGTTGGACAATTGCTGATATAAAAGGAATTAGTTCGTCTACATGCATGCATCGCATCTTACTTAAGTAAGAAGCAAAACCTTCCCGTCAACCGCAAAGAAGATTGAACCCACCCATGATGGAGGTAGTAAAAAAGGAGATCCTAAAACTTCTTGAAGTTTGAGTGATCTATCCTATTTCGGATAGCCAGTGGGTTAGCCCGGTGCAAGTAGTTCCTAAAAAGACCGAGATAACTGTCATAAAGAATCAAAATGATGAGTTAGTTCGCAGTCGTGTCCAGAATGGATGGAGGGTTTGTATAGATTATAGAAAATTAAACGCTGATACTCGAAATGACCACTTTTCTTTACCATTTATTGATCAAATGCTTGAAAGGTTAGCTGGTCATTCTTACTATTGTTTTCTTGATGGTTATTCAGGTTTTTTTCAAATTTCAATTTCTCCGGAGGATCAAGAAAAGATAACTTTTACATGCCCATTTGGAACTTTTGCATATCGTCGTATGCCATTCGGTCTTTGCAATGCCCCAGCTACTTTCTAAAGGTGTATGGTTAGCATATTTTCAGACTATGTTGAGCATATTATAAAAGTATTTATGGATGAATTCATAGTTTATGGAGACTCTTTTGATAAATGCTTGCATAACCTTACACTTGTTCTCCAAAGACGCATAGAAACTAATCTTGTGTTAAACTTTGAAAAATGCCATTTTATGGTTGACCAAGGTATAATTTTGGGTCATATTGTTTCATCTAAGGGAATTGAGGTAGATAAAGCCAAAATTGATATTATTCAATCTTTACCTTATCCCACTAGTGTGTGGGAAGTTCGTTCTTTTCTTGGACATGCAAGTTTTTACCGAAGATTTATCAAAGACTTCTCCAAAATAGCGTTACCCCTTTGCAAGTTGCTACAAAAGGATATAGCTTTTGAATTTGATGAAGCAAGTAAAAAGGCATTTGATACACTAAAGAAACTATTAACTTCTACCCCAGTTATCCAGCACCCAGACTGGAACGTGCCTTTCGAGATAATGTATGATGCAAGTGATTATGCAGTAGGTGTTGTTTTGGATCAAAGGATTGGAAGACCATCTCAAGCCATTTATTATGCTTCAAGAACTTTGAATAAGGCGCAGAAAAATTATTCTACTACGGAAAAAGAACTTTTAGCTGTTGTTTTTGCTTTAGAAATTTTTTGATCCTATTTGCTTAGTACTAAAGTCATTGTTTATTCTGATCATGCAGCTCTTCGCTATTTGATGACGAAGAAAGAGGCAAAACCAAGGTTAATTCGATGGATACTTCTCTTAAGTGAATTTGATTTGGAGATCAAAGACAAAAGAGGGACAGAAAATTGTGTTGCAGATCATTTAAGTCGTTTAATTCATATAGAGGATGAACTTTGTCTGCAAGAAACATTTCCTAATGAGCAATTGTTTGCTTCAAGTGTGACATTGCCTTGGTATGCAAATATTGTAAATTATTTGGTTACTAATATGTTTCCTTCTGGCTTCTCAAAGGCTCAAAGAGATAAGATCAAAAGTGATGCTAAATACTATGTATGAATGACCCATACTTGTGGAAGCACAGTGCAGATCAAGTGATAAGAAGGTGCATTCATGAAAATAAAATTATTTTAATTCTCACCTTTTGTCATTCTTATGCATTTGGAGGATATTTTGGAGCTAAGAGGGCGGCAAGAAAAGTATAAGAATGTGGTTTCTATTGGCCGTCTTTATTTCGTAATTCATATTCTTTTTGTAAAACATGCAACAATTGCCAAAAGACAGGTAATATATCTCAAAGGAATGAAATGCCACAAAATCTTTTATAATTTTGTAAAAATTTTGATGTTTGGGGCATCGATTTTATGGGACCATTTCCTGCATCTTTTGGTTATGTTTATATTTTGCTTGTTGTTGATTATGTATCAAAATGGGTAGAAGCTAAAACTACTAGGATTGATGATTCTAAAGTTGTTTCAGATTTTATCAAATCCAATATATTCTCCAGGTTTGGGATTCCAAGGGCCTAAATAAGTGATCGAGGCACTCACTTTTGCAATCGAACCATGGAGACGTTGCTGAGAAAGTACCATGTGACCCACAAGGTGTCAACTGCCTATCATCCATAAACTAGTGGACAAGCGGAAGTGTCAAATAGAGAGATCAAGTCCATCATTGAAAAGACGGTCAATCCAAGTAAAAAAGATTGGAGTTTGGGCTTGGATGGTGCTTTGTGGGCGTATAGAACTGCATACAAGACGCCTATAGGTATGTCACCTTACCGGTTGGTATTTGGAAAACCATGCCATCTTCTTATTAAGTTAGAACACAAGGCTTATTGGGCTATCAAGAGTTTCAATATGAAGGCAAATGAAAATGGAGAACATAGGAAGTTACAACTATAAGAGTTGGAGGAAATTCACAATGACGCCTATGAGAATGCTAGAATTTATAAAGAGAAGAAAAAGGATTTTCATGACAAGATGATCTCTAGGAAGGTGTTTCAAGTTTGTCAAAAAGTCCTTCTAAACCAGTCACGACTTCGTCTGTTTTCGGGTAGATTGCGTTCTCGTTGGATTGGACCTTTTATTGTTACTAATATTTTTTATCATGGTGCAGATGAAATTCAAAGTTTAGCAACTTCCAAAGTATTCAAGGTAAATGGCCAAAGGCTCAAGCTTTTCTATGAAGGTTTCAAAGTAGAGAATGTGGATGAATTGGACCTTGAGGATCCAATTTGTACCAATTGAAGGAGAAAACATCGACGACAATAAACAGAGGCAACCCAAGGGGAGTTTATTCTTATTCTTATTCTTTAATTTTTTTTAATTTTTAATTTTGCCTTTTCCTTGCATTTTACCTTACATTGGGCACAATGTCAGTTTTAAGTGTGGGGCAGGGGATTTACTTTATTTTAAGCATTTTTAGTTTGCTATTTTTCTAAAATAATAATAATAATTTTTTTTTTACTAAAAGAATTTTGGTATTTGGTTTTTGGTTTTTGGTTTTTAATGATTTTTAATCGTGAATGTCATGAGTAACATTCAACTAAATTTAAAAAATTCATAACATGATTGAATAAGTATTTTTTTTCAACTTAGAATTAATTAGTCTAGTTATTTTTTATTGAAAATGGTAGTATCTAAATTAGTAGATAAAAGCCAGTGAGGATTTGAGCCTTTACACTGACACATCAGTCTCATTATTCTTTAATGAGAGATATTCTTCTACTGATTTGTTTCTCTAGAACTTGTTTTGATTCTTTTCGAGGTCACATTGACACATACATGCATGAACATGATTAAGGCTATCTTTGTTATGCGTTACATAAGCCAAATAGCCCACCCTGTAATTAATTTTCTTTTTATTGAACCCCTTTGAGCTTTATTGCCTTTTTCTTAGTATACCCACATTACAAGCTTTCTACCTATAATATTTATACCTTTACCCAAGTCACAAAGCTAGTAGAGCATTGTTGATCATTATGATATATTTGGGTGTACAAAAAAAATAAGTGTGTGGGTGTCTAAATTTGTGGTTTGGTTACAACCAACAAATGGGAACATATTTTCATCCTCAAATTTTCTAAGTTCCATTATTGTAAAAAATAAAAAATAAAAAATAAAATAAAATAAAAGAAAGAGAGAAAAGAAGAGAAAAAAGAAAAAAAAAATGGTGGAAGTTGTTTTACATTGTTTAAAAATGCTTTAAAAGACAAATTGAAGAAGAAGTTAAATGGAGTGATTGATTTTACATGTTTTATATTGAGCTTGAGTTGATTCATTTTTGCTCCACTAGTTTTGATGGCTTTTGAGCTACACTCCCAAATATATCCACCTTAATCCTAAGCCACGTTATAACCCATGAAAAGTCCTTATGATTTGTGTTATGCATGTGATCCCAGTAGTAGAGAAAGAGAAGATATGCAAGCTTATGGTAGATCATTTCTTCTGGATTAATTTGAGTGAAATATATACCTTCAAACACATGAGAGTTGAGTGTTTATTCCCGTGAGGGTCTACCTATTTAGTTTCTCTATTTTCAAGTAAAAAACCTACTAAGTAATTAGAAGTTGTTTAAAAATATTTGTTCATGATATGTTATGAGTTTTGAAGATCTTGGTTATTTTTATTTATGACATTGCAACCTTGATTTTTTTTTGGAAAAATAAATTAGAGTTTCGCCCGAGGACGAGCAAAGGTTAAGTGTTGGGGTATTTGATGAGAATATAAAATATTATATTTTTATTCTTTATTGTATACTCTTTTATACTCATTTCATGTCTAAAGATACTCATTATTTTTATATTTTGATCTAGAATGCAATTAGAGTCACTAAATACAAAATGGAGCTAATTATCAATTCTGGATAGTTCTGACACCTTGTAGAAAAATATTTATAACTTGCTTATCCGAAGTCCAATTGAGCTGATCCAAATTGATTCGGAAAGCTAAGTGATAGAGGTACAATTTTACTGTTTTTAGTTTTCTGAGATTCTGGCTACATCATGGACCAAATCAGGCTTTAAGTTGAGTCAACTATGATATATACAAAAAGTGGAGATGAATTAACCATTTCTCAACTTGTTCAAAGATTTTATTTTATTGTTTGGGTTGTTGTAACTCTTAGAGGATTTGTGGGAAGATATTATGATCTTCAAACAACTAATTTAGAGTGTATAAAAGGGGTAGAGATCAGGAGGAAAAGAGAGAACAACACACAACTCTTCTTCCTCTTCTCCAATATTCTTTTGAAGTTTTCATGAACGTGCAGAGCTAAAAGTCTTGTTGGTCGAAGGAAACAGAAACCTTGGAATCAATAAAATTATGAGATCTAAATTATTTCATATGCTTGATTTATACTTTGAGTATTGAATATTTTCTATGCCTACTTTCATGATTGTTTTGTTTAATTACTATGAGGCCTACTAGTCTATTATCTATTTCAATACACTGCTAAATTAGACATCAAATCCATAATTGTTTGATTTTTTTAATTTATAAATCAACCAAGATTTAATGACATGCTTTGTTTTATTAGATCTTAGGAGAAAAACTTTTGACAAAATTAAATGCAACCGCTTGTGCTTGTGTTGTTTTGCTTAATCAATCTCTTGGTTCTTTAAGAAATTACTAGATTAAATCTTCAGCTCTTGTCTTGGACTATTTAGTAATTAAAGCTAATTATATCGCTTGTTTCTAATTATCTAAGCATAAGAGAGATAGGAAATACTTCCAAAGGTGAATATTCAAAGTATGATAGTTTATATTTGCATCAATGATCAATTTTAAGATTACAATGGTTGATGTTGACTGAGACCAACATTTTTTTTCTTTGATTATTTTAATAATTTAATTGTTTTTAGCTCTTTTTAATTTACTTTGATCCAAAACTCTCCCCCCATCTTATTTCACATAGCATAAAGATTAAACTAATTACTCTTCGTGGGAACGATCCTTACTCTCACTACTACATATTATTTCAAGAGTAAAGGTTTTATTTTTTCGTGCCTACGACAGCACACCAGTTAGTGAGTGATATATTATAGTTAGTTAATAAAGAATGATAATATGGTTCAGGTATTAATACTGAAAGGTAGAAGGAGTATTGGTGGTGTGGTTTAGTTGCCTGCAAGGCATTAGTACATCTATGTTTCAGGGAGTACCAGTATAGGTCATTATCACTTAGAGTTAAGCTAAGTTAGTATATATGCATAAATGAGTATGCATAAATGAGTTAACTTAGTATATAACTAGGATATCATTTGTGTTTGTAAGATAGTTAGATTTGAGTGTGAGTGGTATCCATAAGATACCTGGACTTGAGAAGTGTACCAGGGTATACTAAGGTGATTCATGAGGGAGGGGGGTTCTTATTGGTATCAGTAAAGATGATAAATTAGTATATATAAGGTAGGTAGTTAGAGTTAGAGTTAGAGTTAGTTAGTTAGTTATGTATTAATACAGATAGGTAATGAACATGTTAGTATATGATTATTATATAATGTTTTACCTATTAACTTAGTTATATATTTATGAGATATGTAGTGTTAATAGATAGTATAGCTAAATACCCTTAGCTAATAACTTAGAAAACTAATCAAGACCTTGTATTTACTAAAATAGACTAGTAATCAACCTAGAGGCTAGAAATTGATCTAGAACCTAGGAATTGACCTAGCATGGTCCTAGAAAGCAAGTATTGATGCATTTTACTCATTTCTCCTTTATTACACCCATCTGACATGATATTTTCTATTTAGAATTATGTGACACCAGCTCGGATACTGAGTGACATCTTTTTCTCTGGACCAGAGGCGAGTACATTCTTTGATAGCTTCCATTATTTGATGTCTACTATGATTCTTGTATATAGCGATGCAATATTTTATTTTGACACTATGGTACGCGAAATGGTATATAGTTGGATCTTCAGTCATAAGATGTTACAATAGTAATTGTATTAACATTGTACATGACATGAACATTAGTTATCATACATGATAGTATAGTAAAACATTGATAGTGTATTTTAACGTCTCATGATTGGATCCACTGTACTAGTTGGGGTGAGGGAAATTCTAGTGAGAGATGTGATCAATTTCCTATTATAATTGTAATTTTAAACATTGTCAGTGTTAATCGTACATCACATGTGTGATTAACCAAGTCACCTAGCTATTGTATAAGTTCCCAAGCCGATAACATCTCGAAGCTAGTATTTCAAACACATTATAGTTATAGTATTTATTCTCCACACCATATTGCTTAAATTATACCTTTCTTCTCTATTCATTTATTCCATTATGTATATCATACTCGCATAGTACCATTGCCAGAATATGTATATTTATTATTAGTTATATTCTTTCATCATTTATCGTACTCTCTATTACAGTTTTATAGTTTTGTCAATTAATTAGAACTGCTGTTAGAGGTGTACTTCGCGCCAATCCTTACTAGATAACATTTTTCAGAGGATCCGGGAGTTTGGTGTCCGACGTTTTACGGACCTCAGTCTGTTGATATTGTAGACATGTACCTACTAGTTCAAGAGTGATTGTCGGAAGGTATAGCTGGAATCATTAGTATCTTAGTTAGACTTTATTTCCATTTGGTTCCGGATTTGTTTCCAACTTATAGTTGAGACTTGAGTTGTATTTGGATATTGTTGTTGTTGACATTTATTGTTTAGACTTATTGATTGTATTTAGATATCTTTGTTATCTTATCATGCTATAGAATTATGATTGAGTATTGTGTTGCTTTAATTATCTTCTCCTTATTTTGGAGTTGGGATGTTATTGGAGATTATATTACATGAGATTTTAGATAGTTAGAGATGACCTAGACATCGTTCTACCACTGATGCTGCGACGTAGGCTGGATGTACCCATGATCTCCTGACCATTCAGCGGATGCAGGTCATGACAAACTTGGTGCAGGGGCATGATGTATATATGAGGCAGTATGCTGTGATTTGTGTGGATACTTGTAATAGAATGCTTGATTAGAAGATTTGGCCTTTTCGGCTATGTGTTCTTGGGGCTTAAGTGACACATGATAAATTGAGAAGTAGTCTATAAAGGCTATTTTTCTAATCCAATTTCCAACTTTTTGAAAGTTTCATATAACTCATTATATCTTGCAGTTAAAGCATTAATTCTAATAAGTGCATCAATACTCTTTTTCTTCTTTATTTCATAATCTTCTTTGAGCTTAATATAATCCTTGTCATGTTGCTCATTTCTAAGAAGTACTTCAAGTAAGTTCAATCTAACTGATGCTGTCACGACCCGCACCCGGGGTAAGGGTACTAGTCGGAAACAACGCCCAGCCTACGCCGCAGAATCGGCGGTAGAACGCTGTCTAGAAAGTCTATCTAATATAATGAACCACCAAAAGATAGTGTACTCAATCACAGAACTAAGATAGAATGAACACGAATCAGATAAGAATAGAATAGTCACAATACAACTCATGAGTCTAAAATAATACATCAATGAGTCTAAAAAAAATACAGAAATATGCTGGAGACAAATCCAGTACAAAAGAATACTACAAAACTATAAAGCTACAACTCCAGGGTCAACTGTCTCAGTTGGAATAAGTCCCTCTTGAGCCAGGGTCTCAGAATCTAAACCCACAACATCCTGGGGTCCATAATAGGTAGGGTACTCCTCAGTGTCATCTGGAAAAATATATCCAGTCAGGAAAGGAGCAGAGTACAACCCTAACAGCAGTTCTCAAACAATGATAAAAACTATGTAACAGTAAATAGCTGTGGATAAATAAGATGCATAAATAGAGACAAGAATGTAGAGACAATAAGGAAATACTGGAAAGAAATACAATAATGAACAATATGCTGATGGAACAAGAATACTAATGACTAAGTGTGTGAGTACTAGCTTTAACATGTGATCGGCTTGGGAACTTGCACAAGAGTATAATGGCCTGGTTAATCATACGTGCGGTGTATGATCAACACTCACAAGAAACAAGACATGCACAAGGAGGGTATGATCACATATCTACACTAAAATACTCCCCACCCCCGACTGGTATAATAGATCCAACCACGGTACGTTATGGCACGAGATTCCCCAAGAAGATAGCTAGTCTCCCCGAGAATCGGTGTCTGTACATATACAAGATAACCAATGAAACAATACTTGCACCATATACACCATATACTAAGGAATAATATCTCATGACGAGATCCGGATATACCAATCCATGTAACCATAGTGTCAAGAGAACATGTATATCTACTAGATACAACGAACATAGAGGATATCATAAATGAGAAACTATCAGAGAATGTACTCGCCTGAAGTCCAATGAACAGTCTCACAAATGTCTGACTCGGTGCCTCGAAGACCTAGATATGGAATACCATATTAATACAAGGTCCCGGAAAGAGAACAAGTCAAACTAGGCAATTTCTAGGTCAATAAGTCAATTCTAAGTCAAAAGTCAACTATGGTCAACTCTAAAGTCCACTAAAGTCAAACATGGTCAAACCCAAAGTCAACCTCACAAGACATCTATAAAATAATATAGAGATAAACTACAATAATTTAGGAATCAAATTAGATTCAAAAAGAACTCACACAAAGTATACTAATAATATAATTAATATATACCCTAAAATAATATATATACAACCCAACATTTATATAAATAACATAATATATTATTACAATTATTATTCCTCACAAAACACATATATATATACATATATATATATACAATTATAATATATAATATATACATTAAATCTGTCAAAGCGTCATTGAAAAACAGTGAATAAAATAGGATTAAATCAAAACAGTTTAAATAGTGACAGTCGGGACTGTCACCGAAGGACTGTCACCGAAACCCAAATAATAAACTGCCACTGCTTTGGTTTTCGCTGACAGTTAAACTGTCGTGGAAAAGCGTCGCAGAAAAGCTGCTGTTTCCCGCTGCTGCAATTAATGACAGGTTTGTCATTAATTGCCCGAAGGCTACAGCGGCTGCTATTAGTCGGCTAATTAATGACAGTTTTTTTTACTGTCATTAATTCACTGTCACTAAAATAAGTTGTATATATATAATTATATATATAAAAACAGAATATATAAACAATATATATATATATATATATATATATAAACAGAATATATAAAACAGTATATATATATATATATATAAACCATTAATACAAAAATGTACATATATATATTAATATACACATAAACTTATACCTTCAAATATTTAACAAAGAACATATAATTTACATGGCTAGAAGCACACCTAAAATATTTACATTAATATCCAAATAATTACATAATAATTATAAATAATATAATTACACAATTAAACATACAAATATATTTTATAAAATATTTTATGTATAAATTATATTATTTAACAAGTAGTAACATATATATTTGCATGCAAGAAAGCTACATATTATATTGTACATTATATTAGCACACCCAAAATATAGATCTATGCTACAATAATTACTATAATAAATACACAAAATAAATATTTAATATCCATATATATATACTAATTATAAATGAAGAATTGAACCACAATTAATTAGATCTATGCAAAAATACACACAATTGGAGAGTATCTCACCGTATCCCACTAGATCTAGGATACGCATGCGACACGAGTCCAACACACAACCAAATGCACCCCGAAGGACACAAACAAATCACAAATAATATTTATGAACAAATCAAAGCGTCAAAAGTAGATCTATGTGTCCGTGTCAAAATACGACATGTTCAAAGCCCCGTATCGGAGAAAAACCCCCAAATGACACGTATCACCAAATAGTTGGGATACGAACCACAAGTATCCCAATATGGACACGACACTAGCCTCAAACACAAATCTCATGTTCAATTGATCTATAGGATCAATTGACACACACAACAAAATATAAATTCGGAATTCCAACAAAATTGACACAAAAAGCACCATAACTTTCTCCATGGGTCTCCTATGAACACAAAACAAAGTCCTATGGGTACTACATACATATAGGTTGATTTTACATGATTAAATCTCAGATTTATAAGCTATTTAAATGGAAAAATCTGAATTATACCTATTGGGAGATGGATTCCCAATGAAACCTCCAATTGAGATGAACTTGCTTCCAAATTGTAGATCCTTGCTCCTCTTTATAGATCCTTGCTTCCTTCTTCTAGATCCTTGCTTCCTCCTTCTCTAATGGTGAATTAGGAAGAATTTGGAATGAATTTGGTAGGAAATTGGATTGGGAATGGAGGGAATTTGGTAGTGGGAGAATTCTAGATCTAGATTTGGAATGAGATGAGAGGAGAGAGAAATTTCCCCCCTCTTTAATAGGCCGGCCATAGCCCCTCCCCCAAGCAATTGTAAAATGTCCAATGTACCCCTTGGGGCCTCTCATGAAGAAATAATTAAGGAAGGAAGCATCTAGTCTAATCATTTAATTAATTTAATCCATCTTCTTAACCATGGGCTTTCTAAATGGCCAAGTCTAACTAATTAATTCATGTTAGTCCATGGGTCCAAACTAACTAGTTGGGTCCACTAAAATAAGTCTAAAATAATTAAATAATAACTAACAACAATTAAATAATACAACAAATAATTATTTACCATGCACAATATTTATTTAAATAGGAAATTACCAAAATACCCTTTCCTAGAAAATGTGGTAGTGACAAGTCTACCCTTCTTAAAATAATTTCGTCCTCGAAATTCAAAGACGAAAACTACCCCCAGAAAATCACAGAACAGAACTAAAGAATCACAACTAACTAATGAACAGAACATAACAATGAACAGAACATAACTAGAGAATAACATACCTCAAGGTACAAACAAATATGGATAACGCTCTCGCATGTCATCCTCTCTCTCCCAGGTAGACTCCCCCGGAGAGTGATGCCTCCATGCGACGCGCACCAAAGGAATAGTCTGGTTCCTCAGCACCTTCTCTCTCCGATCCAGAATTCCAACTGGCTGCTCTGGATAGCTAAGAGTAGGGCCCACCTCTATCTCTGAGTGATCCAATACATGACTAGGATCTGCCACATATCGTCTCAACTGCGACACATGAAACACGTTGTGCACTTCCTCCAATGCAGGTGGCAAGTCTAGTCTATAAGCAACTGCACCGACCCTCTCTAGAATAGTGAAAGGTCCAATGAATCGCGGACTAAGCTTTCCGCCTCCACCGAAGTGAATCGTGCCTCGTGTCGGAGAAATCCTCAGAAATACCAAACCACCCACCTAGAACAAAACACCACCTTAAGAACTTATCTATAACAAACAACCAAGAACAAGCACACAAAATAAAATCTAAACTATACCTCAAACTCCAAGGGTCTCCGATGGCTATCGGCCCAATGCCGTTGTCTGTCCTGCGCCACTCGAAGTCTGTCTCTGATCAACTGAACCTTCTCTGCTGCATCCACAACCATCTCTGGCCCAAGCAAAACTCTCTCTCCAACATCGTCCCAAGACAAAGGAGTACGACACCTCCGACCATATAGAGCTTCAAAAGGTGACATCTCTATAATGGCCTGGTAACTGTTGTTGTAAGCAAACTCTACCAAATAGAGATGGTCCTCCCAAGAACCCCCGAAATCTAGTACACAAGTGCGCAACATATCCTCGAGAGTCTGAATAGTCCTCTCTGACTGCCCATCTGTCTGGGGATGATATGCAGTACTGAACTTGAGCTGAGTGCCCAAACTCTCCTGCAAACTCCTCCAGAAATGAGAAGTGAAACGAGTATCCCGATCTGAGACTATGCTGACGGGAACTCCCTGTATCCTAACGATCTGCCTCACATACATCTCTGCCAGCTTCTCCGTAGACAAACCCACCTTGAAAGGCAAAAAGTGGGCCGACTTGGTCAATCTATCAACAATGACCCAAATCGCGTCTTTCCCTCCTGGAGATCGTGGTAGTCCGGACACAAAATCCATAGTAATGTGTTCCCACTTCCACTCTGGAATGGGTAATGGCTGAAGTAAACCTCCTGGCCTCTGCCTCTCGGCTTTCACCTGCTGGCACACTAAGCATCTGTATACAAACTGTGCCACTTCCCTCTTCATGTCATACCACCACACACTCTCTCGCATATCCCGATACATCTTGTTAGCACCTGGATGTATGGAATACTGAGAGCGATGCGCTTCCTGCAATACCTCCTCTCGCAACTCCCCACTAGGCACACACAATCTAACTCCATGCCTCAAAGATCCATCCTCTGCAATAGTGAAATCATCCTCCAATCCTGCTCTCACCTGAGCTCTGATACTCCTCAAAGATACGTCATCATACTGTGCTGCCTTGATCCTATCCATCAAATCTGAATGTATCTGCAATCCCCACATCTGCATAGCACCACCCGAAACAATCACCTCAATGCCCAAGCTCTCCAAGTCCTCCAACAAATATCGATCCTGCGTCAAGAACATAGCTACCGGATACCTGCTCAAAGCATCGGCAACTACATTGGCCTTTCCAGGATGATATTACAAAGAGATATCAAAATCCTTCATCAGTTCCAACCACCGACGCTGCCTCATGTTCAACTCCTTCTGCGTGAAAACGTACTTCAAGCTTTTGTGGTCTGTGAAGATCTCCACACGCTCTCCGTGCAAATAATGTTTCCACAACTTCAGGGCGAATATGACAGCTGCCAACTCCAAATCATGGGTAGGATAGTTCTTTTCATAAGGACGCAATTGCCTGGATGCATAGGCAATCACTTTCCCATGCTGCTGAAGAACACAACCTAAACCCTTTCCCGATGCATCACTATAAATAGTAAAACCTCCGGACCCTGATGGCAATGTCAAAATAGGAGCAGACGTCAACCTCTTCTTCAACTCCTCAAAAGCGGCCTGGCAATCTTCTGTCCAAACAAACTCCACATCCTTCTTTGTGAGTCTGGTCATCGGCTCGGCAATCCTCGAAAAATCTTGCACAAACTTTCTGTAGTAGCCTGCCAATCCCAAGAAACTCCTGATCTCTGCTACCGAATTCGGAGTCTTCCAAGATTCCACTGCTGAAATCTTCTTCGGATCCACTGAAATACTATCACCAGTCACAACATGCCCCAAGAATTCCACCTTGTCCAAGAAAAACTCATATTTGGACAACTTTCCATACAGCTTCTCCTTCCTCAGTACATCCAACACAATCCTTAAATGCTCCTCATGCTCCTCCGGTGTCCTCGAGTATATGAGTATGTCGTCGATGAACACCACCACGAACTTGTCAAGGTACTGGTGGAACACCTTGTTCATCAAGTTCATAAATACCGCCGGTGCATTAGTTAAACCAAACGGCATCACCATAAACTCGAACTGACCATACCGAGTTCTAAAAGCAGTCTTCGGTATGTCCTCCGGCTTCACCTTCACCTGATGGTAGCCTGATCTCAAATCTATCTTAGAAAACACCTTCGCACCACTCAACTGATCAAACAGATCATCAATCCGTGGCAAAGGATACTTATTCTTGATAGTGAGATTATTCAAAGCCCTGTAATCAATGCACATACGCACCGATCCATCCTTCTTCGGTACAAACAATACCGGGGCTCCCCATAGTGAAGAACTCGATCTGATAAACCCCAAATCAACATATATCACCAAATTGATGGGATACGACCTGTACATATCCAATTATGGATACGACACTAGCCCCAAATACACTAGCACATGCCAAATTGATCTATAGGACCAATTGACACACACAACAAATGTCAATATCAGAATTCTCCCAAAATTGACACAAAAAGCACCATAACTTTCACAATAGGCCTCCTATGAACATAAAACCAAATCCTATGGATAGCCTATGCATATTGGTTGATTTTCCATTATTAAATCTCAGATTTAGAACCTAATTTAAGGGGAAAAATTAAATTATACTTATTGGGAGATTGATTCCCAATGAAACCTCCAAATATGATAAAATTGGCCTCCAACTTGTAGATCCTTGCTCCTCTTTGTAGATCCTTGCTTTCTCCTTTTAGATCCTTACTCCACTAGTCTCCAATGGTGATTTGGGAAGGAATTAAAATAAAATTTGGTTGAAAAATGAAGTAGGAATGAAGGAATTTGGTTGATGGAATTTCTAGATTTAATTTCCAAATAAAAGGAGAGAGAAATTTATTCCCCCTCTCTATATAGGCCGGTCCCTCTTTCCCCTTCCTCAAGCTACTATAAATTGTCCAATATACCCCTTGGGGCCTCTCATGAAGAAATTATTAAGGAAGGAGGCTTCTAGTCTAATAGTTTAATTAATTTAATCCATCTCCTTAACAATGGACTTTCTAAATGGGCTAAATTCTATCAATTAATAAATGTTGGTCCATGAGTCTAAACTAAACTAGTTAGGTCCACTAACACAAGTCCAAAATAAATAACTAACATCTAACAATAATTAAATAATATAATAAATAATTATTTACCAAATAATTAATTATCATGCACAATATTTAATTAAATATAAATTTACTAAAATAGTCTTTCCTAAAAAATGTGGTAGTGACAAATACTCCTCAGAGATACATCCTCATACTTTGCTGCCTAGATCATGTCCATCAAATCTGAATGTATCTGCAATCCCCACATCTGCATAGCATATTGAAGAACTATCACCTCAATGCCCAAGTTCTCCAAGTCCACTAGTAAATTTTGATCCTGCATCAAGGACATAGCTACCGGATATCTACTCAAAGCATCGGGAACTAAATTAGCTTTCCCAGGATGATACTGCAAAGATATATAAAAATCCTTCATCAGTTCCAACCCCCGACGCTGCCTCATGTTCAACTCCTTCTGCGTGAAAATGTACTTCAAGCTTTTGTGGTTTGTGAAGATCTCCACACGCTCTCCATACAAATAATATTTTTATAACTTCAGGGTGAAGATGACTGCTGCCAACTTTAAATCGTGGGTAGGATAATTCTTTTCATGATGACGCAATTGCCTGGATGCATAGGCAATCACTTTTCCATTCTGCTGAAGAACATAACCCAAACCTTTCTCCGATGCATCACTATAAATAGTAAAACCACCAGACCCTGATGGCAACGTCAAAATAGGAGCGTACGTTAACCTCTTCTTCAATTTCTTAAAAGCAATCTGGCAATCCTCTGTCCAAACAAACTCTACATCCTTCCTGGTGAGTCTGGTCATCGGCTCGGCAATCCTCAAAAAATCCTGCACAAACTCCCTGTAGTAGCCTACCAATCCCAAGAAACTCTTGATCTCTGCTATCGAACTCGGGGTCTTCCAAGATTCTACTGCTACAATATTCTTCGAATATACTGAAATACCATCACTAGTCACAACATGCCCCAAGAATTCTACCTTGTCCAGGAAAAATTCATACTTGGACAACTTTTCATACAGCTTCTCCTTTCTCAACACATCCAACATAATCCGCAAATGCTCCTCATGCTCCTCTGGTATCTTCGAGTATATGAGTATGTCATCGATGAACACCACCACGAACTTGTCAAGGTACTGATGGAACACCTTGTTCATCAAGTTCATAAATACTGCTAGTGCATTAGTCAAACCAAACGGCATCACCATAAACTTGTACTGACCATACCGAGTTCTAAAAGCAGTCTTTTGTATGTCCACCAGCTTTACCTTCATATGATGGTAGCCTGATCTTAAATCTTTCTTACAAAATACCTTGGCACCACTCAACTGATCGAATAGATCATCAATCCGTGGCAAAGGGTACTTATTCTTGATAGTGAGATTATTTATAGCCATATAATTAATGCACATACGCACTGATCCATCCTTCTTCGGTACAAACAATACCGGGGTTCCCTACGGTGAAGAACTCGATCTGATAAACCCCGTATCCTATAATTCGTCCATCTGCTTCTTCAGCTCGACTAGCTCGCTATTTGTTTACTCTATAGACATGTTACGAAATTGGTTATGCACCTGGCACCAAGTCTATAGAGAATTTAATATCTCGATCTGGCGGCAACCTTGACAATTCCTCAGGAAACACATCCAAGAATTCTTCAATCAACGGATATGACAACTCCTTGTCTTCTACCATAGCTCCACAAATAATGCCTTATCCCTGCTCTACATCTCCTCAAGCAAACTAGAACTCTAGCTCTCCTAACGGCCTAAACAAAACTCTACCTCCTCTATAATCTATCATAGCATGGTGCCTACTCAACCAATCCATCATGAGTATAATAACGTAGCTCAGAACTGGCATTACAAGTAGACACGCACTTAACTCCCGGCCTCCTAGAGTAACTCTCCGATCTTTGCATATATTATTAACCAGGATAATACCTCTCCCGGTCATGATCTTGCAAGTTCTAAGCAAAGACTCAGCTACCAAACCATGCTTCAGAGCAAAAAAATAGATACAAAACTATGGAAAGCACCACTATAAAATAAAGCTAAAGCTGGAATAGAATCAAGAAGAATAGAACCTATAATAACATCTCTGGTGGGTTTGTCCTCCTCGACGGTCATAGTAAATGCTCGTCCCTGACGTGCACCACCCTGCTACTGATGCTAGATAAAATGCTGTCATTGTGTCGGAAGCGGTCCCCTCGGCTGTAATGCAGGTGGTCTCGTCTGTGCCCTCGAAGCTGAAGCTGCTCCCTGAACTGTACGACGAGGACACTCTCTCAACTGATGCCCTTCAGTACCACAGTACAAATAAACTCGTAATCTCTTCCTGCAAACTTTCCAGATATGGCCAAACTTCTTGCAGAAGTGGCAGAAAGATTGCTGTAACTGTCTCTGCTACTGTAGTGCCTGGTAAAAAGGTGCCCTAGGTGGATTCTGGTGCTGCTGAGGCTGCTGGAAAGGTCTGGACTGGAAATGAGGACGTTTTGCAGATACTGTACTGTTGTTGGCCCCAGAAAAGAATCGCGGTCTCTCTTGGGCTTCAAACCCAACTCCCGCTCAACCTTGCGTGCCTCCGCAAGTATCTCCAAGTATGTCTCATAAAAAGACGGAATAAGGATCTTCACTTCCCAGTTTAGACCCTCATGAAAATGAATAGCCCGAAGCTCCGACTCTTTCACCAGATACTCTGTAAATCGGCTCAACCTGCCGAACTCTGCAGCGTACTCCTCCATAGACATGCTCCCCTAAATGAGACTCTCAAACTGCCTCCCCAAGTATAGCCTGTCTGCCCGAGCAAAAAACTTCTTCTTGAAAAGGTCCTTAAATACCTCACAAGACTGTCCCGCGTCAACAAGAATTGGCTCATTCCTGAACAAAGTACGAACAACGTCGAACAGTTGAAGTCCTACCGTCTCAACCTTCAGATCCTCAGAAAGACGGAACACCCTCATAAGACGCTCAATATCCTCGAGCCAATCATCAGCATAGCCGATGCCCTCCATCCCCTTCGAGACCATAGGCTCCAGCTTCTTAAAGTCCTGAATTTTGCCTTGCCGAAGCTGAGCAAC
Source organism: Iris macrosiphon (assembly GCA_036927795.1). Lineage (NCBI taxonomy): Eukaryota > Viridiplantae > Streptophyta > Magnoliopsida > Asparagales > Iridaceae > Iris > Iris macrosiphon. Next base: position 105,049,727 of record JAYESA010000012.1, on the reverse strand, counting down.
CTGAGAAACAACTTGCTGCTGGACCGGAACTCTTCTCTGGACTACGGCACGAGCAAGCTGATGAACACTCTCAATGCCCTATCGTAAAATGTCGGTCTGCCTCTGATGTGCCTCTGACTGAGCCCTCTGTGCCCCGAGCATCTCACCAAATAGTATAAACATCTGTGTCGCCTCTCCTGGTACAGGAGGTGGAGGTGGAAGCCCCTCAGATACAGCTGGCACAGTCCTCTGAGTAGGTGGTGGACCTCCAAAAATGGTTGACACTCCAATCACCGTAGAAGTGACTGGTGCAGGCCCTTGGGATGTCGCAGACTTCTCAGAAACTGCTCTTCCGTGCTGCGATCTAGTCTTAGGCGGCATCCTGAGACATAGCGAAAGAATAAATCAATATGGCACATGATATAAGACACTCATGGAAAGGACAGTTTAAGAGATCAAGTATCAATATCAAAGAAGAATAGTTGAATGAATCAAAAGAATTTTCCTTGATATGATTGAGTATTCTCAGGCTATAGCCTATATCCTATATCTATCGCAGCTCGCAATAGTACAACTAAATCGTCGTACTACCATAATATCGTATAACTTGCGAAGCTAAACTTGTATGGGCCACCACTAAAAATGTGTCATGACCCGCACCCGGTATAAGGGTACCAGTCGGGAACAATGCCCAGCCTATGCCACAGAATCGACGGTAGAACGCTGTCCGGGTAATCTATCTAGCAATATGATGAACCACCAACAATAACAATATACTCAATCATATATCTAAGATAGAACGTGCAATAATATGATAAAGAATAGAATAGTCACAAACAACTCATGAGTCTAAAATAATACATCAATGAGTCTGAAAGAATACTAACAAATAAGCTGGACACAAATTCAGTACAAGAAATACTAAGAAGGTACTAATCCCGGGTCATTTGTCTCAGTCAGGATAAGTCCCTCCTGAGCAAGGATCTCTGACTCTAAATCCACAACATCCTGAGGTCCATAATGTGTAGGGTACCAGTCTTCAATGTCATCTGGGAAAAATATATCTAGTCAGGAAATAAGCAGAGTACATCTCTCCCAGCAGTTCTAATCAATGACAAAAACTATGTAACAGTAAATAGATATGAATATACAAGATGCAACAATAGATACAAGAGATACACATTAAGAAAATACTGTAATAAATACAATAATGAATAATATGTCAATGAACAAGAATACTAATGACTAAGTGAGTGAGCACTAGCTTTAACATGTGATCGGCTTGGGAACTTGCACAGGAATAATGGCCTGTTTAGTCATACGTGCGGTGTATGACCAACACTCATAGAAAAATAGTACTTGCACAGGAAGGTATGATCACATATCTATACTAAATACTCTCTACCCCCAACTGGTATAATAGATCCAACCATGGTATGCTATGGCACGGGATTCTCTAGGAAGGTAGCAAATCTCTCCGAGAATCCGTATCTGTACATGCATAAGATAATCAATAAAATAAGACTTGCACAAGATACACCATATACAAGGAATAATATCTCAAGACGAGATCTAGATATACCAATCCGTGCAACCATCGTGTCAAGAAACATGGATATCTACACTTGATACAATGAACATAGAGGATATCATAAATGAGAAATTATCAGAGAATATAATCGCCTGAAGTCCAAAGAATAGTCTCACTGATGTCTGATACGGTGCCACGAAGACCTAGATATGGAATACAACATCAATAAAAGGTTCCAAAAAGGAAATAAGTTAAACTAGTCAACTTCTAGGTCAATAAGTCAATTAAAAGTCAAAAGTCAAACTAAGTCAACTCTAAGGTCATTATGGTCAACTATGGTCAACTACCTATTTCTAGGTTGCACAAGTCTAACACAAAGATATTGGGTTCAAATACTAAAGCTAGGTCACAAAATCTATATCTTAAATACTAGGATACCGTATCTCCGGATACGTAAATCCAAAAGGAAAACTTCACATACAAATGCCAAAATAATATTATTAAATAAAATCTTAAAGACAAAAATTAAATAGGTACCTTGGTTTTGAACCAACTTAGTATCACAACATAAATCCATAATCTTGATACCCAAACCCATTACCTTGGGTATCCCCAATTACCTTGGTACTTACCTTGGTATCTCAAGGTAATACCCCAAACTTGTTTATACTAACTACCCGTAATATACATACACACTATACTATTTATTATACACATAGTATACTATAAATACTATAGCATACAAGGAATATTTTTACATATATCATAAATACCATATATATATATATATATATATATCTATATATATAAAAATATGAAAGGATAGAAAAACTGCTAAATCGTCCCTAAAACCCTGCCTGCTATCGCTGAAGACTGCCGTTGATGATGGTAAACTGCTATTTTAGTGACAGTTTTCTGAAATTGTTGCCAAAGATGTCATTAAAGCTCTTGATACGCTGTTGATACTGCTGCTGTTTAAGCGACAGTTTTCTGCAGCTGTCGCCAGCTGCTGTCATTGTTTCTCCGGATGCTGCTGCTGATGTGTTACTACTGCTGCGACACTTGCTACTGTCGCTAAAGTGGATGATTCTGCTGCTATTTCTGCCTGCTGTTGCTGACTTTCAGCGACGCTCTTGTCTGCTGTCACTAATACGTATACATATATATATATACAATATATATATAATAACATATATATATATATAACCCACAATATATATATATAGTTATATATATATATATATATATATATATATATATATATATATAAACCATATACATAATTACTACCAATAACTATACATATACCGTCACATAGGATTATGTACATAATACACCTAGTAACATACATAGTGATACATATATATAACTATCATATATATATGTATGTACATTTAATCATTCCCCATATATAATACACATTATATAAATATAATCATAACACATATAATTATACTTAACATATACACACACACACACACACACACACACATATATATATATATATATATATATATATATATATATATATATATATATATATATATATATATATATATATATATATATATACAATATATATATATATACACATGTAGAAGAATAGTTACATACAATATATACACCTATAGTATATACTTATATACATAGATCTAAGACACAAAATTACATAAATATATATACATCACCTTATATATCAATCTATCTATATATACAATTACATTCTCCATGAAATAAGAACATAAGAATAGATCTACATATAATTTACACAAACACATGGAGAGTATCACACCGTATCCTACTAGATCTAGGATACGCATATGCCACGAGTCCACCACACATCCAAACGTACCTCGAAGGACACGAACAAGTCACATATATATTTATGAATAATACGAAGAATCAAATACAAATCTATGTGTCCGTGTCAAAATATGACATGTACAAAGTCCCGTGTCGGAGGGAAAACCTCAAAATCAACATGTATCACCAAATTGATGGGATACGACATACACGTACCCAATCATGGACATGACACTAGCTCCAAACACATAAGCACATGCCAAATTGATCTATAGGACAAATTAACACACACAATAAATGTCAATCTCGAAATTCCCCCAAAATTGACACAAAAAATACCATAACTTTCACAATAGGCCTCCTATGAACACAAAATTAAATCCTATAGGTAGCCTATGCATATGGGTTGATTTTTCATGGTTAAATCTTATATTTAGAACCTAATTTAAGAGAAAAAACTGAATTGTATCTATTGGGAGATGGATTCCCAATGCAACCTCCAAATATAATGAAGTTGGCCTCCAACTTGTAGATCCTTGCTCCTCTTTGTAGATCCTTGCTTCCTCCTTCTAGATCCTTGCTCCACTGGTCTCCAATGGTGATTTAGGAAGGAATTGGGATAAAATTTGGAAGGAAAATAAAGTGGGAATGAAGGAATTTGGTTGAGGAAATTTCTAGATCTAATTTCCAAATGAAAGGAGGAGAGAGAAATTTATTCCCCCTCTCTATATAGGCCGGCCCCTCTTTCCCCTTCCTCAAGCTACTATGAATCATCCAATATACCCCTTGGGGTCTTCATGAAGAAATAATTAAGGAGGAAAGCTTCTAGTCTAATGGTTCAATTAATTTAATCTATCTCCTTAACAATGGTCTTTCTAAATGGGCTAAATTCTATCAATTAACACATGTTGGTCCATGAGTCTGAACTAAACTCGCTAGGTCTACTAACACAAGTCCAAAATAAATAACTAATATTTAACAACAATTAAATAATACAATAAATAATTATTTACCATGCACAATATTTAATTAAATCTGAAATTACTAAATATACTTTCCTAGAAAATATGGTAAGGACAGGCGTTTAGCCATCCCCACCTGTTAGTCGGCTTATCTGGATATTATTTTCCTTCCATTATTGTATTAAATTAGACTACAGCTGGCCACTTTCATGTACTTTTATTACTCTTCCTGCTTCTTATTTTGCATAGCTGATCTCCATAATATTTTGAGAAAGCGTTTCGAATGCCTTATTGCTTATTATATATGCTCTATGCTTACTATTTTTTGTTTGAATAATTGAGACATAGAAGTTTGTGACCATAGGAGACTTGATTGTAGCATACACCCCCATGTCTTATACAGCCGTGATCGTAGTATGATGTATAACACCTTGTACGAGATAGCTGGCCATGTTCGTCTCCGTATTGCGGTACTGGGCATGACAAGGTTTTAGTGGTGGCCCATGCAGGTCTGTTCTTCAGACTTGTGGGTGTCATGGTCATAGGAGTCACAATAAAACATGATCCTTCTAGAAATTCTAAATTCGTTCTCTTTGATACTCAGCTTAAATTTTCCTAGATTGGTTGCTTACTTTTTCATTCTCGTCCTTTGCTTATTGTTTCTTGTGCTCTTCTTTAGGGATTCTCCTTCCCTCAAAGTTGCAGCAACAAGAGAGGTATAGTTGTCAGTAGAACAAAATACTGTAGAACCCCAGCTAAGGATCTGAGTTGAGCCTACGATGAATGGGACAGAGAAGCAGGCTCCAGGTATTACTATACCTCATGTAGTACCGACAGTACTGGATACCCCGATCTTGCTAGAGATTATCCTTGAATTTTTGGCTACCTAACAACACCAGATAGTGATGCAACAACAACAAGAACATCAGCAACAACATCTCCAGCAGCAAGAACAAAATATCTTGTTGAACCAAGGATTACAGACAACCCTAGAACGAGGCAAAAGCTCAAATTTTGGGTCATCTGTTAGATTTTGCAGACTGAACCCCAGATATTTTGATTCTACGGAGGATGCAATCACGACAGATGCTTGGATCAAGGATATTAAGACCATCCTGATAGCAAGTAAAGTTTCGACCAAGGAACAAGTTGACCTGGTTCGTCTACAACTCCAAGATCTGGCAAAAGATTTTTTGGCTACGATGGAGGTAGGATTGAGGAGTCCTATTTTATGGGAGGATTTTAGTACCTGGTTCAAGGCAAAGTACTTTGGGATTATGGTTCAGTGTGAGTTGCAGCAAAGGTTCATTGACCTCAAGTAAGTTGGAAGGACAATAGACAGCTATGCGATAAAATTTTGTCGAGTAAGCAGATTTACTCCAACCATGACGGCAACAGAGTTGGAGAGAGCAAAGAGGTTCCAGTAGAGACTTTACTTGGAGATCTTACACATGGTAGAGGTGTACGACTACCAGACCTTCAAGGTGGTATTATTAGGAGCCAAGAGGGTTTAGCTTACTTCCTAGATAATGTAATCCAGAAGAGTAGATCGAAAGATGCCTCAGGGACAGAACAATGAGGGAGGACCAGTACCACGAATGTCAGCACCATCCCCTGGTATTTAAATCCATGATGTAACAAAGAGGAGGACATTAACCTCAATAATGATGGCACCAACTATGCAACAACAACCAAGGTAGCAGCAGCAACAACAACGATGGGGAGCGCCGACAGGTTGTACCTATTGTGGTAAGAGAGGTCATACCCGGAATGTTTTTTGGGCAGCTAACATACTATGTTTGAGATATGGGAGTCTTGATCATAAGGTTGCCATGTGTCCATTGATGCAGAGGCCTGGAGGTCCAGTAAAATAGTTTCCTGTATTGCCAGCTCCAAGGAAAATGCAGCAAGGAGAACCAGAAATAGTAGTATGGACTTTAGCTAAGCGTATGTTGCCAACGTAGGCCCAGATTTATAGTCAGCAATAGCAAATTCAGTAGGGGCCACAACCGCGGTAGTAAGGAAGACAGCAGCATGGAGCTCAACAAGGCCAACGACAGGCACTAACCTTGTTCTTCGATGAAGCTATGGCGTTGGGTGACGTTGTGGCAGGTAATATTTTCTTTACAACCTTTTCTATCATAGATCTAATTGATTTTGGAGCTTTGCACTTATTTATATCTGCACCATATATGACACATATTAGATTAAAGTTTAAGGCATTAAAATTAAGGCTGAATATACTCGTTGGTAATGGGATCGTAGAAGTTAGTTGGGTGTGCCTAATATATCCAGTCATAGTATATGGACATTTATTACCTTCAAAGTTTATCGAGTTTCCTATAGGTAACTTTGACATAATCTTAGTCATAGACTGGTTGAGAGACAGTCATACAATGATAGACTATCATGAGGGTAGAGTATTATTTAGAATTCCCTATCTAGAAGAATTTGTCCTTAGAAGAATTACAAGAGACTAGCATAAGGGAGAAGTCACATTAGTGGCAAAGGGAGAAGACCCGTTGCCCAAGATAGTTGAAGAGCTCATGAACATCTTTCCCAACGATCTTTCCAGATTACGACCAGTTAGAGAAGAAGAGTTATGTATAGAGTTGATGCCAGGAGCATAACCAGTATCCTAGAAGGTGTATCCAATGTCAACATCAGAGCTTGAGCAGTTATATCGACACATAAAAGAACTGAAGGTGAAGAAGTTTATTCGGACCAGTGTAGCAACGTGGTAAGCACCAGTGTCACTACCACATTTTCTAGGAAATGATATTTTAGTAATTTTATACTTAATTAAATATTGTGCATGATAAATAATTATTTATGGTAATATTTAATTATTTTTAGATGTTAGTTATTTATTTTGGACTTGTTTTAGTGGACCTAACTAGTTAGTTTGGACCCATGGACAACCATGAATTAATTGGTTAGAACTTAGCCCATTTAGAAAGCCCATTGTTAAGGAGATGGATTAAATTAATTAAACCATTAGACTAGAAGCTTTCTTCCTTAATTATTTCTTCATGAGAGGCCCCAAGGGGTATAATGGACATTAAATAGTAGCTTGAGGGAGGGAAAATAGGGGCCGACCTATTTAAAAGAAGCGAGAAAATTCTTTCTCCTCTTTTTATTCCAAAACTAGATCTAGAATTTTCCTCAACCAAATTCCTTCATTCCAATTTTATTTTCCTACCAAATATTATTCCAATTTCTTCCCAAATCACCATTGGAGGCTTGAGAAGCAAGGATCTAGAAGGAGGAAGCAAGAATCTACAAAGAGGAGCAATGATCTACAAGTTGGAGGCAATTTTATCTCAATTGGGGGTTTCAGTGGGAATCCATCTCCCAATAGGTAAAATTCAGTTTTTCCCTTTAATTTATGTTCTAAATATGAGATTTAACCATGAAAAATCAACCTATATACATAGGCTACCCATAGGATTTGGTTTTGTGTTCATTGAAGGCCTATTGAGAAAGTTATGGTACTTTTTGTGTCAATTTTGGGAGAATTTCGAGATTGACATTTGTTGTGTGTGTCAATTGATCCTATAGATCAATTTGGGATGTGTTTGTGTTTTTGGTGCTAGTGTCATGTCCATAAATGGGTACGTGAAGGTCGTATCCCAATAATTTGGTGATACGTATTGATTTGGGGATTTTTCCTCCGACACGAGACTTTACACATGTCATATTTTGACAAAGATACATAGATCTATATTTAACTCTTCGTATTATTCATAAATAATATATATGACTTGTTTGTGTCCTTCAGGGTATATTTGGATATGTGGTGTACTCGTGTCACATGCGTATCCTAGATTTAGTGGGATACGTTCTGATACTATCCATATGTTGGTGCACTTATATGTAGATATATTTCTTGTGCTCTTAATTCATGAAGATTGTATTTGTGCATACATATATATATAGATATTATATATATATTATAGTATATATAACTATGCTTCTTGTATCTTTGGTCTATGTAGGATGTATGTACTATATGTGTATATATTATGTAGCCATTCTTCTACATGTATAAATATATATGTTAAGTATATATGTTATGTATAAATATGTATATATGTTGTAACAATATATATATGTATGTTATTATTACTATATGTGTTTGTTAGGTACATATATTATATATGGTAGTAACTATACATATATATGATACTATGTTGATTATAGATGTTATTGTGTAAGTATATACATATTATAGAATGTATATATATATATGTATATTTAATTAGATATTTATATTTATATAGGGATGTTATATGATTTTATATATATGCATATATGTATAATTATCAATATATTTATGTGTGTGTGTTGTTGCTATATAGTATTTATGTACATAATACTAGAAAGAGGTGTATGTATAGTTATTAGTAGTTATTATGTATATAGATGTATATATATACTTTGCGGGTGATATATATTATATATATATATATATATATATATATATATATATATATATATATATATACTATTAGTGACAGCAGGAGCAGCTAATTAGCAACGACATCAGCCAATTGGCGATAACAGCAGCAAAACAGCACAGTAGCAGCAGCAGCTAATCAGCGACAGCAGCAACAGCATTGTCGCTGAAGGGCAGCAGCAGCAGGGAACAACGACAGCAGACAGCGAAAGTTCAGGAAAACAGTCGCTGAAATAACAGCATATCAGCAAGAGTATCAGGGTTTCAGTGACAGTTTTTAGCGACAGTACAGGAAACTGTCACTAAAACAGCAGTATATTTATATACTCAGCAGTTTTCAGTGACAGCAGGAACAGTTTTTTCTGACAGTTAGGCAGTTTTATATATATGATTATATATATATATATATATATATATATATATATATGGTTGTATCTCCTAAATTGCTAATTTTATTATAGTATATATATATTATTAGAATAGTATGTATGTATATATGTTATGGGTAGTTAATATAACATGGTATTGGGAATTACCTTGAGAAACCAAGGTAATTGGGGATACCCAAGGTATTGAGTTTGGGTACCAAGATTTGATTTAATTTTGTGATACCAAGTTGGTTCAAAACCACGGTACCTATTTAATATTATAATTATGATTCTATATTAATATAAATAATTATTTGATATTTATATATTGATCTTTACCTTGGATTCACGTATCCGGAGATACGGTATCCTAATATTTATGATATGATTTTTATGGCTTAGATTTTAATATCTTGACCCAATATTTTTGTGTTAGGCTTTTACAACCTAGAAATAGATAGTTGACCATAGTTGACTTTAGTTGACCATAGTTTGACTATAGTTGACATAGTTGACCATAGTTGACTTTTGACTTAGATTTGACTTATTGACCTCGAAGTTGACTAGTTTAACTTATTCTCTTTTCAAAACCTTGTATTGATGTTGTATTCCATATCTAGGTCTTTGAGGCACCGTATCAGACATATGTGTTACTATTCTTGGGACTTTAGGCGAATACATTCTCTGATAGTTTCTCATTTATGATATCCTCTATGTTCTTTGTATCTAGTGTATATATCCATGTTCTCTTGACACTATGGTTACACGGATTGGTATATCCGGATCTCGTCATGAGATGTTATACTTTGGTATATGGTGTATATGGTGCAAGTATTATTTTATTGTTTATCTTGTACATGTACAGACACAGATTCTCAGGAAGACTAGCTATCTTCTTGGGGAATCTCGTGCCATAGCATCCGTGGTTGGATCTATTATACCAGTCGAGGGTAGGGAGTATTAGTATAGATATGTGACCAATACCCCTATTATATCAAGTACTGTTATTGATTAGTGTTGATCATACACCGCACGTATAATTAGCCAGGCCATATATATTGTATCATGCCCCAAGCCGATCATATATTAAGCTAGTACTTACACACATAGTCATTAGTATTCTTGTTCATTGGCATATTATTTATTATTGTATTTATTCCAGTATTTTCTTATTGTATGTATCTCTCGTATCTATTGTACATCGTGTATATTCACATCTATTTACTGCTACATAGTTTTTATCATTAATTAAAACTGCTGTTAGAGATGTACTCTGCTCATTTCCTGACTGGATATATTTTTCCTAGATGACACTGAGGAGTGGTACCCTACCTATTATGGATCTCAAGATGTTGTGGGTCTAAAGTCTGAGACCCTGGCTCTGGAGGGACTTATCCCAACTGAGATAGTTTACCCGGGTGTGGTAGCTTCTTAGTATTCTTTGTACTGGATTTGTCTCCAACTTATCTTGTTATTTTTTTCAGACTCATTAATGTATCATTTTAGACTCATTAGTTATATTATGAATATTCTATTCTTTATCTGATTCGTGCTCATTTCCATCTTAGTTCTGTGATTGAGTATACTATCATTGTTGGTGGTTCATTATATTGTTAGATAGATTACCCAAACAACGTTCAACCGCCGATTCTATGATGTAGGCTGGGCGTTGTTTTTGACTTGTACCCTTATACCGGGTGCGGGTCGTGACACATTTTTAGTAGTGGCCCATGCAGATCTAGCTTCACAAGTTATGCGATATCGTGGTAGTGCGACAATTTAGTTGTACTACTACGAGCCTGTGATAGGATATAGGATATAGGCTGAGATACTAAATCACATATAGGAAATTCTTTTGATTCAACTGTTCTCCTTTGATATTGATACTTGATCTCTTAATTTGTCCTTGCCTTGAATGTCTTACATCTTGTGCCATATTGATTATTTCTTTCGCTTTATCTCAGGATGCCGCCTAAGACTAGATCGCAGCAGGGGAGAGCAGCTTCTGAGAGGTCTGCGATATCCCGAGGGCCTGCACCAGTCACTTCTCCGGTGATTAGAGTATCAGCTGCTTTCGGAGGTCCACCACCTACTCAGAGGACTGTGCCTGCTATATCTGAGGGGCTTCCACCTCCACCTCATGTGCCAGCAGAGGCGACACAGATGTTTATACTATTTTATGAGATGCTCGAGGCACAGAGGGCTCAGTCAGAGGCACATCAGAGGCAGATCGACGTTCTACGACAGGGTATCGAGAGTGCTCATCAGCTTGATCATGCCGTAGTTGAGAGAGGAGTTCTGGTCTAGCAGCAGGATGTTTCTCAGGTTGCTCAGCTTCGGCCAGGCAACATTCAGGACTTCAAAAAGCTGGAGCCTAGGGTTTTCAAGGGGACAAAGGGCTTCATCTATACTAATGATTGGCTCAAGGATATTGAGCGTCTTATGAGGGTGTCCCATCTTTCTAAGGATCTGAAGGTTGAAGCAGTAGGACTTCAACTATTCAACGTCGCTCGTACTTGGTTCAGGAATGAGCCGATTCTGGTTGACGCAAGACAGTCTTGGGAGGTATTCAAGGACCTCTTCAAGAAAAAGTTTTTCTCTCGGGCAGATAGGCTAGACTTGGAGAGACAGTTCGAGAGTCTCATTCAGGGAAGCATGTCTGTGGAAGAGTACGCTGCGGAGTTCGGCAGGTTGAGCCGTTTGCAGAGTATCTGGTGAGAGAGCCGGAGGTTTGAGCTATTCGTTTTAATGAGGGTCTAAACTGGGAAGTGAAGATTCTCATTCCATCTTTTTATAAGACATACTCGGAGATACTTTCAAAGACACGCAAGGTTGAGTGGGAGTTGGGTTTGAAGCCCAAGAGAGACCGTGATTCTTTTATGGGGGCCAACGACAGTATAGTAGCTGCAAAATATCCTTATTTCCAGTCCAGACCTTTCTAGCAGCCACAACAGAACCAGACTCTAGCTAAGGCACCTTTTCACCAGGCACCACAGCAGCATAGACAGTTACAGCAAGCTCCATGCCACTACTGCAAGAGGCCCGGCCACATCTAGGAAGTTTGCAAGAGGAGGTTGGGTGTTTACTTGTATTGTGGTACTGAAGAGCATTAATCGAGGGAGTGTCATCGTCGTACAGTTCAGGAAGCAGCTTCATCTCTGAGGGCACAGACGAGACCACCTGCAGCACAGCCGAGGTGACCGCTTCTGACACAACAGCAACATTTTATACAGCATCAGCAGCAGGAAGGTGCACGTCAGGGACGAGCGTTTGTTATGACCGTTGAGGAGGATGAACCCACCAGATATGTCATCGCAAGTTCTATTCTTCTTGATTCCATTCCAGCTTTAGCTTTGTTTGATAGTGGTGCTTCCCATAGTTTTGTATCCATTTCTGTTGCTTAGAATCATGGTTTGGTAGCTGTGTCTTTGCTTAGGACTTACAAGATCATGACCGGGGGAGATATTATCCTGGTTAATGATATTTGCAAGGATCAGAGACTTACTCTGGGAGGCCGAGAGTTGAGTGTGTGTCTACTTGTAATGCCACTTCCGAGCTACGGTATTGTACTCGGGATGGATTGGTTGAGTAGGCACCGTGCTAGCATAGATTGTAGAGGAGGTAGAGTTTTGTTTGGTTCGCCAAGAGAGCCAGAGTTCAAGTTTGCTAGAGGAGCTATAGAGCAGGGAGAAGGCTTTATTTGTGAAGCTATGGTGGAAGACAAGGAGTTGTCGCATCCGTTGATAGCAGAGTTCTTGGATATGTTTCCTGAGGAATTGCCAGGTTTGCCGCCAAATCCAGATGTTAAATTTTCTATTGACTTGGTGCCAGGTGCAGAACCAATTTTGTAGCATGTCTATAAAGTAAACAACAGCGAGCTGGCCGAGCTGAAGAAGCAGGTGGACGAATTGCAGGATAAGGGGTTTATCAGATCAAGTTTTTCACCGTGGGGAGCCCCGGTATTATTTATACCAAAGAAGGATGGATTGATGCGCATGTGCATTGATTACAGGACTTTGAATAATCATACTATCAAGAATAAGTATCCTTTGCCACGGATTTATGATCTGTTTGATTAGTTGAGTGGTGCCAAGGTATTTTATAAAATAGATTTAAGATCAGGCTACCATCAGGTGAAGGTGAAGCCGGAGGACATACCGAAGACTGCTTTTAGAACTCGGTATGGTCAGTACGAGTTTATGGTGATGCCGTTTGGTATGACTAATGCACCGACGATATTTATGAACTTGATGAACAAGGTATTCCACCAGTACCTTGACAAGTTCGTGGTGATGTTCATCGACGACATAATCATATACTCGAAGACATCGGAGGAGCATGAGGAGCATTTGAGGATTGTATTGGATGTGCCGAGGAAGGAAAAGTTGTATGGAAAGTTGTCCAATTGTGAGTTTTTCCTGGACAAGGTGGAGTTCTTGGGTGATGTTGCGACTGGTGATGGTATTTTAGTCGATCCGAAGAAGATTGCAGCAGTAAAATCTTGGAAGATCCCAAGTTCGATAGCAGAGATCAAAAGTTTCTTGGGATTGGCAAGATACTACAGGAAGTTTGTGCAAGGCCGATGACCAGACTCACCAGGAAGGATGTGGAGTTTGTTTGGACGGAGGATTTCTATTTTGCTTTTAAGGAGTTAAAGAAGAGGTTGATGTCTGCTCCTATTTTGACGTTGCCGTCAGGGTCCGGAGGTTTCACTATTTATAGTGATGCATCAGGGAAAGGTTTGGGTTGTGTTCTTCAACCGCATGGGAAATTGATCACCTATGCAACTAGGCAATTGCGTCCTCATGAATAGAACTATCCTACCCATAATTTAGAGTTGGCAGCAGTCATCTTCGCCCTGAAGTTGTGGAAACATTGTTTGTACGAAAAGCGTATAGAGATCTTCACAGACCATAAAAGCTTGAAGTACGTTTTCACGCAGAAGGAGTTGAACATGAGGCAGCATCGGTGGTTGGAACTGATGAAGGATTTTGATATCTCTTTGCAATATCATCCTGGGAAAGCTAATGTAGTTGTCGATGCTTTGAGCAGGTATCCGGTTGCTATTTTCTTGATGCGGGATCGATATTTGTTGGAGGACTTGGAGAGCTTGGGCATTTAGGTAATTGTTCCTGGTTGTGCTATGCAGATGTTGAGATTGCAGATACATTCAGATTTGATAGACAAGATCAAAGCATCACAGTATGAGGATATATCTCTGAGGAGCATCAGTGGTTAGGTGAGAGCAAGATTGGAGGATGATTTCACTATTACAGATGATAGATCTTTGAGGCATGGAGTTAGATTATGTGTGCCTAGTGGGGAGCTGCATGTGGAGGTATTGCAGGAAGCACATCGCTATCAATATTCCATGCATCCAGGTGCTAACAAGATGTATCGGGATATACGAGAGAGTGTGTGGTGGTATGGCATGAAGAGGGAAGTGGCACAGTTCGTATCCAGATGCTTAGTGTGCCAGCAGGTGAAAGCCGAGAGGCAGAGGCCAGGAGGTTTACTTCATCCATTACCCATTCTAGAGTGAAAGTGGGAGCAAATTACTATAGATTTTGTGTCGGGACTTCCACGATCTCCAGGAGAAAAAGACGTGATTTGGGTCATCGTTGATAGGTTGACCAAGTTGGCCCACTTTTTGCCTTTCAAGATAGGTTTGTCTATGGAGAAGCTGGCAGAAATGTATATTAGGCAGATTGTTAGGATACATGGAGTTTTCGTCGGCATAGTCTCGGATCGGGATAGTCGTTTCACTTCTCATTTTTGGAGGAGTTTGCAGGAGAGTTTGGGCACTCAGCTCAAGTTTTGTACTGCATATCAACCCCAGACAGATGGGCAGTCAGAGAGGACTCTTCAGACTCTCGAGGATATGTTGCGTACGTGTGTACTAGATTTCGGGGGTTCTTGAGAGGACCATCTCTATTTGGTAGAGTTTACTTATAATAATAGTTACCAGGCCAGTATAGAGATGTCACCTTTTGAAGCTCTGTACGGTCGGAGGTGTCATACTCCTTTGTCTTGGGACGATGTTGGAGAAAGAGTTTTGCTTGGGCCAGATATGGTTGTGGATACAGCAGAGAAGGTTTAGTTGATCAGAGACAGACTTCGAGTGGCGCAGGACAGACAGCGGCATTAGACCGATAGCCACCGGAGATCTTTGGAGTTCGAGGTATAGTTTAGATTTTTGTTTTGTGCTTGTTATTGGTTGTTTGTTATAGATTAAGTTCTTAAAGGTGGTATTTTGTTTTAGGTGGATGGTTTGGTGTTTCTGAGGATTTCTCCGACACGAGGCACGATTCATTTCGGTGGAGGCAAAAAGCTTAGTCCGTAATTCATCGGACCTTTTACTATTATAGAGAGGGTCGATGAAGTTGCTTATAGACTAGACTTGCCACCTGCATTGGAGGGAGTGCACAACGTATTTCATGTGTCACAGTTAAGACGATATGTGGCAGATCCTAGTAATATATTGGATCACTCAGAGATAGAGGTGGGCCCTACTCTTAGCTATCCATAGCAGTCAGTTGAGATTCAGGATCAGAGAGAGAAGGTGCTGAGGAACCAGACTATTCCTTTGGTGCACGTCGCATGGAGGCATCACTCTCCGAGGGAGTCTACCTGGGAGAGAGAGGATGAAATGCGAGAGCGTTATCCATATTTGTTTGTGCCTTGAGGTATGTTATTTCCTAGTTATGTTATGTTATGTTCATTGTTATATTCTTTCATAGTTAGTTATGCTTCTTTAGTTCGGTTCTGTTATTTCCTAGGGGTAGTTTTTCTCTTTGAATTTCGAGGACAAAATTATTTTAAGGATGGTAGACTTGTCACTACCATATTTTCTAGGAAAGGGTATTTTAGTAATTTTTTATTTAATTAAATATTGTGCATGATAAATAATTATTTATGGTATTATTTAATTATTGTTAGATGTTAGTTATTTATTTTGAACTTGTGTTAGTGGACCTTACTAGTTAGTTTGGACCCATGGACCAACATGAATTAATTAGTTAGAACTTAGCCCATTTAGAAAGCCCATTGTTAAGGAGATGGATTAAATTAATTAAACCATTAGACTAGAAGCTTCCTTCCTTAATTATTTCTTCATTAGAGGCCCCAAGGGGTATAATGGATATTACATAGTAGCTTAAGGGAGGGGAAATAGGGGCCGGCCTATTTAAAAGAAGAGGGAAAATCCTCTTTCCTCTTTTCATTCCAAAACTAGATCTAGAATTTCCCTCAACCAAATTCCTTCATTCCTATTTCATTTTCATACCAAATTTCATTCCAATTTCTTCCCAAATCACCATTGGAGGCTTGAGAAGCAAGGATCTAGAAGTAGGAAGCAAGGATCTACAAAGAGGAGCAATGAACTACAAGTTGGAGGCAATTTTATCTCAATTGGGGGTTTCATTGGGAATCTATCTTCCAATAGGTATAATTCAGATTTTTCTCTTAATTTAGGTTCTAAACCTGAGATTTAACTATAGAAAATCAATCCATATGCATAGGCTACCCATAGAATTTGGTTTTGTATTCATAGGAGGCCTATTGAGAAAGTTATGGTGCTTTTTTTGTCAATTTTGGGGGAATTCCGAGATTGACATTTGTTGTGTGTGTCAATTAATCCTATAGATCAATTTGGCATGTGTTTGTGTGTTTGGAGCTAGTGTCGTATCCATAATTAGGTACGTGTAGGTCGTATCACAACAATTTGGTGATACGTGTTGATTTGGGCTTTTTTCCTCCGTCATGGGACTTTACACATGTCATATTTTGACACGGACACATAGATCTATATTTAACTCTTTGTATTGTTCATAAATAATATATGTGACTTGTTTGTGTCTTTTGGGGTACATTTGGATGTGTGGTGGACTCGTGTCACATGCGTATCCTAGATCTAGTGGGATAAGGTGTGATACTATCCATATGTTGGTACAATTATATGTACATCTATTTCTTGTGCTCTTAATTCATAAAGATTGTATTCGTGCATATATATATATATATATATATATATATATATATATATATATATATATATATATATATATATATATATATATATAGATATTATATATATATATTATAGTATATATAACTATGCTTCTTGTATCTTAGATCTATGTAGTATGTATGTACTATATGTGTATATATTATGTAGCCATTCTTCTACATGTATAAATATATATGTTATATATAAATATATATATATATATACTGTTACAATATATATATGTATGTTATTATTACTATATGTGTTTGTTCAGTACATATATTCTATATGGTAGTAACTATACATATATATGATACTATGTTTATTATAGATGTTATTGTGTAAGTATATACATATTGTAGCATGTATATATATATATATATATATATATATATATATATATATATATATATATATATATATATATATATGTATATTTAATTGGATATATATATTTATATAGGAATGTTATATGATTTTATATATATGCATATATGTATAATTATCAATATATTTATGTGTATGTGTTGTTGCTATATATTATTTATGTATTTAACACTAGGAAGGGGTGTATGTATAGTTATTAGTAGTTAGTATGTATATAGATGTATATTTATACTTTGAGGGTGATATATATATATATATGTGTGTGTGTTACATATATATATTGTATATATATACTATTAGTGACAGCAGGAGTAGCTAATCCACGACGGCAGTAGCCAATTGGCGACAACAGCAGCAAAACAGCAAAGTAGCAGCAGCAGCTAATCAGCGACAGCAGCAACAGCATTGTCGCTGAAGTGCAGCAACAGCAGGGAAAAACGACAGTAGCCAGCGACAGTTCAAGAAAACTGTCGCTGAAACAACAACGTATCAGCAAGAGTATCAGGGTTTCAGTTACAGTTTTTAGCTATAATGCAGGAAACTGTCACTAAAATAACAGTATATTTATATACTCAGCAGTTTTCAGTGACGACAGGAACGATTTTTGGTGACAGTTAGGCAGTTTTATATATATATATATATATATATATATATACTAATATTATATATATATGGATGTATCTTCTAAATTGCTAATTATGTTATATTATATGTATATTATTAGAGTAGTATGTATGTATGTATATATGTTACAGGTAGTTAATATAATAAGGTTTTGAGAATTACCTTGAGGAACCAAGGTAATTGGGGATACCCAAGGTATTGAGTTTGGGTACCAAGATTTGATTTAATATTGTGATACCAAGTTAGTTCAAAACTAAGGTACCTATTTAATGTTGTAATTGTGATTCTATAATATTATAAATAATTGTTTGATATTTATATATTGATGTTTACCTTGGATTCACGTATCCGGAGATACGATATCCTAATATTTAAGATATGATTTTTATGGCATAGATTTTAGTATCTTGACCCAGTATTTTTGTGTTAGGCTTTTGTAACTTAGAAATAGATAGTTGACCATAGTTGACCATAGTTTGACTATTGTTGACCATAGTTGACCATAATTGACTTTTGACTTAGATTTGACATATTGACCTAGAAGTTGACTAGTTTAACTTATTCTCTTTTCGGAACCTTGTATTGATGTTGTATTCCATATCTAGGTCTTTGAGGTACCGTGTTAGACATCTATGAGACTATTCTTTGGACTTTAGACGAGTACATTCTCTGATAGTTTCTTATTTATGATATCATCTATGTTCATTGTATCTAGTGTAGATATCCATGTTCTCTTGACACTATGGTTACACGGATTGGTATATCCGGATCTCACCATGAGATGTTATTCCTTGGTATATGGTGTATATGGTGCAAGTATTGTTTTATTGGTTATCTTGTACATGTACAGACACTGATTCTCGGGAAGACTAGCTATCTTCTTGGGGAATCTCGTGCCATAGCATACCGTGGTTGGATCTATTATACCAGTCGAGGGTGGGGAGTATTAGTATAGATATGTGATCAATACCCCTATTGTATTAAGTTCTGTTATTGAATAGTATTGATCATACACCGTACGTATGATTACCCAAGCCATATATATTATATCATATCCTAAGCCGATCACATGTTAAGCTAGTACTCACACACTTAGTCATTAGTATTCTTGTTTATTGGCATATTATTCATTATTGTATTTATTTCAGTATTTTCTTATTGTATGTATCTCTCGTATCTATTGTGCATCTTGTATATTCACATATATTTACTGCTACATAGTTTTTATCTTTGATTATAACTGCTGTTAGAGATGTACTCTGTTCCTTTCCAAACTGGATATATTTTTTCCAGATGACATTGAGGAGTGGTACCCTACCTATTATGGACCTCAGGATGTTGTGGGTCTAGAGTCTGAGACCCTGGCCCAGGAGGGACTTATCCCAACTGAGACAGTTGATCCGCGTGTAGTAGCTTCTTAGTATTCTTTATACTGAATTTGTCTCCAGCTTATCTTGTTATTTCTTTCAGACTCATTGATGTATCATTTTAGACTCATGAGTTGTATTATGACTATTCTATTCTTTATCTGATTCGTCCTCATTTCCATCTTAGTTCTGTAATTGAGTAATTATCATTGTTGGTGGTTCATTATATTGTTAGATAGATTACCCGGACAACGTTCTACCGCCGATTCTCTGGCGTAGGCTGGGATTTGTTTCTGACTTGTACCCTTACACCGGGTGTGGGTCATGACAACCAGCGATATTGGTGAAGAAGAAGGACGGATACGCAGTTGTGTATGGATTGCAGGCGGCTTAATGTAGTAACCATGAAGAACAAATATCCATTACTAAGGATTAATAATTTATTTGACCAATTAAGTGGAGCAAGAGTCTTCTCTAAGGTAGATTTACGATCAGTGTATCATCAGGTGCGAGTCCGAGAGCAGGATATACCTAAAAAAATATTTAGGTCACGATATGGGCATTACGAATTCTTAGTTATGCCATTTGGACTGACTAATGCACCAGTTGTATTCATGGACTTGATGAACCATATTTTCATGCCCTACTAAGATCGATTTGTGGTAGTATTCATCGATGACATCCTGGTATATTTTTTTAATGAGGTAGAGCATGAAGAATATCTTAGGATAGTTCTGCAAACTTTGAGGGAGCATAAATTATATAGGAAGCTTAGTAAGTATGAATTTTGGCTGGATGGCATATCCTTTCTTGGATAAATTATTTCTAGAGCAGGAGTTTTAGTTTATCCCAAGAAGGTAGAGGAAGTATAGAACTGGCCAGTTTCGAAGGCAGTAGCAGAAGTGCGTAGTTTCCTAGGATTGGCAGGATACAACAAAAGATTTGTGTCCGATTTTACTAAGATCTCGGTACTATTAATTCGATTGACGTGCAAGAAAGTTAAATTTGTGTGCTCAGCAGAATATCAGATTGCCTTTGAAGAGTTGTAGAAGAAGTTAATCTCTGTACCAATCCTTACTCTTCCAGTAGGCTCCGGAGGATTCATAGTGTATTATGATGCATCGGAAAAAGGACTTAGATGTTGTCACGCCCCAGTCCCAAAATACCGAGGGACCGAACGTGTGGCAATGGCTAGCAGCACACACCGATGGACAAACCCAATTTAATGGATCCATCAGGGCATGCTTAAGCTGTAATGTAACAATAAGTAGGTCCAATGATATAAATCACAGTCTATGCTAATCTCATCCACAACAGATAATCACAGATCAAATGCCATAATAAATGCAAATAGAAATAAACTAGCATATCTCAATAAAGGTGTCTCGGAGAATAATCCGAGAATAAGCCTGATACATCAATGAAATAGACTGAAAAGAAAATAACTAGAAACAGAAATAAATGAATATCTCACGCCAATACTCAGGAGAAGTCCTCTGGTATGACCTCGTCCTCAGATGTCGGTACAGCTCCTGTATCTGCTCCTGTTCCTGCTTCTGCTCCTGATAATGCTCCTGTACTGTATAACTCTAGGTGGATCTCCTCTGCTAGTCCTGGGGACAAAGTCCGGATCCAGGTCCTCAGGGGACAGCAAGGTACAGAAAATACAAGCCAAAATAAATGCAGTGCAGCAGAGAATAAAATAAATAGGGTAAGCTATATAACCATCTATATGAAAATGCAAGTGAGAGCATCACTAGTACTCAGGCTGAACCACTACAAGCTCTGTGTCGGGGAGCCGGTAGCGATAATAACACGTAATGGGCCAAGCTCTGCTCGAGAGTCTTGTGTCTCACAATAATAGGGGTTTATATATATATGATCAGCCTGTAGCCTGTGTGTCTCTCCCCACCCCATGTAATCACATGTATCAGGTCGACGATGCACCATGTCCATATCACGCACAATCATATCTAATGCAGCAAGTCATAGAGTATCTAGGAATATAATGTCAATGTCAAATCCTACATCCTATACAGAATCACCATGAATATCGTAGAAAAATCCTGTCCATGAATAGTGTCAAGTGTCTTGGTTATAATTTACTTGATAAGACAAGTACGAGAATGTAAAGGGGTCAAGAATATCTATCTCTAAATGACATACACAATATCGCGTACGGTGTTGGCACCCGCCTAATAATCGGACGCTAAGTACGTCACACGGTCCTAGGTCAAGCATACACAGCAATATAAATGAATCAAGGGAAAATGCAACAAGAAATGTAAAGTTAGCAAGGTATACTTGCCCACTGATGTATAACTAAGTCAAGAAAATAAGTAGCAAAAACTGCATGATTTGGCAAGGTACACTTGCCTGGTGTCCTGGCTCCGACTGTTGCTCTGGTCTCAGTGTGATCTGCAGGTACTTCTCCGGTTGCTGAAATAAACATCACCACCAGTCGTATAAAATATCAAATAGCTAGAAACGCCTATCCTTAAGTTCAATTTAAACACAGGGGCAAAAATGACATTTCTGGGCTAAAGCGGGGTCCACATGTGGGCCGCTTTGCACCGAAAAGCGTGTCAGGGTCAAAGGTCTCCAAAATTGCCAAACTTAGTGTCTACCAGTCAGGAACGATGATACGAACCCAACGGAACTTCCAGAATTGGATTTCGATAAGCCGATCACAAAATCGCCCGACAAGTGGAGCCTGTGGGGCCCACGATACGCGATTTCGTCAACGTTCTCAGAATCGAACCAAACTTGGGTCACAGGACCAGCGTATTGCTACTAGTCCGATGGCGCAAGTTTCGTCTCGATCTGATGTGTGTACACAAAGTTACGACGTATTCCAGAACAGAAGGATACGGGGCGGTGTCGGCGGATACGCGTTGATTCCGGTGTGCACGCACATCCGAATCGACTTCTGCAAAATCCCACACGACCGTATCAACGTCACGCACGGTTCGGTAAAGACCGCGTGCGACCAAGTCGTCCCGTTTGGAGGGCGCACTCAGTTCCGGGGTAAAACGGGACGTCATTTTCCCTGTTTTTGGATCGCGGTGTGCGATCACCACAGGACGCAATGCACCGAACGGGTTGCACGACACCGAGAGGGTTATACAGTACCTGAACAGGGCTCCATGAATCTGAGTTTTCACGCGTCCGAGCGTCAACTCCGTGTCCTGCGTCCGTGTCCACTGTGTCCGTCCTGCGTTAGGGTTAGGGTTTGGGGCTTCGGAGACTTGTCGGAGGGTGGCTGTGCTCGGGGCGGCCGGGGAGTGGCTGTTCGGGGCGGCCGGGGAGTGGCTGCTCTGGAGGAGGACGACGAGGGGAGAGAGAGATGCAGCGCCGGAGTCGTGTGCACTGGTGGACGAAGTCGACGTGGGAGAGGAAGATGTCGAGGAGTTGAGGGTGCTGTTGAGGGGGCTACTGCTGAGGGGTTGGTGGTGGTGCTCCAGGCGGCGATGGGCGGAGAGATGTAGGAAGGCGGCTGGTCGAGGTCGACTGGTCGGGGGACGGCTCTAGGCGATGAGCGGCTGGGATCAGGCGGTTCAGCAGCGGGTCGGTGGTCTGCTCCGGCAAGTATGGGGGAAGGGGTGGAGACGACGGAAAGGAAAGGGGAGAAGGGTCTGGGCACGGTGAGGCGGGGCTCTGGGCGAAGGAAGATTGTGAGGGTGGTTAGGGTTCCGTCGAGCGGGGACCGGAGGGTGGTGGTCGACGGCTGGGAGATTGGGGGAGAATTCGACGACGAGGGGAGTAGGCTAGGGCTCGGTCGGCTGTGAGCGGTAGAGAAGAGGAGATGGGGTTAGGGTTCAGGCTGGAGTGATCGGCTCCGGCGGGGGTGGCCTTGGTCGGCGGAGGGAGCGGACAGGGTTAGGGTTAGGGTTAGGTTTAGGATTTGGAATTAGGGATTTTTAGTAATTCTTTTTTTTTTCATTTTCTTTTTGTGGAGAAAAACCTAGGGAATTACGTATTTATACATACAGGAATTGGACTAGGTTTTGTGCTGGGTCAACGCTCCTTGGGCTTGGCTTCGGCTCTCATGGGGATGTTGGGCGTTGACACGGGTTTAATTCGGTTTATTTATTTAATAGTTTTTAGGGCTTTATAAATGCTTCCGGAGTCCAATAAATTCCCGAAAAATTACCCTATGTCCAGTTTTCCATTTTACACCATAAAATATTATATTTATAATATTTTAATATGAATTAACCATAATTAAAAATTATTTAATTACCAAACACCTAGGTTTTAATCATCAAAAAATTCCTGAAAAATCCAGAAAAATCTAATTTAATAATTACTGAAAATCAGGGGGCTTACAATCTACCCAACTTATAAAAATTTCGTCCTCAAAATTAAATATAGTAGGGTTCTCTCTATCCATTCTCACTTGATTACAGTCTAAAGGATTCCTCTCAAGTGATCATTGCGGTCTCTACCCAACTTAGAATTTACCCATCTATCATCTAAAGCTATACATCTAATAAAGCTATGCCCTAACTTATTTAATCATATTATTGAATCCTCAAGTCTTTAACACCAAATATATCACCTATGATATTCTCTTAATCATAAATAAAGGGTCATCAACAATGCGACCGGCCTGGGGTATATCTAGTACTATCTATATATCAAACCTATACCAAGCACGATATTTCGTCTTTCTGAAATAAGGGAAGATGAAGGTCAATAATAAAGAGTTCAAGGGTGAGGTAATAGAATAGAAGTATCAGGATCAAGGCGTTTAACGAATTCAAATGGGATTTGTCAAGACAATTGTGGATTGAAATCCTATTCTGGTAATCCTTTGTTCGCATGCTCATATTAGTATAGTTAGGTAACTGATATGATATGCTCAGACATATCTAGAGGGCAAGTATACTAGTCAACTGTATATCTCAGTCCACGTGAAGCAGTCGTGCGAAGAGCGAACCAAAATGCACTAAGGTTGATCAGACCGTAATACACTGATTCTAAATAGACAATTGTATTAGTGTGTCGACCCAATAATACATATGTCATGAACAAGCTCGATAAAAGGATAAGCTTGCAAAACTAGGCCACATTAACATCATAAGTCAAGGTAGTACAACGAATATAAGTACGCTAGATGAGGATGAAAGGAGGTACAACTTAATTCAAGTTCACAAAATAACCCAAAATATGCACAATAACAAAAGACTCTATAATCTCTACAGTTATCAATTATAAAAATATACTAGGTTAATAGCAAGTTCAAAATTACATAGGTTAAGGCTGAGGTCACGAACCACTAGGCACGAGATAAAATAAATCTATAAACCGGTAACTACGAGAAATTATGCGCATTAGCTACTCCATGGGTCTGTACATCTTCCAAAGTCATCGCTGGAGCTTGTTCCCGTTCTTGCAGTTGATTTCTCTGCTGCTGTTGAGCCTGCTGGAAGAGTGTTGCTTGGGGTGCCAATGGTGGCCTCGGCTGATTCCCTCCTGGGGCTGGTGGTCTGACTCCTTCAACTCTCATTTGCGGTACTTTCAATGCTGGAAAGGCTGGCCTTGGTGCTGGTAACGCTTGTTGGTTATTCATTGGTGCTCTGTCTCGACGTTCGGGGCACTCCTTCTTTAAATGCTGACTGGATTCGCAAGCTAAGTATAATTTCCTTTTGCGTCTACATTCGTTCTCTATATGGCCTCGCCTGCGATAATATGAACAGACAGGTATTTCTTGAGGAGGTGCTTCTGGTGGCTGTTGCATGGGAGACTTCTTTGCAACTTCTTCCTGTGGTACTCCGGCAGGTGCTGATGTGGCTGGTTGATGAATCATCACTGCTTTCTCTTGACGTTCAGGGCAATCCCTTACCGAATGCTTTTTGGACCCGCAAGCTAAACATAGTCCCAATCTGCGTCGGTATTCTTTAGAGAAATAAACTATCTTGCCACAGTAGTGACAAGTAGGAAGAACTAAGGCTCTTGATGCTGCTCTCGGTGGTGGATTCATCTGTGGTCGCTTTGCAACTCTTTCCTGTTGTGCTCGGTCTGGTGCTGATGTATACGGCCGCTTCGGGCTGGACTCTATTCTTGTGTCACACTCCATGGGTCTTGCTGTAGTAAGAACATCCTCGTCTAAGGTAGTTGCAGCGGGGCTGATTAACTTCCGTAACTCTGAGCTAAATCTATCGATGAACTTCTTCGCTTGGATCTGCTGAGCTTCTTCCTGAATCTTCTGATGGGCTTGCATCATCGCGTAGAACATTCGAAACATTTGTTGTTCGTCCATAGCCTGCCCTGGTGGAACGGTAGGCGTCGGTGGAGCAAACTGCGTCGATGGTGGAACGTCATCTTGCTGTATTCCCGTGGCATGCTGACTGGCTTGATGTGATGACGGACCTTCACTAACTGGTGTCACTTCATCTCCGTGGGTAACCACAATACCTTGTGGTGTTCCTGGATGAGTCTCTTCACCGACTTGGGGATTCATTTCTCTGCAACCAAAATAAACTATAAGGGCGCTCAGGAATCAAGGCAGGATATGAGTCAAAAAATTAATTTAAATTCGATATAGATATCAAGAACGTTCCAAGCAAAGGGATGAGATCCTAAAAACTTATCCTATTCTTATTGCAGGCTTGCTCGATCCCTAAGTTAAAACCGAACAATTTAGTCGCTGACCTGCATGGGCCACCATAAAACCATGTCACGCCCCAGTCCCAAAATACCGAAGGACCGAATGCGTGGCAATAGCCAGCAGCACACACCGATGGACAAATCCAATTTAATGGATCTATCAGGGCATGCTTAAGCTGTAATGTAACAATAAGTAGGTCCAATAATATAAATCACAGTCTATGCTAATCTCATCCACAACAGATAATCACAGATCAAATGCCAGAATAAATGTAAATAGAAATAAACTAGCATATCTCAATAAAGGTGTCTCAGAGAATAATCCGAGAATAAGCCTGATACATCAATGAAATAGACTGGAAAGAAAATAACTAGAAACAGAAATAAATGAATATCTCACGCCAATACTCAGGAGAAGTCCTCTGGTATGACCTCGTCCTCAGATGTCGGTACAGCTCCTGTATCTGCTACTGTTCCTGCTTCTGCTCCTGATAATGCTCCTGTACTGTATAACTCTAGGTGGATCTCCTCTGCTAGTCCTGGGGACAAAGTCCGGATCCAGGTCCTCAGGGGACAGCAAGGTACAGAAAATACAAGCCAAAATAAATGCAGTGCAGCAGAGAATAAAATAAATAGGGTAAGCTATATAACCATCTATGTGAAAATGCAAGTGAGAACATCACTAGTACTCAGGCTGAACCACTACAAGCTCTGTGTTGGGGAGCCGGTAGCGGTAATAACACATAATGGGCCAAGCTCTGCTCGAGAGTCTTGTGCCTCACAATAATAGGGGTTTATATATATATGATCAGCCTGTAGCCTGTGTGTCTCTCCCCACCCCATGTAATCACATGTCTCATGTCCATGATGCACCATGTCCATGTCACGCACAATCATATCTAATGCAGCAAGTCATAGAGTATCTAGGAATATAATGTCAATGTCAAATCCTACATCCTATACAGAATCACCATGAATATCTCAGAAAGATCCTGTCCATGAATAGTGTCAAGTGTCCTGGGTATAATGTACTTGATAAGACAAGTACGAGAATGTAAAGGGGTCACGAATATCCATCTCTAGATGATATACACAATATCGCGTACGGTGTTGGCACCCGTCTAATAATCGGACGCTAAGTACGTCACACGGTCCTAGGTCAAGCATGCACAACAATATAAATGAATCAAGGGAAAATACAACAAGAAATATAAAGTTGGCAAGGTATACTTGCCCACTGATGTATAACTAAGTCAAGGAAATAAGTAGCAAAAATTGCATGATTTGGCAAGGTACACTTGCCTGGGGTCCTGGCTCCAACTGTAGCTCTGGTCTCAGTGTGATCTGCAGGTACTTCTCCGGTTGCTGAAATAAACATCACCATCAGTCTCATAAAATATCAAATAACTAGAAACACCTGTCCTTAAGTCCAATTTGAACACAGGGGCAAAAATGACATTTTCGGGCCAAAGCGGGGTCCACAAGTGGGCCGCTTTGCACCGAAAAGCGTGTCAGGGTCAAAGGTCTCCAAATTTGCCAAACTTAGTATCTACCAGTCAGGAATGATGATACGAACCCAACGGAACTTCCAGAATTGGATTCCGATAAGCCGATCACAAAATCGCCCGTCAAGTAGAGCTTGTGGGGCCCACGATACGCGATTTCGTCAATATTCTCAGAATCGAACCAAACTTGGGTCACAGGACCAGCGTATTGCTACTAGTCCGATGGCGCAAGTTTCGTCTCGATCCGACGGATGTACACAAAGTTACGACGTATTCCAGAACAGACGAATACGGGGCAATGTCGGCGGATACGCGTTGATTCCGGTGTGCACGCACATCCGAATCGACTTCTGTAAAATCCCACACGACCGTATCAACATCGCGCACGGTTCGGTAAAGACCGCGTGCGACCAAGTCGTCCCGTTTGGCGGGACACACTCAGTTCCGGGGTGAAACGGAGCGTCGTTTTCCCTATTTTTGGATCGCGGTGTGCGATCATCACAGGACGCGATGCACCGAACGGGTTGCACGGGCACTGAGAGGGTTATACAGTCTATGCGTAGAAACTGACAGAATCAAAATGGAGTTACGAGTTGAGAGAAATCGGTTCCTGAACAGGGCTCCTTGAATCTGAGTTTTCGCGCGTCCGAGCGTCAACTCCGTGTCCTGCGTCTGTGTCCACTGTGTCCGTCCTGCATTAGGGTTAGGGTTTGTGGCTTCGGAGACTCGTCGGAGGGTGGCTGTGCTCGGGGCGACCGGGGAGTGGCTACTCGGGAGGAGGACGACGAGGGGAGAGAGAGATGCAGCGCCGGAGTCGTGTGCACTGGTGGGCGAGGTCGACGTGGGAGAGGAAGATGTCGAGGAGTTGAGGGTGCTGTTGAGGGGGCTACTGCTGAGGGGTTGGTGGTGGTGCTCCAGGCGGCGATGGGCGGAGAGATGCTGGAAGGCGGCTGGTCGAGGTCGACTGGTCGGGGGACGGCTCCAGGCGATGAGCGGCTGGGATCAGGCGGTTCAGCAGCGGGTCGGTGGTCTGCTCCGGCGAGTATGGGGGAAGGGTTGGAGACGACGGGAAGGAAGGGGGAGAAGGTTCTGGGCACGGCGAGGCGGGGCTCTGGGTGGAGGAAGATTTTGAGGGTGGTTAGGGTTCCGTCGAGCGGGGACCGGAGGGTGGTGGTCGACGGCTGGGAGATTGGGGGAGAATTCGACGACGAGAGGAGTAGGCTAGGGCTCGGTCGGCTGTGAGCGGGGGAGAAGAGGAGATGGGGTTAGGGTTCAGGCTGGAGTGATCGGCTCCGGCGGGGGTGGCCTTGGTCGGCGGAGGGAGCGGCCAGGGTTAGGGTTAGGGTTAGGTTTAGGATTTGGAATTAGGGATTTTTAGTAATTCTTTTTTTTTTGTTTTCTTTTTGTGGAGAAAAACCTAGGGAATCACGTATTTATACATACAGAAATTGGACTAGGGTTTGTCCTAGGTTTTGGGCTGGGTCAACGCTCCTTGGGCTTGGCTTCGGCTCTCATGGGGATGTTGGGCGTTGACACAGGTTTAATTCGGTTTATTTATTTAATAGTTTTTAGGGCTTTATAAATGCTTCCGGAGTCCAATAAATTCCCGAAAAATTACCCTATGTCCGGTTTTCTATTTTACACCATAAAATATTATTTCTATAATATTTTAATATGAATTAACCACAATTAAAAATTATTTAATTACCAAACACCTAGGTTTTAATCATCAAAAAATTCCTGAAAAATCCAGAAAAATCTAATTTAATAATTACTGAAAATCAGGGGGCTTACAGATGTGTTTTGATGCAACAAGGAAGAGTGATAGTATATGCTTCTCGGCAGCTTAGAGATCACGAGAAGAACTATCTAACTTACGATATGGAGCTAGCAGCAGTAGTATTTTCACTTAAGCTATGAAGGCACTACTTATATGGTGATCGAGTAGAAATATTCACAGATCATAAGAGTTTGTAGTATGTGTTCACGCAGAAGGACCAGACATAAAGTAGAGAAGGTGGCTAAAGTTGTTGAAAGATTATGACGTGGTACTTTAGTACCATCCAGGCAAGGCTAATGTAGTAGTTGATGCACATAGCAGAAGAGGTAAAAAAATTATGCTGACTACTCAAAAGAATATTCTAGAAGACATACGAGAGATGGGTATCGATATAGTACTTCTACAGAGTATAGGAGTTCAGGCTAGCCTACAAATCAATAAACTTTGGTAGATAGAATCAAACTAGCTTTGGCAGAGGACCCGAAGATTCAAAAGCTACGAGAAAAATATGAGTTAGGCCTTCGAAAGGAGTTGAAAATACACGCGGATGGATCACTAACATTTGGGAATCGTCTATATGTACCAAGTGGGGATATTCGGTAAG
Source organism: Iris macrosiphon (assembly GCA_036927795.1). Taxonomy (NCBI): domain Eukaryota; kingdom Viridiplantae; phylum Streptophyta; class Magnoliopsida; order Asparagales; family Iridaceae; genus Iris; species Iris macrosiphon. Next base: position 105,019,738 of record JAYESA010000012.1, on the reverse strand, counting down.
AATTTATGACTAAAGCATACAGTTCCCAGTATTCCATTTATTCGGGGGGCACAAAGATGTGCCAAGATATCAAGCAATACTTTTGGTAGAATAAAATAAAAAGGTAAATAGCACGCTTCGTATCGCGATATCTGATATGTCAACAAGTGAAGGCAGAACAACAGAGACCGACAGGATTATAGCAGCCGCTTCCTATTATAGAGTGAAAGTGGGAATACAACACGATGGACTTTGTGACTGGTTTACCTAGATCACCGACTAGTCGAGATGCAGTTTGGGTGATAAAAGATCATCTCCAAAAAGTAGCTCCCTTTCTTTCTTTTTATGTAGGAGAATCTATAAAATAATTTGCTGAAGTGTATATATGACAGATAGTGAGACAACACGGTATCCTATAAAGTATCGTATCAGATTAAGATACTTGGTTCACTTTACTTTTTTTTAAAAGTTTGTATCAGAGTTTGGGCACCAAGTTAAGATTCAGCACAGCTTACCACCCCGAGACAGACGAACAATCAGAGAACCATCTAAACCTTGGAAGATATGCTACGAGCTTGTATCTTAGATCTTTGTGGATCTTAGGAGAAGCACCTCTACTTGGTAGAATTCTCGTATAACAATAGTTATCTAGCTAGTATTCAGATGACACATTTTCAAGCACTATATGACAGAAAGTGTAAATCACCATTGGCTTGGGACAACATTGGTGAGCGAAAGATCTTAGGCTATAAAATGATCACGCAGACAGTAGAGGTTGTTAAGCAGATAAGAGAGCGACTTTAGGTGGCACAAGATATGCCTCGTCATTGGATCGATCAGCATCGTAGACCATTAGAGTTTTATATTAGCGATCGCATATTTTTACGGATTTTGCCTACCCGTGGAGTCATTTGATTCATGGTTTGCAGGAAGATTAGTCTGAGATACGTAGGTCCGTTCGATATTCTCGAGCGAGTAGGCGATGTTGCTTATCGTCTTGCCCTTCCTCCTTATCTTATGTTTCGGATCTCAGTTGTGTAGGTATGTTTCAGATCTGAGTCATATCCTCGATTACTCTAAATTAGTCGTTGCTACCAACTTACCTTACGAGGAACAACCCGTATCCATATTGGACCGAAGGGTGAATGTGCTCAAGAATCTGACTATTTCTCTTGTCCGGGTTGCTTGGGGCCATCACTCTTTATGGGAATAGACGCAGGAGCACGAGGATGATATTTGATCCAGTACCCACATCTATTCAATTCAAAATGTATATTCTTTCTTATGCCTTCATATCTCCGATTTTGTGATCAGGTGGTCACCTACATATTGTGATAATATTGCTTGCATGTGTAGTTGCTTGTAGATTTGTATCATGCTTGTCCTGACTTATCTAGCTATTGCTTGGATTCGAATTATGAGGACAAAATTTTTCTAAGTTGGATAGAGATGTTACTCCCCGTTCCAGATATACGTATTGGTAACATATTTTTTATTTAGCTTGGTAGTATGTGCATGGAGACTAGTCTCATTCCTTGGTTTAACCTGATTCATGGTTTATTTTATGGGTTGGTTTAACTCATAAGAACCTTTGGTTCAACCCTCAAACCCTACCATATATAACCCAAGATTTTCTCTCTCTCTCTTTTCACTTCTTTATTTCTTCCTCTTTCTTTAATTTTTTTCTTCCCATTTCCATATGAAAGTACACCTTCCATGAAAAATAGAGGATCCCACAATATTATTGTTCTATTATATTTATTATGTTTTCTAAGAACTTTTAGTTCTTGTTTTTTTATTTTGATGGATGGATAAGTGTATATCTACATTTCTAAACTTAGGTTTTTATGGGTTTTATAAGTTTTTCTTGGTTTTGATCTATTAAACTTGTGTCTTTGAGAACCAGTTTTTGCTACATGATAGAGCTTTCAATTTAGAGCATTTTGGATTTTAGTTCACCCGATTTGGACTTAAAATGAGGATTTTATGAACAAAACAAGATTTCAGTTTTTGGAGCTTTTTTGCCATGGCTAAACATGCTGATAGCATGCGTCTATCTTGCTGGACGTACGACTGCTGATTTACACAAGTATCATTGAACACCTTGTACTTTCATCCACTGAACGAATGAGAAATTCGCTAAGTCCAAGAGAAAACCAATGCGGCATCGACACCCATGCCGCCTAGAGAGCATGCGGCCACTATTTTTCATTGGACACATGGCTATGAACTATTGCACTTATTTCTATGGTATTTTCTTTTCTTTATAATATACCTTTTGGTTTGTCACATCATTGACACTTTATTTATTGCTTGTCACTTTATTACTTGTCCCAAGGACCTTAACCCTGAGTATGCGACCAAGTGGTTCATACAGCCTGACCTCATGCTGCCTGATTTCCTATGCGGCCTGACTTTCGATGCGGCCTGATATCATATACGGCCAGGATTATCATGCGACCTGAGTTCATGCTCCCTAGAGACCCATGCGGCCTTGCTAGATTGATTAAATATTTTTTTGACTCTTTTGACCCAATATATAATTGGTAATTGTACTCTAAAACTGTATCCGTACTGATACCACTATAGCCTGATAATTTTTTATGATTTAATGTGCGCCGAGGTGTGACTCATCGTGTCATGTGTTAAGTAATTATATTTAGGTTGTGCATCGAGAATGCCTCCAAATTCCTGAATATATTATATTATAAATATATATTATTTCCCCAGCACGGGCATAATAAGCGAGTAAACTACCAAAGCGTAGCCGGAATATTGATTGATTGAATGTTGCATTCACGTTCGGGTGAATCCAGATTCAACTTCCCTTGATTCGTATCTAGCGTGTCTCTACCTTGTACGACATCTTAAGAGAAATTATCATATGACCACGCCTTGAGATTTTAAACACAATATAGGGCTAATTAGGTAACTAAAAGTGGTAGTAACATTGGAGGAAACGGTATCCCGAGATCTTGCCAATGAACCTTTCCACAGAGATTTATTCTAAGTACACTATGAGCTGCCACTACAGATACTATATGTCATCTGTCTTAGTGGAGTGCAGTATCTGAGTTATTTTTATGTTGAGATACTATTTCAATATAGGAAAACTGAAATCGCTAGTACCATATTTTTAGTGCAGTTGCCCAACAGGCGACCGATATATCCTACAAGTACCTATTTTATTTATTTGGTTCGGTTAGCTCATGTTCGGTACTGGCGTGATATGAGGATACTTATTATACATTATTTCTAAAATAACCTTAGACTCCACAAAATAGTAAGCCATACAAATGATTGGCCGATTTAGCAAAAAAGGGACTTGGTTGTAATTGTATTATTCAGCTAGTAGCCTAGAGAAATGGACTATCATAGTGTGATGGTTCAACCCTTTTCCTTTTTTTGTTGTAGAGTTGAGCCTTTGCGATAGGATATGCAATGGACCTAAGTTATGATACAAGACCTATGATCATTATATATTTTTCCTCGGGTTTTTGTTTCTCCATTTCATGCTTCCTTTGTGGTACTTACAATTTGGGGTCCAATCCACTGGTTTTTCATGCCCAGGTTTTGAGCTAGCACCTGAGGATCCAGCATACCTTCTCCCAACTCATGCCGCATTCTAGGAACATGGTCGAAGGGGATAGCGAGTGGGTTTTTTTCTTTTCTGCTCATCAATAAACATTTAATTCCTTTGGGTGTTTAGCCACCGATATCTGTTAGCTGGCTTGTCTGGACATTTATTTTCTTACATGATTGTATTAAATCAGACTATAGCTGATCACTGTCATATATTTTTGTTACTCTTTCAGCTTCTTATTTTGCATTACTGGTCTCCAAAATATTTTAAAAATATATTTAGGATGCCTTATTGCTTATCATATGCTCTATGCTTACTGTTTCTTGTTTGAATGATTGAGACATAGAAGTTCTTGACCGTAGATGACTTAATTGTAGTATATACCCCCTTGTCTTATACGGATGTGATCGATGTATGACGTATAAAAATATATATGGGGTAGCTTTCCATGTCTGTCTCCGTATTTCGGTACTGGGGCGTGATATTATGGCTTGTCACATCCATCACTTCAGTCATTTATCTCTGACAAATCCATCACTTCGGCACTTGTTCCATGAAAGTAGAATTTTGTCCGGAGCATTCGACTTGGAAGTGCATGCGGCCTGAGGTAGCATGCGGCCTAGAGCCATATACGGCATGGGATAGTATGCGGCCTAGGGCAGCATGCGTCCGACAGTCCATGCGATAACAGTCTCATTCATCAAGCTATTTTACTTGGAATGTTTCTTTATTCTAAGTGTTTGTCTTGACAATTGCATGTGAATGATCCTAAGGAAGAATGGACCTAGTAACCTGACCTTGTGCTAGATATGACCATGTGCTATAATTGACTATGTCATAAGCAACTAACTAGCTATGTGCATAACATGAGCTATGTGTCCCAATGTGATAAGGCTTATACGACCAACTGTATGTTTGGTAGTTCGACCCGATTTCTTATATCCGTACTGATACAATTACTACGTATTATGTGTACGTGTTATAAATATGCACTGAGGTACGATAAAACTTGCTACGTGCTATGAGATTATATGTTTCAGGTTGTGCATCGAGAATGCCTCCTATAATAAGCGATATATGATATTATTATATTATTTCCCCATTACGGGCATGTATGTGGGTCATCTAATAAAGCGTGGCTAGGACTTGATTGATTGTTACTACGGTACGACATATAGGAGGATTGATCATGTGACCATGCTATAGGATTACTAACATAACCATAGGGCTAATTTACAAAACTAAAATTGGTGGATTTCTCCTAGCCCCGCTAAATAGCTCACGATCTGAGGATTTCTCCTATGCATCTAATCTGAGATAACTCAGACTCCATAATAGCAAGCCGTACAATTTGCCGTTATATGACTGGACTTGGTTATGATTGAATTAATCTGTTAGTAGTCTGGGGACATGGATTATTCTAGTTTGATGGTTCAACCCATGTCCTTATTTGGTAGTAGGGCTGGGCTATTTTGCTACGATAAATTATAGACCGAAACCATGACATAAAACCTATATTATACCTATCTATTTCTTTGGGTTTTGTTTCTCCACTTCATGCTTCCTTTGTGATATATGTTATTTGGGGTCTAACTCCACTGGTTTTGCATGGAGGTTTCGAGCCAGTTTCAGAGGATAATGCTTATATCCCCTTCCTGATGGTGCGTACCAGACCGATGGTCGTTGAAGGCAACGAGTGGGTTTCTTCTTCCATGCTCGTTATTATATATTTAAGTCTTTTGGGCATTTAGCCACCGACACCTATTAGCCGACAAGTCTGGATATTTAGTTTTTTTTATATGATTATAATTAATCAGACTACAGCTGATTATGGTCATATACTTTTGCTACTCTACCAGCTTTTTATTTTGTACAGCTGGTTTCCAAAATATTGTGGCAGGGCGTTTGGGATGCCTTACTTTCTTGTCATATATGTTCTATGTTTACTATTCTTATTTGACTGATTGAGACATTAGATGTTCGTGTGACCCTAAGTTACTTTTTTGTAATATGTACCTCTTGTCTAGTTACAATCTTGATCGTCGTATAACGTATAGTACCTTGTACGGGATATCTGGCTGTGCCCGTCTGCATATTCCGATACTCGGCATGACAAGGTTTTAGTGGTGGCTTATGAAATTCCATGTTTTTAGACTTGTGGGGTATTATGGTCATAGGAGTCTCAATCAAATATGCGCCTTTAAAATCCTGAATTCATTTTTCTTGAAGCCTTGCTAGACTATCAAATCAATTGTTTTATTGATCATTCTCGTCCTGTTCTTGATGTTTCTAGTCTTTTTGTTTAGGGCTTCTTCAATTTCTCGAGCAGCTTGCTTGATCGGACAGGGTTCTCCACGGAAACAATGGAAGATAGCACCTATTCAGAGTAAAATTCGGGTATAGCCAGTAATTAAGCAAGTCGGCACAGTGGAACCAGAAGTTGGACATGTTGAGCAACCAACCCCTGAGATCCCCGTACCCATAATAGTACCAGCAGTACTAGCAGTACTTGAAACCCCGATATTACTAGAGATCCTTCGTGGAATAATGGATACACAATAACATCAGATGGCAGGACAATAACTCCAGCAGTTTCACCAGCAAGAGCAGAATATCTTGTTAAGTCAGGGTTTACAGACGACCTTGGAGAGAGGCAAAATGACTGATTCGGGGATGTTGGTTAAATTTTATCGACATAACCCGGGATACTATGATGGTACAGAGGATGCCATCATGGTAGATGCATGGCTCAAAGATATCAAAGTTATTCTGGTGACGACAAGGGTTCCGGATGATGAGCAAGTTGAACAGGTCCAATTTTAGCTTCAGGACCTAGCCCGTGACTGGTCGACATCAGTGCAAGTCAGCTTGAGGCATCCTAACTCTTGGGACAGTTTCATTACCTGATTCAATTCTAAGTACTTTGGAGTCGTCGCATAATATGAGCTCCAACAGAGGTTTATTGGTCTCAAGCAGATCGATAGAACAGTAGATGGATATTCCTAAAAGTTCTGTAGGCTGAGTAGATATGCTCTGACTATAGTGTCCATAGGGTTAGACTGAGTGATAAGGATCCAGTTGGGGCTTTACATAAAGATTCTATAACTGGTAGAGGGACATGACTACCAGACTTACAAAGAAGTATTGATAGTAGCTCGAAGGCACAAGCTTACCATGCAGAGGTTGTCAGCAAGGACAAGAGGCCAGAAGTGGTCTCAGGCTAAAAGTGGAGGAGGAGGAGGAGGTAGAGGAGTACCCTGAACGACAGCACAATCACCTGGTGTTCGTATCCTTGATTCACTATAGAGGATGACAGTTTTAACAGTAACAGTACCAGCTAGGTAGCAGCCGAGGCAACAATAACAACAACATCGCTAGGGAGCACCGATATGTTACACCTATTATGGAAAGGAAGGACATACTTGAGACACGTATAGAGCAGAAAATGAGCTTTTCCTAAGTTCTATTAATCTGGGCCACAGGATTGTCAATTTCCCGATAATGTAGAGGTAAGGTGGGAAAGCACAGCAGTTTCTGGCACAGCCAACACCAAGGGTAGTACAGTACAGAGGATCAGCGGTAGTAGCATTACCAGTGGCATAGCATCCATTATTGACGTACGCACATATGTTCCGACAGAGGGACCAACAACAAGGCCAATATAGGCCACAATAACGTGACCAAGAGATACAGCAGCAAGGAGCATAACAAGGCTAAGGATAAGAATTTACTTTGTCCCTAGAGGAGGCTTTGGCATCAGGTGATATAGTGGCAAGTAACATTTTCGTCGTATCTTTTTCTGCAATAGCATTATTTTATTCAGGATCTTCACACCCATTTATATCTACATAATTTGTGACACGTATTGGATTAAAGTTTTGGACATTGCTAGAGAGGTTGAATATACTCACTGGTAAAAGGCTCGTAGAAGTTAGTAGAGTGTGTGTAGCATGTCCAATCATAGTGTGCGGGCGTTCTTTACCAGCCAAGTTGATCGAGTTTCCTATGGGTAACTTCGATATAGTTCTAGGCATGGATTGGTTAAGAGATAGTCATGCTATGATAGATTGACATTGGGGCGGAGTGTTATTTAGTATTCGAGGCACTAAGGATTTTGTCCTTGAAAAAAGCTCGAAGGACTGACGCAAAGACAGAAATGTAGCAGTAGCAGTATTAGAAGAAGAGCAGTTTCCCAGGGTAGTCCAATAATTTCTAGATGTCTTTCCTGATGAACTTGTAGGTTTACCCCCAGAAAGAGATATGGAGTTCTGTATAGAGTTGATCCCTGGAGCAGGGCCGATACCTTATAAAGTTTACCAAATAGCATCTTCAGAATTAGACATACTATACCAACATGTAGAAGAGCTGAAGATGAAGAAGTTTATTTGAACCAGTGGATCACCTTGGGGAACGCCAGTAGTTACAGCGAAGAAGAAGGACAAGTTATCCCGGTTATGTATCGACTACAAACATCTGAAAGTAGTGACAGTGAAGAACAATTACCAATTACCAAGAATCGATGATTTGTTTGATCAATTGAGCAAGGTCGAGGTTTTGTCCAAGATTGATCTTCAATCAGGGTATCATCAAGTAAGAGTTCGGGAGCAAGACATACCCAAGATAGCATTTAGGTCATGATATGGGCATTACGAATTCTTAGTTATGCCATTTGAACTAACAAATGCTATAGCCATATTTGTGGATCTAATGAACATGATCTTCATGCCATACTTGGATCAGTTCTTGGTGGTGTTTATAGATTGTAGAAGCATAGAAAATATGGATCCATGCAGCCAACAACAATGTTCCCCATGTGAAAGCTCAGCAGAAATTGGACTATATAGTCACTATGCGGGCTAGAAAAGCCACATTTATGCAGTCGAAAAAGCCAAAAAAAACCTTGGCCGCAGATGTACCTGACATGAGATCCTCACGGCTAGATCATGTTTGACACAGAATCCAGACAGAAGGAATTCTCTGAACGCCTAAAAACATAAAACCTCACTAAAAGACAGAAGTCTCAAGTAGTGTGCAGTACCACGTGTACAATACGACAAAAGATTTCATACGGTTCTGGCCAATGCGTTCCAAACTCCATGCATCCCATATATCTTCGGCCGCCATGTAGTCCATGCGTCTCATGCGTCTTTGGCTACCATATAGTCTATGCAACCCAGATTCCATGCATCCCATGCATTTTTGGCTGCATGCTTCCCAGATTCCATGCGTCCCATATGTCTTTTGCCGCCATGCAGTCCATGCATCCCAGACTCTATACGTTTCATGCATTCCATGCATCCCAAATGCAATATAGACCAAATCCTGCTCTCCAAACCTGTACTTTTTGTTCTACGCACCTGTGGGTGCTATGTCAAAGAAGCCTAGGGCAGTGCGAGCTCATCAGTCTCAAGCAACTGTATAGTAAGCTGACTATCAGGAGGCACCGTTAACCATTAAATTGTCCCCTGATGGGAAGCTATATAAGACAGCCTCGTGCGTCCAGCCCGCAGTGGCAAATTGACAGCATCTGCCTCAAAAGTTTTTTACTGACGATCCAAGGAAAGTTCTTGTACGAAGCCTACGCACCTGTGGGCTCACTCCTTCTAGGCCCACAAAAAGGGTTCAAAGGTGGAACAACCCTTGCTTGACTTTCGTAATATGATCAATCAAAAATGCAAGGTGAGGAAAACAATTGTGGCCGGTAAAATATCATATCAAAGGTATCACTGTACCATGATCATTTTTAATTGCTATTGTACCAAAGTGGCAACACCCACAAGCAGTCAGTCGGCCTTCTAGCGACTGCACCGGGAAGCACCTATACGGTAACAACCCAGAGATCAGGTATAAATACCATAGGAGAAGGAGCTTCTCTCCCTCTAATGCTACTCAATTCGGAAGCTTCCTGCCACTAAGGGTGAAAAGAAGTCAAGTAACTCCAATCTGTCACTCTCTGCTAGTGCAATGCGAAGGCGACTACCAGGAGGTCTAACAACGGGATCTGCAGAAGGCATTTTCTAGGGCACCCGCTCTAGGAAGAAATAGTTAGCTACGAGGGGTACTTCTTCCTCATAAATCTTGGGGTGGTCTAAGATGAGGGTAGTATTCCCCTCGACTTATGCAATAACTCAGCATTACAAGAATACAACGATTCCCAAGGAAAGAACTTCAAGATCCCTGGGTAGCTACCCTCACCAGGTTGATGTAGCCTCCTACACTAGGGTTAGTATTCCTTCTGATTCCGAGGAGAAGACAACGTTGCTAGCTTTCCTTGATGACTACTCTCGCCTGGGCTATGAGACAGAAAGTGCGACATCCACTACCCCATCTATCTCTCCCCATGTAAGGACGGTATACATGGCCAAGGATGACAATGAAGGCCCTAGTGACTGCCAGCAACTCGAGACCCTTGAGGCCATGATAAAGATGATGGGTGTATCAATACAAGTCTTAACCCAGACAATACTAAAAATCAAGGCAAATATGGCTTCTCAACCAGCAAGGACCCCTGGACAAGAAAACTTGGACCCTGGGACCAACGGGGATTCAAATACACCTACGGGCGGTAATCCTCACCTGCCAGGATCGTCTGTACATTTTGTAGGAGATAAGGCCAACGAATCAATAAAGGAGGTCCGGGAACTCTAATCTGGCCTAGAATCCATGGGTAATTGGGACTCATTCTGTGATCTTGGGGTGCGACAACCATACCAGATAGAATAGATAAGCCCTTCAACATAAAAATATTTGACGCCAAGTCCTTCCCTCGTTGGTTCATGAGTTACTTCAAGATTACAATAGGATTCCTACCCCACAATGATGCTATCCTTACTAGACTCTTCGTCGGGGCATTAGCGGAGGTAACTTTCGACTGGTTCTGCAGTCTCAAAGATAATTGTTTCTCATTATTCGATGACCTCAAGCGTCTATTCATAAACAGATTCTATGAGGCAGGAAAGATGTCCTCTCTGATGGATGTCGCCCAGGGAGATAGGGAACTGATATAAAATTATATCGAGTGGTTCTTCCAAACAGCGCTATGGTAGTCCACTGGCAATCCCGAGGCCATACTAATGGAGATGTAACAAAAAAAACATGCTTTCGGTAGCAAGCCTGTGGATGCGCGATAGCCAGTTGAAAGACTAAACGACATTTATTATAAGCGTTGTCAACGCTGAAAAAAAGCTCAAAGATGCCCGGCACTTGGGAATCCATATCCCTACGATCGAGGAAAAGGGCAAGCACCCCTACAATAGCAATAATAACAATAGCGGTAGCGGCAACTGCGATACGAAAGAGAAGCAAGCCATGATCGCTAATGTGACTAAGAAACCTAAGAAAAAGCAAGCAGAGGCTCCAAGATAAAAGGAGACATTCTTTCGAAGACGGTGATGTGAAGCCCATCTTCGACATGTTGATGTAGGAAGGTAAAATTTTCCTCCCCGATGTCAAACGTCAGCCTGAAGCGGAGGAGATGAATAACCCAAAGTACTGTCACTTCCACCGGTACGTTCACCACCCGATGCCGGAGTACTACACCTTGAAGCGATACATCCAACGGCTGATCAATATCAAGGCTCTCTCCCTAGATTTTGATGATGTAACAATTGTCGCTAACATGGTGTCCCTCAAGTTTGGCAATATCCCACCGACGAAAAGCCAAGACGGGGTGATCCCGATCCCCAAGGCAACTATGGAAGTAGTCAACCTTCCGCCCGCCCTAAACTAGACGACCGGACTAAAATCTCTCACCACACTATGGAGAGAGGTCATGTGGGTCCATCTAGATCTCATTCTGGATTTGATGCAGCCGATAACATCTTTTATCACCCAATCCAAGGGCAGGAAGTCAAAGTTCGTTTACACAGTTTCTTTCTCGACCGAGGAAGTGGCGACAAGAACAACTTGATTAGGCATAATATACCAACCCTCGTATGATGCCCCGTGCGATGATACACTACCGTTTCTCATGCATACCATTGCTGATCCCAGGCCATCCCAACTACCATCGACGGATAAGTCTAAACCAAAAGAAACTCGCTTCAATAAGCTGCTGCACAAGGATGCACAAGGGTTGGAAAAACCCTACAACTTCGATATTCTGGCACAATTCACCAATACTCCGATGAAGTTGCCTCTGTAAGAGTTGCTTCAGCTTTCTAGAGACACTCATGCCACCCTAAGCGAGGCATTACAAAATGCTGACACCTATCTGGCGCTGGTCAAGACGCCAACTGAAGATCCGATGACATGCTTCCACTGTAATAACGTCACAGATGCATTACCCAATATTATGTTCTCGTAACAAGATATATTGCTGAAGAATAACAAGCATGATTGTCCCCTGTACTACACAGGATATATTATGCTATAAAGGTGGACCAGATGCACATCGACCCCGGTTTATCAATCAGCATCATCCCGAGGAGTCAGTTGTAAACTTTGGACATCCCTATGCACTCCCTGGCACCTACCAATACTGCTATTAGTGGCTTCAACCGAGGAAGAAGCTACCCTCTGGGCAAGATTCGCCTAAAGTGTCAGATCGGTGACCTAAAACTAGAGGTCACTTGCTACGTCATTGACGTAGATGTAACTTATAACGTCTTGCTCGGACGCCCCTGGATACACAATTATATGATCCCGGGCTATCCTAACCGTACGTCGACGATCATGGCATTAACAGAACAAAATTTTTAGACATCGACCCATTTAATAGAGTCGAGACGTACTACTCTGACACCATCCTCTACAAGAAAACCCATCTAGACAAAGGTAGAAATAAGGTCGATGATGAGGCCGAGGATACTACGACATCGGAGGAGCCCATGAGAATCTCTCTCAAGGCTTGGACTCCCGACACAGCCACTCCCTTCGTTGTCAAGTTGCACAGGAAGGCACCTAAATCTCTAGCACCTTCCACAACATCCAAAACTTTGGTCGTTCAGCTTCATTGGCCAAATTGACCACAAAAGAAGGATCCCGCACCATTTTCTCCTTTTAAACCTTTGGTTGTTCACCTTCATAGGCCAAATCGACCGTAGAAGGAGGATCTCTTACTACCTGCTCCTTTCGAACCTTTGGTCGTTCACCTTCATAGGCCAAATCGATCGTAAAAGGAGGATCCTGCACCATCAGCTCCTTCAGAACCTATGGTCATTCGTCTTTGCAGACAACCAAAAGAAGATCCTGCCACGGTTGCAGCTTCCGAGCCTTTGGTGGTAAAATTGTACAGGAAACCACCAATGCCTTTAATCGTACTGAGGGTAGTCCATGAGGATGACAAACTAGAAAAATATGTGGCCGCTCAGGTCAATGTCCCTTCCCTCGATGATGTGATTCCTCCAAAAAAGGTACCTTATTTGATCAATAAAAGGTTATCTTTGAACTATTCTGAGCGTACACATATCAAAACATTGTACTGTATGAAGCACGATCTAGGCTTACACCTGTAAACATAGGTGACCACCACCTACACAGCGTACCGGATGCTCTCCAGCCAGGACTCTTACTTCCTAGTTCCACCTAGGAAAATAGGAGGGAAACTCATCATCTTCGGCCAGGTAGAATGCCCCTGATCCTTTATCCTTCTAGATCCGAAACTTGATACCAGCAAAATATCACCTTACCGGTTCAGTCCTCAAGCTAGATACCTCATCCAAAATATGGGTTACGATTTGAAAACCACCAAAGTCTTGAATTACGGCAAGGGTCGACGACTGTCCCTGCGCCTAAATGCTCCTGCGGGCAAGTCCAAGGATTACTATCAGAAGACCAAATATGGCTTAGGGTACGTAATACCTCCCACAACTCCTGAGGGTTCAGATGAAGGAGATAAAGTGCACTCACACTCTTCAGAATCATTAGCTTAGGACTCCGTTGTTAGAATCGGGGATGTGCTTACCCGAACACTGTCCTCCATCATGATGTTTGTTGACCTTGAGGAAGACAACAAGGATCCACCCAAACTCTCTGAGGTGGAACTTTGGACCCAGCACCTTGATTCACAATGGGAGATGCAATTCGAACAAGGAGAGCCTCTTACGGAGGATAAAATCATACAAATTGACCTCGGTGATGAATCATCCTCGAAACCTATCTTCGTCAGTAAAAGTTTGCCTGATAAAGACCGAAAATCCATATTATAACTCATCAAGAAATACATCAATGTCTTTGCCTAGAGTTATGAAGATATGCCTGGGATGGATCCTCAAATCGTGGTCCACAAACTCAACCTTTTGACGAATGCCAAACCGGTAAATCAACAACAATGATGGTTTCGGTCGGACCTAACCCAATACTAGACCCAACCTAACCCAACACTAGACCCAACCTAACACATCTATACCCTACATTCCTTCATGAGAACATGTTCTCCACCTCAAGGAGCCCTAGCCGGCCCAATTCCCAAGGGCAACCCTCTCTTTCTCTCTCCTATATAAATATAATCCTCTCCCTCTAAACCCAAAAAACCAACCCTACACAAAACCCTAGCCGAAACCCTAGTCTCACCCCCTTCAAACCCGACCGCCTCCTCCTTCACCTCTACACAGCCACCGCCCAGGCCGACCGCTCTAGACCTTCCTCCACCGCCTGTCCCCTCAACGTCGATCATAGCTCCCCGGCCGCCTATACCCTACCGCCTCCTCCTTTCCCTCATCAACACCACCATCATCAACCGCACCATCCCCTCGACCACCTTACTTCGCGATCGTCTCCTTAGCCACCTCCACCGCCGATATCATCACCGTCGTCCTCGTCACCATCTCCACCACCCTAACACCACCAGCAATGATCACCAACACCATCATCCCCATCCATATCCCTATCATCATTACCTCCACCCGTATCCTCCATATCCCGACTATCGCCACCTTAGACCACCGCCACCCTGACCACCTCACCGCGGCCACCCCCCACCGTCGGCAACCTGCCACCTCTACACAGTCGCCGCTGTTAGCGACTGCCGGAGCTACTGCTGCTGCTGTTGTTATTGTACGCTACGACTGGCCGAAGCTCCGCCCCCTCACAGGAGAACAGGCCGCCGACGAGCGCAGACCCTCCCCCTCTCAGCCACGATTAGGTATGTATGTTTATTTTATTTTAATCTTTATATATTGTGGTGTCGACGTGTCGTTGAACGAACACGGGTAACATAACTTCCTAAGTGTAATATACGTGTATTTGTGTATGTTAAATTAGTAATTAATGTTAAGTAATTACCCAAATAATAAATGACTTTTTAATGTTAACACTATAATTTACATAAAAGTCTAGGCATTGACCTGGTGCACTATAACATGATAGTTAGGACTGGTATTCTGTACTATGCGTAATTTGCTTCGTAACGTATTTTTGGTATTTCGTTGCCTTGTGGTTCATGGCAACTAAGGATATGACACGTGTATATCATAGCTACGTCAATACGCGACCCTATTAGTTGACCAGTTGTGACCCCTTACGTCAGTACCTAAGAGCAGTATAGTATTTTTGTGCGTACTACTGTAGTGACTAATGATCGTATTACTATATTATATTATATGTATAGGGTCGCTGGACCGTTCACGCAAGACTTCAGGAGCAGGTTATTGGCACTAGCAGCTTGAGGACCCAGGCAAGTTACCTTGCCATATTTACTGTTTAATTTAAATTATGAAATATTATATGATATCTTGTTGCATTATTTTATATAACTGCGTGCGTCCGAGGTTGACTCGGGTGCAGTTGATGAGTACGTCGATGTGTAGTGTAATTAACTTAGTCACTAGCTGACTCACCCATCCTTGTGAGAATATTCTGATATCTTCCTAGACCTGATACTATTACACAAATGACTATGACAAACTCATGTTGGGATGCGGGTTCACGTACACTACTAGCTATCGGTGTGTGTGACATGCGTCACGATTTAGTACGTAAGTAGGGTTATATAATTAGTTAAGTCTTGGCATATGCACGTCGTATATTCGACTTATATATCTACATTGGGTAGGGAGGACAACTTGTAGGTGTATGGGAGACACATATTAGACTTCGTAGTATCTAGAGGAGCCACGGATCCAATAATTTCCTTTATTCAGATTCTACGTTCGACAAAACGATATGGATGTTATACTATTTAGATTCCACGTTCTGCGGAGCGATATGGACATTATACTATTTAGATTCTACGTTCTTCAGAACGATGGACGTTACTTGTACATATGCCATACTCTTCGGAGTACGGACGTTATGCCTACACCTACCCATACGTACCAAGGTTGTCCTCACATTGCATTCACTTAGATGGTTAGCACACCCCTTTATTTTATTCAGTATATATATATGGTATGCATTTTTATATCTTATTACGTCCCTCTGAGGACCTGGTTTCTTTTCAGTTTTGGATGAGACATATTATCCTACTGTGTACGGACCTGGGTAGAAGACGAGGTACGCATCCGAGGAGGAGCTTAAGGTGCTACCGTCAGAGTTTTCTTGATCACTAGTAGGCCTTTCGTCTAGGACTAGAGCATCCTTATTTAGTCAGCCGATGCCCTAGTTATTACTCTTTTATCTGCCTTTCAGTACTCTTATTTCGTTATTGTAGTGGGTTTGTTGCCACCAGACATATTTGGAATTGTATTGTGATATTTCAGACTTGTGTTTATTTTTAAGTATTTATTTTAGTACTTCTTGTTTATATTGTGGATGAGATTAGACATTACCTGTTGTATGTTAGTATTGGACTTGTTGGTATTTTAGGAAAGCATAGTACGTTTCGTTGGATCTATTAAATTGGATATTTCCTCAGAGACGTATTAGCTGGCCATTGCCACGTTGCCTGGTCCCATGTATTTTGGAACTGGGGCGTGATATGATTTTAGTGGTGGCCCATGCAGATCTTGTTTATCGCTTACAGTATGGTAACATGCCCAACGAGCCTACAATAGAAAAAAAATTACTATATCTCATCCACTTTGATTATGTCTTTGAACTTTCTTCGTATTATTTCTAAATATCTGCATCCTGGTTGCTTGATTCCATACTATTTTAATGAAGTTCTATCTCTTGTAACGCGATAAACTTGCCCAGTGGACGCGGGGCATACGGTGTCGTAGTGCCCACCACTACCACGCAGAGGGAGGAGATATCCCAAGGACCACCCGGAGATCAGCCACCACCATAGTCCCCGGTGATTCCACAAGCCCCGCTGATACATTGGCACGAGACTTCACAGGGCGATCCGACGTAGCAAAACGAGCTACAGACTTCACAAACGATCCCGATACAGCATTTTGAGGGCCAGACTTCGGGGAATACACCGATGCCACAAACTAAGAGGCCGATATCTGAGGAGACACCTACAGCTCAGCCGGAGGTTCTGCTGCCACCACCTCCATCCTTTCCACCATATAATCCACATCCAGTTAGACAGCCGCAGATGTTGCAGTTCTTCCAGGCTATAATACAGGCGTAGTGGCATCAGACCGAGATGTTGACGTAGAGCTTGATGGCAGTCCTGGAGAGGACACCTGCTATAGCACCCGTACCAACACCTACACATATTCAGCCAACTGGTACTGTACGAGGATTTTGCCAGATGGGCCAGGATACTTTTTTGGGCAACGAGATCGTAGAGGAGATCTCTGATTGGGTTGCCAACACAGATATGCTACTAGAGGCTTCTCACCTGCATCTGGACCTTTGGATGACTGCAGTGAAGGCCCAAATAAAAGGCAATGCCCCTCACTGGTGGGACTCCATAGAGTGCAGCGTTGGCAAGACGCTGACATGGGAGCAGTTCTTAGAGTACTTCAATGCAAAATATTTCCCTGTTATGTTTAAGAATGCCCTATACTCCCAGTTCCTGCATCTGGAGCAAGGGAATATGACTGTAGATGCATACGACACAGAGTTTAGCCAACTTAGCAGATTTGGTGCTGTTTTGATACCCAACGATTTGGAGAAGGCCAGAAGATTCCACCACGGCCTAACTTTTAAGCTGCAGAGGTACACCACCACCCAGACAAGGATTTTTTATGAGGAGGTACTGTCAGAGGCGAGGATCCAGGAGGCTATTAGCAGAGGATCGAGACATTCCAGTATGACTATACCAGCAGAGGACAAAACTATACTTGCAAAAAGAGCTTCCTACTTACCACTACTGTGGTAAGAGAGGACATTTCTAGAAGGACTGTCGAAAGAGACTGGGGACATGCATGATTTATGGAGCGAGCCAGCACCAAGCCCGAGACTGCCCACAGTACAGAGACGTAGCACCACAGACAGGACAGAGGCCAACAACACCAGTCCTGAGGATACTACCCCCGACAGGAGGTCAACGTCCACCAGCACCTGGAGGATTTCAAAGGGGACCACCTTTGGCCACATAGGAGGCACAGTTTGATCGAGCCAGACAAAAGGCCAGAGGACAGAGGAACGGACATGCCTTTGCACTAGCATGGACTGAGGAAGAAACAAAAGGGGAAGCTATCACAAGTACCATTTTAGTTGCATCATTACCTACGACTGCATTGTTTGATTCTAGTGCTATACTATCTTTCATATCTAGTAGTTTCATAGCTATACATAGAGTAGCTACTTCTCCCTTACCTAAGAGTTGGAAGATACTTACCGGAGGAGGCATCGTACCGGTTATCAACACTATTAGAACGTGCTTGGTAGTTGTGTGTGGTCGAGAGATAAGAGCATGATTTTTGGTATTTCCGATGCCAAACTTTGACGTTGTGCTAGGCATGGACTGGTTGACCCAGTAAAATGCCATACTGGATTGCCGGAGTGGTAGTGTTATTTTTAGATCGCCAGATTAACCGGTATTCGAGTATATGCGAGGGACCGTCGAGCGAGGAGTAAGTCAGATAGCTGGAGCTTACATGACTATGGAGACGGCACCCCCATCAATAGTTGCAGAGTTCGAGGATGTTTTTTCGGAGGAGTTGCCAAACTTACCGCCCGATAGAGACATGAAGTTTACTATTGAGTTAGTGCCCGGAGCAGCACCGGTATCTTTAAATGTGTACCGATTGGCGAAGAAAGAACTGGATGAGGTTAAACTACAGTTAGAAGAGTTGCAGATAAATGGATTTATCCTTCCAAGTGCATCACCTTGGGGAGCACCAGTGTTGTTTGTACCAAAGAAGGATGGGACAGTCAGTATGTGCATTGATTATAGAGCCCTTAATGCTTTGACTATCAAGAACAAGTACCCCTTGTCGCTGATTGATGATTTATTTGACCAGCTGATAGGTGCAGTAGTGTTCACGAAGGTCGACTTGAGATCGGGATATCATCATGTAAAGGTGCAGATAGAAGATATTTCAAAGACAACATTCAGGACTCGTTATGGTCATTACGAGTTCTTGGTGATGCCTTTTGGACTGACGAATGCTCCTACAGTATTTATGAACTTGATGAACAGATTCTTCCATCAGTATTTAGACCAGTTCGTGGTAGTCTTTATCGACGATATCTTGGTGTATTCAAAGAACCACGAGGGGCACGCAGAGCACCTGAGGTTAGTCTTAGAAATGCTGAGGCGTGAGAGGCTCTATGCCAAGATGAGCAAGTGTGAGTTCCTCCTGGACTGTATCTCTTTTCTTGGACACGTTATCTCAGGAGATGGTATTTCGTAGATCCAACAAAGATTTCATCTGTAGAGACGTGGCCAACCCCTACCAATGTCTTAGAGGTGAGGAGCTTCCTAGGACTTGTCGGATAGTATCGGAGATTCGTAGAGAACTTCGCAAGGATCGCCGAGACGATGACCCGCTTGACCCGTAAGGAGCAAGAGTTTACCTGGACAGAGGAGTGTCAGACGGCATTCGATGAGCTGAAGAAGTGTCTGACTACTGCACCTATCTTGACTATACCTTCCGGACCCAGAGGATTCGTGATCTATAGCGATGCGTTTGGGAAACAATTTAGATGTGTCTTGATGCAGCATAGAAAAGTTGTGGCCTATGCCTCTAGGCAGCTGAGGACTCATGAGAAGAACTATTCCACTCACGACTTGGAACTTGCCACAGTGATCTTTGCCTTGAAGCTTTGGAGGCACTACTTATACGGAGAACAAGTAAAGATATTCACAGATCATAAAAGCCTGAAGTACGTCTATACTCTGAAGGACCTGAACCATAGACAAAGACGTTGGCTCGAGGTAATGACAGACTTTGAGATTGAGCTACAGTACCATCCGAGAAAGGCCAACATGGTAGCTGACGCATTAAGCAGGAGACTCATGGCATTCTTTTTTACTACCCAATAATACTTGTTGAGAGATCTAGAGCAGTTGGGAGGTCATTATGCCCAGAGTAAAAGGCCAATTGTCCAGTTTCTAGTTGCAATCGACATTGGTTGAGAGGATCAAGGCTGCCTTGCCAAAAGATAAAAGATTCCAGAGGCTTTGACAAAGGACAGAGGCCGGGATACAGACAAGATTGCGCATACACAAGGACGAGACCTTGAGATGTGGAGATCGTCTCTATAGTCGGAATGGAGAACTCCGTCAGGAGCTGATGTCAGAGGCGCACAATTTAATATACTATATTCATCTAGGAGGCATAAAGATGTACAGAGACTTGAGGAAGTACTATTGGTGGCTTGTAATGAAGAGGGAGATAGCCCACTTTGTGGCGATGTGGCTGATGTGTCAGCAGGTCAAGGCTAAGCATCAGAGGTCTGCAGGATTACTTCATCCGCTCCTGATACCTGAGTGGAAATGGGATCATGATACTATAGACTTTGTTATGGGCTTTCCGAGGAGTCCTAGTGGCCGTAATGTAGTATGGGTAATCATGGATCGACTCACTAAGTCCGCACACTTTTTACCCTTCAGAGTAGGGCAGTCTACAGAGGTTTTAGTAGATATATATATGAGGGAAATCGTGCGACTGCATGGAGTGCCAGTCAGTATAGTGTCTGACAGGGATACAAGGTTCACATCTTACTTTTGGCAAAGTATGTAAGAGAGTCTAGGTACCCGCTTAAAGTTCAGCACATCGTATCACCCACAGACAGATGGTCAGTCCGAGAGCACCATTTAGATGCTGGAAGACATGTTAAGGGCGTGCATGCTTGATTTCGGTGGATCATGGGCGGACCATTTACATTTGGTCAAATTTTTCTACAACAATAGCTATCAAGCGAGCATTCAGATGGCTCCCTATGAAGCGTTATATGGCAGGAAGTGTTGTTCCCCAGTATATAAGAGCGATATGGGTGAGAGGCAGATTCTTGGGCTAGAGTTTGTTGTTCATACACTGGAGAAGGTAAAGAATATCCAAGGATACCTACAAGCAGCACAGGACAGACAGAAGCATTGGGTAAACGTGCATCGACGACCCCTAGAGTTCTAGATTGGAGATCATGTGTTTCTGAAAATCTTACCTACCCGAGGAACCATCTGGTTTGGAGGCAGAGAAAAGCTGAGTCCGAGGTACATCAGACCCTTCGATGTGTTAGAAAGCATCGAAGAGGTTGCTTACAGGTTTGCCTTGCCGTAGATATTATAAGGAGTTCAGGACTTCTTCCATGTATCTCAGTTGAGGTGGTACATGCCAGATCCAAGTTATGTGCCTGACCACTCAGAGATCACAGTCGGGCCGAGTTTATCATATTAAGAGGAGCCTGTAGAGATTCTAGACAGGAGCGAGAAGGTTTTGCGAGGTCAGACTATCCCTCTAGTTTGTTCGTATAGAAGCATCATGCACCAGGTGAGTCAACTTGGGAATGAGAGGATGATATCCGACAATATTATCGCCATCTCTTCGAAGGCCTAGGTATGCAGTAGCATTTAATTTCTGTCAGTAGTTTTTTTTACCATATGTTATTTTTAATTTCGAGGACGAAATACTCTAAGGAGGGTAGATTATAAACCCCCTCGACCAAATTTAGGCCAATTTAGATTAGATAGAGACACTAGGGTTAATTTCAAGCCAATTAGAATTAGAACACAGTGTTTATATTCTTTTGTGCAATAATTATATCAATTAGTGCACCTTACCGTTGCTTCGATATTTGGAGCACTATAATAGTCTTGCTTTAAAACAAATTTTACACACTTTTCTTAGACTAGCCAGCATACCATTCTGACCCTTGTGTAACTCATAAATACTCTAGCTTGTGCTTTATTTTAGCTGCACAATATCAGTTACAAATGTCCGGTTTTAAATTCCAATAAATCCAACCCTGCATATTTGTCCATTACAATTGAAATTGGAGACACAACTGCAACCTGTTTCATAGAACCCAAATATGGACAATATTCTATTCTGAGTCTGCTATGTCCATGACACTTGTGTTCCACCCAATTTTAAGCCTATGCATTCCCAATTAATTAAAAAGCACCACTTACACTAATTTTTACTTTAATTTGTGTGAGGACCCAACCTAACCCAATACTAGACCCAACCTAGCACATCTACACCCTACATTCCTTTATGAGAACATGTTCCCCACCTCAAGAAGCCTTAGCCGGCCTAATTCCCAAGGACAACCCTCTTTTACTCTCTCTTATATAAATACAATCCTCTCTCTTCAAACCCAAAAAATCAACCATACACAAAAACCTAGCCGAAACCCTAGTTTCTCCCCCTTCAAACCCGACCGCCTCATCCTTCACCTCGGCACAACCACCACCCCGGTCGACCACTACCGAACTTCCACCACCGCTTGTCCCCTCGACGTCGACCATAGCTCCCCGGCAGCCTGCACCCGACCGCCTCCTCCTTCCCCTCATCAACACCACCATCATCAACCGCACCATCCCTCCCGGCAACCTTCCTCCGCGGTCGTCTCCTTAGCCACCTCCACCGCCGACATCATCACCGCCGTTCCTGTCACCATCTCCACCACCCCAACACCACCACCAACGATCACAAACACCATCATCCCCATCTACATCCCTATCATCATCACCTCCAACCGCATCCTCCATATCCCGACCACCGCCACCTTAGACCACCTCCACCCTAACCACCTCATCGCTGCCACCCCCCCACCATCGGTAACCCGCCACCTCTGCACATCCGCCATTGTCGCTGCTTGGGACTACCAGAGCTGCTGTTGTTGCACTCTGCGACTGGCCGGAGTTCCGCCCCCTCGTCGAAGAACAGGCCACCGACGAGCGCAGACCCTCCCCCTCTTGGACATGACTAGGTATGCATGTTAATTTTATTTTAATCTTCATGTATCATGGTGTCGACATGTCGTAGAACGAACACGGGTAACATGAGTTCCTAAGTACAATATACATGTATATGTTTATATTAAATTAGTAATTAATGTTAAGTAATTACCTAAATAATAAATGACTTGTTAATGTGAACACTATAATTTACCAAGAAGTTTAGGCATTGACCTGGTGCACTCTAACATGATAGTTAGGACTGGTATTCTGTACTATGCGTAATTAGCTTCGAAACATATTTTTGGTACTTTGTTGCCTTGTTGTTGTAACCTCCGATTTTCAAATTTCTGAAATAATTAGATTTTTAATTATTATATCAAGGTTATAGCATATTTTCTCCTTGAAATTGTAGTATTAGATTTTTGAGCAATGTTTGATTTTTGTAGGTGATTTGAAATCTTTTATAAAATTCATTTTTCCTAAATGTCGATTTTATTATAAAATAAATAGATAAATAATATGTATATAGCTTCGAATATTTATTGGTTTAAAATTATGAAATTATTTGTTTGATAAAATTAATTAAAGGACTAGTTGTTTCTTCAAAATAATTTTATAATTAATGGAATAGTAAATAAATAAATTACATAGCTTTCCTAAAATATTTTCTAAAATTATAATCTTTTCGAAATAAAAGATTACAAGTTGCCTTTTTCCCATTAACTAGCCAACACACCCTCATTTTTCCCACATGAGAAAGCCCGTTTATTTATTATCCTGGCCATTCATTATTGGGCCAATCCTCACCCTTTAGCCCACAACTCTCTCTCCCTATTTAAGTCCCTCATCACCATTCCCAAGAAACCCTAATCTCCAAATTTATTAGCTAGCCCCCATAATTTCCCACAAGCCAACAACCATCAAGATTTTGTGTGCTCGTGTCCGTGTGTCCAGCATTACCGTGTCAGCCGTGTTGGCCTCGGGTCTGACCCCGGGTGTCCCACCGTATCCATTCATTTTCTGTGTCCAGTTATTACAATATTACAATTTTTCGTGTCCGACACCATCTGGACACAACCTCCACCACTGTACACAACATCATTCTCGTGTCCGACACACCCGGACACGTCCACCCCAATACCAGTACACCCAACCATGTGTCCAACACCCCGGACACGTCCGTCCCTGTGCAGTACACCACCCTCGTGTCCAGACCGGACACGTACCTAAACCCTAACCCCAGATCTAGCCTCACCGAGCCAGTAGCCGCGGAGCACCTCCTCGTCGTCATGCCCGGTGACTACAGGACCTCCCCTCGGTGTCGAGCGCCTGTGGCCGACCGCCGCCGCCGAGTCGAGTTTCCGACGCCTCAGATCCAGTCGAAGCCGCCGCCTCACCCGCGTCGAGCACCGCCGCCGCCTCGAAGCCGCCGCCTCCTTGAACAGAGCGCCCGCCCCCTCGAACCAAGCGCCGCCTCGAGCCGAGCGATGCCGCCACCTCAGATCCGTCGACCGCCGCGTCGAGCTCAGAGATCCGACGCAGCCGCCGCGTCGAGCAGATCCGCCGCCTCGAGCAGACCGCCGCCGCCCTGAGCTCCCCGATCCCGCCCGAGACGAACGCCGACGCCCTGCCCGGCCTGACCCCGGCGGATTCGCCGACCGTCGACGCCGGAAAACCGATCGTGAGCTTCTCTTTCCCTCTTTCCCTTTTTCTGTAGATTCAGAACTGAGTGAATTATAAAGAGATTAGTTAATTATATAATTAGATTAGTTAATTATCTAATTAGAATAGTTAATTAGTTCTAAATCTTTTAGTTAAGTTATATATAATTAGTTAATTAATTAATCATTTAGTTAATTTATATTAGTTAGTTAATTATTAATTAATCAGTAATTTCTTAATTAATTAGTTAATGTGATTAGTTTAGCAAATAATGAATTGTTTAGTTATATCATTAGATTAGTTAATATATAATTAATCTTATTTATTGATGGATGAATTTTAGTTATTTTTATGTGTAAATTTAGTTATGTATTATATATAAGGATTTTTGATTATGTGAATTAGTATATATATATATAACCGTATTTTGGCATAAATATATATATGTTGATTTATATTTTCGTATTGGTATATGTATGTATTTAAAATATGAATAGGTATATTATTTATTTTTTATTAATAAAATTGTATAATTAAGCATGTATAATTAGTTGTATATGTATGTATATTGGGTATTTTATATGGTATAAAATTAATTTGGTGAATTAATATTAGTATGTTAAGAATGATGTTGACAATATGTATAGGTATATTCTAAAATGTACTTTTGCACATATATGATATATACATATTTTGGTATATAAAATGTAATAGTATACGTATTATTTTGGTATAAAAATATATAATGTTTAGTATATGTATATATTGTATATATATATGTACTTAATATATTTTCAAATACGTATAATTAGTATAAATGTATATATATATCTTGTACATACAATTAATGTATTGTATATGTATTTAATATGATGTACTAGTATTAGTATATATTTTAATAATAACATTGACAATATACATATATATATATTTTAAAATGTATTTTAGCATATGTATGAGTATACACATATAATGTTCAACTAGTATAAATCAAATATGTATTTAAAAGATATATATATATATATATTGTAAATACATTTAAATTGGTGCATGTATATATATTGTGAGTATTAATGATAATTAATAATATGTGTATTTATATACGTATCCTTACTAGATGACCCTAGTTGACTAGTGCCATACCTGGCAGAGCCCTGAGTTCATGTATTTGTGATGTGTTAGTGTAGCACCTGATGCAAATGTTGTATTGATATATTTTAGGACTGTTGGATCCTCCAGACGATACTCTGGGACAGGACATCAATAATTACCAGCTAAGGACCCAAGGCGAGTACATTCTCTGATTAGTTTCTAATTTATGATATCTCCTATGTTCACTGTATCTAGTGTAAATATCCATGTTCTTGACACATTGGTTACACGGATTGGTATACATGGATCTCGTCATGAGATGTTATTCCTTATTCATGGTGTAGCTTGTACAAGACTTGTTTTCCTTGTTATCTTGTGCATGTACAGACACTGATTCCCGGGGAGATTTGCTACCTTCCTAGGGAATCTCGTGCCATAGCGTACCATAATTGGATCTACTATACCAGTCGGGGGTGGAGAGTATTTTAGTATAGATATGTGATCATACCCAACTTATCATGCATCATAGCTCACCCCACATCTCACGTCGGGTGCGGCCTGACCTCTTCGTGCTTCATAGCTATTACTTGTGATTAGCCTGACCTCTTCGTGCATCATAGCTAACCAACGGTTAGCCTGACCTTCGTGAATCATAGCTAATCACATGTAACCAGCCTGATCAAGTTCCCAAGCCGATCACATGTTAAAGCTAGTACTCACACACTTAGTCATAGGTTTCTTGCTCATGGACATATTATTTCTTTTCCTGCGGTTACTTACAGTATTTCCAGTATTTATTTCATTGTATATTTCTCGTACCTATACATGCATCTGGTATATTTCCATCTATAACTGCTACATAGTTTATGTCATTTATATAGAACTGCTATTTAGAGATGTACTTTGCTCTTTCCTGACTGGAAAATATTTTTTCAGACTGTGACCTTAGTGGACTTGTTTCTGACACTTGGAGATTGGTTGTTACTGATTGCAGGTATGATTGTTTTATCATTAGACTTGTGTTGTATTCTTTTGTTTCTTCAAATTCTTATCGTGCTGTAGTTGTGATTGAGTATGTTGTTCATTTTTATAGTGCTATCCGTGCCTCCTTATGGAGTTGGATACTAGTGTGAGATTATTTAGATAGTACTTGACCTAGACAGCGTTCTACCGCCGATGCTGCGGCGTAGGCTGGACGTACCCACGCTCTCGTGCCCTTATACCGGGTGCGGATCGTGACACGTTTTTAGTGGTGGCCCATGGAGGTCAGACTTCGCTAGTTGTGCGATATCGTAGTAGTACGACGTCATAGTTGTACTACTGCGTACCTTCTATTGAATATAGGACATAGGATACTAGGATGAGAGAGGATACTCAATCACAAATTCTTGAGAGATTCCTGGGACGACCCCTTGAGAATCTTGTTATAATTTCCAATTTAAATCTTTTTCCTTGTTTCCGTCCGCTCTCGCTTGTTGTTACTGAACTTGATTCTGGTTGAGCAGTTATTAAATTAAATTTTTGGCATCATTGTTGAGTTTGATTCTTGTTGACCAGTTGTTAACTTAAAATCTTGGTATCGTTGTTGAGTTGATTTCAAATTGAGATAAATTTTTACGGACTAGAATTTATGGTATCATCTGATGACATATATTGATGAGGACAGTGAGGAAGGTAAAACGTCTACTTTGGTTATGGAACCTAGAATTTATCGCAGCCATATTAGCTGTCGTGACGAGAACGTAAGAACCTAACTTGGATGTACATACTTTAGTTATGAGATTTAGAGTTTCTCGCAGCCATACCGGTTGGCCTGGCGAGTATTCTAGATGACATGATTATAGGGTTGTATACCTTAGTAACGGAACCTGTCGTTTATCGCATCTATGCTTACTTGCGTGGCGAGGATTCTAAGTGTCATGATTTCGGATAGACGTGTATGATTATAAGGTTGTATCTTAAATTGGTTCTTAAAATATCATCTCAAGACTTATCTATTTCTGTTATTCCAGGACTTTGTTGCACCGCTTCTTTCTTTACTAGCAGTAAAGATACCTTCTGTCCTTAATTCAGTCTTTGAGCTCCTATCCCTTGAGGATTTCTTGTTAAGTATGATAATTAGTGGCTTGTAATTTTGTTTGTGTCTTGTATTAGTATTGACTGTGTTGCTAATGAGTTGTAAGTGTTTCTTAGTTGGACATGTGAGCAGTAGGCTTTAATCTAGAGTTAGCCCTTAGCATAGTACCTTGTACCAATGATTCTAGGAGTAGTGTCATTAGAGACTGAGAGTTAAGGAGAGTATAGAGTATCAATGATAGTTCTCAGAGTTAGTATCAGAGCCAACATACCCGTCCTGGATAATCATGATTATGCAATTGGATGATCTATGTGAACAATTAGGTATCAAGAAAATTGTGTTAAAAATTAATGGAGCATGATGTTCAATTTGATAATTGATATCGGAAGTAAGGGTAAGAAAATATATACGCATAAAGTTAATGAGGTGTCATGAGTAGAGAAATATCGGAATAGGTAATGAAGATGGTGAAGCGTATCACGGATTAGTTTAATAGGCTTTAAAGGATTAAAGGAAATACATATACAACCATCGAGATGAGGAACCATATACTTGCCCATGAGAATAAGAAAAAAAATGAGTGTTATAAAAGGTACAGCTAATCATGAGTTCTAATGAGCTTGATGAGATGATGCATTAATGAAACTAGTGATATAATACCAAGAATGCTAATGGTCCTATATCAAGGATTAGTCGAGGATGACACAAATAACAGTAAGCACGCTGCTTGATGATAATTAGCTTATAGACTAGTTGATATAGATTGGGAAGTCCTGGAAGAAAATACATTGATCATTGGGAGGTAATGGTGCAAGTGATTCAGGCAGTACGATTGTAGTACACAATTATAGACACTAGATGCATTGAGTGCACCTT
Organism: Iris macrosiphon; assembly: GCA_036927795.1. Classification (NCBI taxonomy): domain Eukaryota; kingdom Viridiplantae; phylum Streptophyta; class Magnoliopsida; order Asparagales; family Iridaceae; genus Iris; species Iris macrosiphon. The sequence continues at coordinate 104,991,340 of JAYESA010000012.1, read as the reverse complement.
GAGTATCAGAGACCGTGAGCACTGATATGTACACTGTGGAATTATAAATTAAAGGGTGGAAATAGAAATTTTTTTAATTTGAATAATAGAGGAGTTGAGATTATGTCATTAAATTTTGAGGATTTCAATAGTGATTTAATAAACATGGTCAAGGCTACAAAGATTTTAGAAGTGATTAAAATTTTATTCCGATGTTGAGTTTTGACTTCAGAGGAAGTATATACAATTTATTTTTATGTTGATCAAGAAGTTAAACCTTAACGATTATTTTGAGGATTAATTTTAGGGTAGATGAGAGATATGAATATTAATATATGAGTAGATGATATACATGTGTAAGGATCTAATGATTTGAGCATGATTGAGATGGCACCGCAGACTGACTTGGGTGTCCATCTAAAATTGTATTGGAAAGAGCAGTACTTCGTATGGTGTTATACTTGGGTGCACTTGAGTGATAAGAATGACTAGTATGAACAATTGTAGTAGGAACGGGAACTGACAAGGGGTATGGTACTAAAAGAGATAGAGGTATCAACTTGGATGCATTATTGAATCATGGTTATATTAGAGGTACTTGGAATCAGATTTTGGTATTAATAGACAGGTGTGTGCAATGTTGATATATTCATGGATCTTGTGGATTTATGACTAGTTGATAAGGATATCAGTATACCGGAATAGGAATTTGTTAGTGAATGTGCTAGAGTTAAGTGTTTGTTAGAGATAGCAGTTACCGCAAGAAATATGTTAGCAGGTTCTTTCTTTCCCTCTTAATGATTCCTTCTTCCATCCTTCGATTGATTATTTTCCTAATACTGTAGATCGTATTCGTGATTTTCTTGTTAGAACATAGCTAGTAGTACACCTTAACTGAGACCGAAATACCATGACAAGATACATGACCTATATATATATATTTTTTTAAATTGCATGGCTGTAGGTAGAGTTTTTAAAACCATGATCATTAGGGTTTTTGACCATAGCAAAGGTCTATGACAAGGTTATGACCGACAAAAAGGGGCAAGATAATTAAATTATGGATAAGCATTAATTTAAATAAAGAATTTAGGGGATTGTTATAACAGAGTAGATGGATCATTGATTTTGCGAAAATCGAGGTATGATTGAAATTCGAGAATAACATTAACTTAAATGGAGAGTTAAGAAATTCACAGGGCAAAATGGAGGATTTATTAATCTTAGGAAGGTCTTGAAATGATTAAATTGATTATTAAAATTTGAGAAAAATTGGAGAGATTATCATTTATCTATTTGATTGCAAGATAGAAATTTAAAATTTTATATTATGAATGTTGCATTGAAGATTCTGAAAGTATCGCATCGTTGAGTATTTGAGGAAAAAGGGAATCAGAAAAATAAAAATCGTTAATGGAATAAGTGTCGAATTCAATTCTCGGGATGAGGATTTAGATTTGAATAAACATCAGTTGAATTGAGTTAGAGGAGTAAGATGATTGATGAGTGTTTAAAATTTAAATTTTGGGATACAGATTTTTTTAAGTTTTATAAATATGCATTGATTGGATTTCAATTGAAGGATTGGATATTAAATCCTTGGGTATTTAGATACGAACTTAAAATTTTTGGAGGAGATTATGACAAAGGGGATTTGATTTTTTTAAACTTGAAGATTTTTCAGGAATATGATGTTGTATAATTTTCGAAAGGTTGTGAAATAACATTATGAAATTACTTCATGATTATTGGTTTAAAATTTAAATTTTGATAGAAATAATATGATGAGTAAAGGCAATTATTGAGAATCCTAAATTTCGAGGACAAAATTTTTCTAAGGTGGGTAGACTTGTAACCTCCGATTTTCAAATTTCCAAAATAATTATATTTTTAATTATTATATCAAGGTTATAGCATATTTTCTCCTTGAAATTGTAGTATTAGATTTTTGAGCAATGTTTGATTTTTGTAGGTGATTTGAAATCTTTTATAAAATTCATTTTTCCTAAATGTCGATTTTATTATAAAATAAATAGATAAATAATATGTATATAGCTTCGAATATTTATTGGTTTGAAATTATAAAATTATTTGTTTGATAAAATTAATTAAAGGACTAGTAGTTTCTTCAAAATAATTTTATAATTAATGGAATAGTAAATAAATAAATTACATAGCTTTCCTAAAATATTTTCTGAAATTATAATCTTTTCGAAATAAAAGATTACAAGTTGCCTTTTTCCCATTAACTAGCCAACACACCCTCATTTTTCCCACATGAGAAAGCCCGTTTATTTATTATCCTGGCCATTCATTATTGGGCCAATCCTCACCCTTTAGCCCACAACTCTCTCTCCCTATTTAAGTCCCTCATCACCATTCCCAAGAAACCCTAATCTCCAAATTTATTAGCTAGCCCCCACAATTTCCCACAAGCCAACAACCATCAACATTTTGTGTGCTCGTATCCGTGTGTCCAGCATTACCGTGTCAGCCGTGTTGGCCTCGGGTCTGACCCCGGGTGTCCCACCGTATCCATTCATTTTCTGTGTCCAGTTATTACAATATTACAATTTTTCGTGTCCGACACCATCTGGACACAACCTCCACCACTGTACACAACATCATTCTCGTGTCCGACACACCCGGACACGTCCACCCCAATACCAGTACACCCAACCATGTGTCCAACACCCCGGACATGTCCGTCCCTGTGCAGTACACCACCCTCGTGTCCAGACCGGACACGTACCCAAACCCTAACCCCAGATCTAGCCTCGCCGAGCCAGTGGCCGCGGAGCACCTCCTCGTCGTCAAGCCCGGTGACTACAGGACCTCCCCTCGGTGTCGAGCGCCTGTGGCCGACCGCCGTCACCGAGTCGAGTTTTCGCCGCCTCAGATCCAGTCGAAGCCGCCGCCTCACCCGCGTCGAGCACCGCCGCCGCCTCGAAGCCGCCGCCTCCTTGAACAGAGGGCCCGCCCCCTCGAACCAAGCGCCGCCTTGAGCCGAGCGACGCCGCCACCTCAGATCCGTCGACCGCCGCGTCGAGCTCAGAGATCTGACGCAGCCGCCGCGTCGAGCAGATCCGCCGCCTCGAGCAGACCGCCGCCGCCCTGAGCTCCCCGATCCCGCCCGAGACAAACGCCGACGCCCTGCCCGGCCTGACCCCGACGGATTCCCCGACCGTCGACGCCGGAAAACCGATCGTGAGCTTCTCTTTCCCTCTTTCCCTTTTTCTGTAGATTCAGAACTGAGTGAATTATAAAGAGATTAGTTAATTATATAATTAGATTAGTTAATTATCTAATTAGAATAGTTAATTAGTTCTAAATCTTTTAGTTAAGTTATATATAATTAGTTAATTAATTAATCATTTAGTTAATTTATATTAGTTAGTTAATTATTAATTAATCAGTAATTTCTTAATTAATTAGTTAATGTGATTAGTTTAGCAAATAATGAATTGTTTAGTTATATTATTAGATTAGTTAATATATAATTAATCTTATTTATTGATGGATGAATTTTAGTTATTTTTATGTGTAAATTTAGTTATGTATTATATATAAGGATTTTTGATTATGTGAATTAGTATATATATATATATAACCGTATTTTGGCAAAAATATATATATGTAGATTTATATTTTCGTATTGGTATATGTATGTATTTAAAATATGAATAGGTATATTATTTATTTTTTATTAATAAAATTGTATAATTAAGCATGTATAATTAGTTGTATATGTATGTATATTGGGTATTTTATATGGTATAAAATTAATTTGGTGAATTAATATTAGTATGTTAAGAATGATGTTGACAATATGTATAGGTATATTCTAAAATGTACTTTTGCACATATATGATATATACATATTTTGGTATATAAAATGTAATAGTATACGTATTATTTTGGTATAAAAATATATAATGTTAAGTATATGTATATATTGTATATATATATGTACTTAATATATTTTCAAATATGTATAATTAGTATAAATGTATATATATATCTTGTACATACAATTAATGTATTGTATATGTATTTAATGTGATGTACTAGTATTAGTATATATTTTAATAATAACATTGACAATATACATATATATATATTTTAAAATGTATTTTAGCATATGTATGAGTATACACATATAATGTTCAACTAGTATAAATCAAATATGTATTTAAAAGATATATATATATATATATATATATATATTGTAAATACATTTAAATTGGTGCATGTATATATATTGTGAGTATTAATGATAATTAATAATATGTGTATTTATATACGTATCCCTACTAGATGACCCTAGTTGACTAGTGCCATACCTGGCAGAGCCCTGAGTTCATGTATTTGTGATGTGTTAGTGTAGCACCTGATGCAAATGTTGTATTGATATATTTTAGGACTGTTGGATCCTCCAGGCGATACTCTGGGACAGGACATCAATAATTACCAGCTAAGGACCCAAGGCGAGTACATTCTCTGATTAGTTTCTAATTTATGATATCTTCTATGTTCACTGTATCTAGTGTAAATTTCCATGTTCTTGACACATTGGTTACACGGATTGGTATACATGGATCTCATCATGAGATGTTATTCCTTATTCATGGTGTAGCTTGTACAAGACTTGTTTTCCTTGTTATCTTGTGCATGTACAGACACTGATTCCCGGGGAGATTTGCTACCTTCCTAGGGAATCCCGTGCCATAGCGTACCATGATTGGATCTACTATACCAGTCGGGGGTGGGGAGTATTTTAGTATAGATATGTGATCATACCCAACTTATCATGCATCATAGCTCACCCCACATCTCACGTCGGGTGCGGCCTGACCTCTTCGTGCTTCATAGCTGTTACTTGTGATTAGCCTGACCTTTTCGTGCATCATAGCTAACCAACGGTTAGCCTGACCTTCGTGAATCATAGCTAATCACATGTAACCAGCCTGATCAAGTTCCCAAGCCGATCACATGTTAAAGCTAGTACTCACACACTTAGTCATAGGTTTCTTGCTCATGGACATATTGTTTCTTTTCCTGCGGTTACTTACAGTATTTCCAGTATTTCTTTCATTGTACATTTCTCGTACCTATACATGCATCTGGTATATTTCCATCTATAACTGCTACATAGTTTATGTCATTTATATAGAACTGCTATTTAGAGATGTACTTTGCTCCTTCCTGACTGGAAAATATTTTTCCAGACTGTGACCTTAGTGGACTTGTTTCTGACACTTGGAGATTGGTTGTTACTGATTGCAGGTATGATTGTTTTATCATTAGACTTGTGTTGTATTCTTTTGTTTCTTCAAATTCTTATCGTGCTGTAGTTGTGATTGAGTATGTTGTTCATTTTTATAGTGCTATCCGTGCCTCCTTATGGGGTTGGATACTAGTGTGAGATTATTTAGATAGTACTTGACCTAGACAGCGTTCTACCGCCGATGCTGCGGCGTAGGCTGGACGTACCCACGCTCTCGTGCCCTTATACCGGGTGCGGGTCGTGACAGTTGTTCATGGGAACTAAGGATATGACACGTCTACGTCTTAGCTGGGTGCACATGCGACCCTGTTAGTTGACCAGGTATGACCCCTTGCATCAATTTCTAAGAGCAGCGTAGTATTTCTGTGCGTACTACTGTAGTGACTAATGATCGTATTACTATATTATATTATATATATAGGGTCGCTAGACCATTTAGGCGAGACTTCAGGTGCAGGTTATTGGCACTCGTAGCTTGAGGACCTAGGCAAGTTACCTTGCCATATTTATTATTTAATTTAAATTATAAAATATTATATGATATCTTGTTTCATTATTTTATATAACTTTGCGCGTCCGAGCTTGACTCGGGTGCAGTCGACGAGTACGTCGATGTTTAGTGTAATTGACTTAGTCACTAGCTGACTCACCCATAATTGTGAGGATATTCTGATATCTTCCTAGACCTGACACTATTACATGCATCACTATGACAAGCTCCTATTGGGATATGGGTTCACGTACCCGACTAGCTATCGGTGCGTGTGACATGCATCATGGTTTAGTACGTAAGTAGGGTTATATAATTAGTTGAGACTTAGCATATAGTTACATGGTATGCACGTCGTATATTCAACTTGTATATCTATATTGGGCGGGAAGGACAACTGGTAGGGGTATGGGATACACACATTGGACTCCGTAGTATCCAGAGGAGCCACAGATCTAATAACTTCCTTTATTTAGATTCTATGTTCTACGGAATGATACGGACTTATACTATTTAGATTCTACATTCTACGGAGCGATATGGACGTTATACTATTCAGATTCCACGTTCTCCGGAATGATGAACGTTACTTGTATAGATGCCATGCTCTTCGTAGTACAGACGTTATGCCTACACCTACCCATACGTAGCAAGGTTGTCCTTACATTGCATTCACTTAGATGGTTAGCACACCCTTTTATTTTATTCAGTATATATATATGGCATACATTTTTGTATCTTGTTACGTCCCTCTGAGGACCTGGTTTCTTTCCAGATTTGGATGAGGCATATTATCCTACTGTGTACGGACCTGGGCAGGAGACGAGGTACGTATCTGAGGAGGAGCTTGAGGTGCTACCATCAGAGTTACCTTAATCACTGGTAGGCCTTCCATCTTGGACTGGAGCATCCTTATCTAGTCAGTCGATGCCCTAGTCATTACTCTTTTATCTTCCTTTCAGTACTCTTATTTCGTCATTGTAGTGGGTTTGTTCCCACCAGACATATTTGGGATTGTACTGTGATATTTCAGACTTGCGTTTATTTTCGAGTATTTATTTTAGTACTTCTTGTTTATATTGTTGATAAAATTAGACATTACCTGTTGTATGTTAGTATTGGACTTGTTAGTATTTTTGGACAGCGTAGTACGTTTCGTTGGATCCATTAAATTGGGTATTCCCTCAGAGACGTATTAGCTGGCCATTGCCATGTGGCCCGATCCCGTGTATTTTGGGACTGGGGCATGACAAGGTGTCAGGGTTAAGTTAGGGTTAAGTTAAGTTGGTTTCACCAATTTAAATAAATATTATGTAATAGGTGTTCTTAAATAGAATGTGAGTACATGGGGTCTCAATTAGGAGTGACACAAATGCCATAGACGGTGTAGGCTTGGTATTAGTCTTGGGCCCTTTAATTGGTTTGGCAAAACGGGTTGAGTTTGTATCCCCGAATCGATGGCAACGACAGAGGTACAAGGCATAGGATTAAAGAATTGATTTTTGTGACTGGAAAGTTGTGCAATTAAAATAGAGCATAAAGAAGTATGTTTGTGAGTGACAGAAATATCCAGTACATTGGTTGGCTCGACAGGTTAAGAGTGCAAAGATGTAAAAACCCCTCAATTATTTCTATAGATTGTCTGGCATGGGATGGAAAATTTTGGTTTAGCAGCAGATGATTGAGGTTTAGAGTAAGGTTACCGATGTCTCATTTTTTTTAAATTAAACCCTCGGCACACTACCATTGTTGAATTATTCGAAGCCCAATATCAGCCCATAAATGCCAACAGATTATTGCAATTTTGACTTGATACACCAATTTAGGTGCTGGACTTTTCCGTCACTCAAAATTATATTTCCTTGTGCTCTAAATTAATTGCACAATTTTTCGTAACCGAAATTCTTATTTAAATCCCGTGTCGCGCACCGGGGTCGTTGCCATCAATTTTGAGACACCAACTCAACCCGTTGAACTGGACCAATTAAAGGGTCCAAGACTGACACCAAGCCTATACCATTCATGAACTTTGTGTCACTCCCAATTGAGGTCCCATGTGCCCCCATTTAATTTAAGAGCACATGACAATTTATTCTAATTAATTTGGGGATACCAACTTTGACTAATCCTATTTTAATCCTAATTTAATTCCATTGCCCATTTAATTAAGCCCATGCAAAACACACAACACCCCCTCACCCTACAAAATACCAAACACCAACTCCCCCACAATCTTTCCATCATTTCATGTGTTTGTGTAAATACCCAAACTTAAGGGGCTAAATTACAAATGTTGTGACATGTGGCATACCCTCATTAAACAAGGCCAAATGAAGAGGCATCCTTCTTCTTTGACCGGTTAACATCCCTTCTTCCTCTCTTTTGGATGAAGAAATCAATTCCTTCATGTGCAAACTCCACCATCCATTCGAAATGGGTCAATCCTCACCATCCAATCCTCATACCCCTCCCTATAAAATGTTACCATCCCTACACACAACCCCATGCCGGCCCTAATTCCTATGCCTAGAGAAACCCCCATCCCCTCTCTCTCTCCTCACTCTTCAACATCCAAAATTGAGCCTCCCATTCTCTTCTTCTTCTTCTTCTTCTTCTTTTTCTTCTTCCTTTCATCTTCTCCTTCTTTTACTCTACTTCACTTGATCCGGCCGGCCACCGCCTACTACGGCCAACCGGCAGCCGCCACCACTCCACATTCCGGCGAGCACGAGCTCCGGCATTCCTGTTCTTTCCCGCGGCCTCGGCAACGTCAATCCAGCCAGGCCACACTACGACTGCTCCGACCGAGATTCACTCTGGCCAGCTGCTCATCACCACCATACTGTCTTTCTCCATCCGCTGTGCAGCCTCCTCCTCTGGCCAACAGGCTGCTGCCCATCCACCACCTCCAGCTTCACGAGCCACCACCGCCCTTCCATCGACGACCACCCCGTCGATCCTATTCACTCCGGCCAACTGTTTCTCCCCAGCACCTCCAATCTTCCCCCGCCGTCTAATCCGGCCAGCCACCTCAACCCGACCATCCGACATTACCACCACCATCTGCCGAACATCCTCACCATCATCGTCAACACCACCACCCGCACGTCACTGTTTGGATAAACAAAATTTTTAGGAAGAAAAGGGTTTATATGAAACCTTTCTTTCTTTTGCTTACAAACAAGAAAAAGAGTACAATTAATCCTATACGAGGATGTTAAGTACAATAAAAATGATTCTTGGAAAGTATTGCTATAGGAGTCTGATCTGCGGTCGATCACTTTGTCCCTTGGACCACACGATGATAAAAAAGTGCTGTATAAGAAGAAGAAGCTTCAAAGGTTGCAAGTGGGATTGAATTGTCAATCAAAACTCTCTGTATGTGCTCTCTTTTCTCTTTGATCTCTGATTGTGCCCTGGCCGGTGTCTAATCGTCTGATTGCCCAATCACCTCCTTGATCTGACCTTATCCCCTTGTCCCTGTGATCAGGGGTCTCTATTTATAGAGATCATTCAAGATAACTGTCTAGTTGGCGTAGAAGCCAAACTGTGAAGAAAGTTATATCTTTTACGCGGTGATTATACTAACTGCTACCCACGTTCAAATAATCTTCTGAATTTGTGTGTGACACATATCCCTTTATAAGGTAACGCGTATAACTGCTTGCAAAAGATGGTTGGCATAAAAACCAAGTAACTGTCTTGTTGGCGTAAAAGCCAAACTGTGAAGAAGACTGCCTCCTTTACACTGCGGTTATAATAACTGATACCCACGTTCGAATAATCTTCTGAATCTGCGTGTGACACGTATCCCTTTATACGGTAATGCGTATAACTGCTTCTCGAAGATCATGGCATGCAAGCCACGTAGGTAACTGCCCCTTACGTAAAGATAGTTGGCGTAAAAAGCCAAATAACTGTCTTGTTGGCGTGAAAGCCAAATAGCTGTCTTGTTGGCATAAAAGCCAAATAGCTGTCTTATTGGCGTAAAAGCCAATGAGCTGTCTTGTTGGTGTAAAAGCCAAATAGCTGTGTAGAACTTGATGGTTCATGAAGAATAGATAACTAGCATAAAATAGCCACTTATCCATTACGACCGAGATCTTGAGCGTATTCTGGGCTAAATAGCCATATCACATACCTTTGCAAATATGGCCGAGTTGGCGTATTTCGAGGAGATAGCATACGGCGTACTCCTATAGTTGAAAATATACTGGTTGGCGTAAAATGCAAGGATGGTGACGTGAGCGTATTAGTCACAGTTTTAGCTTTCCCAGTCAATTATCCATCACGACTGAGGTCTTGAGCGTATTCTGGGCTAAATAGCCTTATCACGTACCTTTACAAATATGGCCGAGTTGGCATATTTCGAGGAGATAGTACGGCGTACTCCTATAGTTGAAAATAGCCTGGGTGGCGTAAAATGCATAGATGGTGATGTGAGCATATTAGTCACAGTTTTAGCTCTCCCTGTCATGACAAAATATGAAGAATAGAACCAAATTCCGTTCATTAAATGCAGAGATATGCTTCCATCTCGTGCATTAAATGTAGAGATATGCCTCGGGCTCTGTATGAGAAACAGCTTTTGACGGGGCGCCTGATTTTGTCTCATCTTGAGCGTAAAAACTCATTTATGCGCATGTAGAATAGGCAGCGTATTCTTTGAATGCGTAAAAATGACTTGTATCAAGAATATGTCGCTAAATGACAACCTGGGTGTCTGTGCAAAATCATCATCCCAGCCGTCCTCTCGATCATCGTGTAGTACTTTTGTCAGGTGCCAGGTTCACTAATTTGTCGGACAAATTCATCCGAGGAATACGAAGAGTTCCTCGTACAACTTTTATGCTGCATTAAAAACAAACGTATTTTGAACTTTACGCAGGAGGGTAAAACAACCTTTTACGCAGAACAGTCTTGAAGCATTGCTTTACGCGGACAGCCCTGAAGCTCTACTTTACATCGAACAGCTCTGATGCTCTATTTTACGCGTATAACTCTGAAGTCATAATTTACGCCACACATCCTTGAAGCTTTGTTTTACGCGGACTTCATGTATGTTGGAAGTTTTGACTGTATAGTACGCATACAATTCCCCAACGTATTTTATGCTTCTACAGTCACCACGACCACCTCCACTTCCAGTGACTCCCCGACCATCCGTCATTACCACTACGTCTCCATTCTCCCGAGCTTCTCCCCGGCCGAGTCCCTCCGGCCGACTTCCACCCGTTGTGCCATCTCCTCCTTCTCCGAGCGGGGTAGCTACCACAACTACCTACACTCTGACTTCTCCACCAGTAGAGCAACCCCACAGTGACAACTCCGGCCAGACCCTTCTGCACCGGCTGCCACCTCCATCCGGCCAAGCAGCCACCTCTACACACCATTGCCACCATCTCCAGCACCACCACCACCATCACCAACCACCAGTATTACCCCGACCACCTGCTCACCGGTTTCCCCATCTCGACCTCACTACGACTGATAACCACCCGGCGTGCCACCACACGCCGCCACCATGGTAAGCTTCCCCCCTTCCCCTTTCATAGTATATTATTATTTTGATGGTCTAATTATTTTGTGTTATTACATATAACTTAGGGTTATTACATGAAATTGAGGGTAAGTGAATGCATCGAGATTTAGGGTTTTATTACATTGTTTTATATGCATATTAATTATTTCTGATGAGCAGGTAATTTATGGTGAAGAGGTGGTGATATCATTAAGTTGTTAATTATTTTGAGGATTTGATTGCTAGTGACAAAGTCAGTTGAGGAATACAAATATATATATTTGTGAACTATACATATGTGAGATTATAGGATTTATTTCGTAAGTTTAATGGGAAATTAATAGTTAAATAATGAGAGGAAATTTTAGTGATGTTGTATGCAAGTGATGGTAGATTGCTAAGTTGAATAATTAAGGTTTAAATACAAATTAATTAAGGATATAGAATATATACATATGAGGGTTGAAATTGAAAATGTGCAATAAATAGAGGTTGGGTTTTTGAGTGCCATACGAGACAGTAGAGTGTTATCCTACTTATTATACGCGTCTGGGTTATTATTGATTATGCTATTTTTAAATTATTATTGAATAATAATATGAAATTAAAATATTGATGGGCACTGGAAGCAGGTGCTCGATCGTGAAATACGTATAATATCAAATGACGAGACCATAATTTAGGACAGAGAATATTAATTATTTAATTGAGCTTAGACGTCAACGTGCATGTTAACATCTGTGAACACTGAGGTGAAACTGAGGATTGGATCAGAGTTTGATTAACTGAATATCGTGATTAAGGTTGGGTTTGATGATATTGTACAGGGGATTAGTTAAGTAAATGTAACATACTCTGAGTCAACCTTGGTCAACCCTCTAGCGTCGTGTTCTTGAGAGTTATAGCTGAGTCTGAGCATATGTTTAGACGTATGTCACATCCCTGTTTGCCACATAATAGTCTATTGATTGAGTTTGTATCTCGTCTCTAGGTACTACGGGGCCTGCGGACTTGGACGTGGTACCGGATCCCCGTCATCAACAGCCGGACGCAGGCAAGTGTACCATGCCACCATGTATTTCAGTTACAGATATTTATTGTTTTATTATGTACATTATGTGCGTGTTTGATTTAGATCGTTGCTTCACGTCCGGATCATAATCGGGTGCAGACGTTCGTCGTAACATCTTGTAACGAATATTAGATATTCGTAACACCTTGATGTACGTACCTGAGTATATCGTCAACCCAGGACACATTCATACAATGTTATCATGCCAAATTTCCTATATCCTGATACTAACATCATGACCGGAGACTGGGACGACCTTAGGGTCGCGTCTGTTGAGTTATTTCTGTGTCTCACTTAATTTGGTTATGCTAGATTACACCGTCGTTGCACTTGTACTTTCTGTTGTACTTTGGCATATTGTATTTTTGTACCTTGTTACGTCCCTCTGAGGACCTGGTCCCCTGCCAGTTTTGCAGCATAGACGATTATGGAGCATTTGGAGTTGCTGATGGAATGGCATATCTTGCGGGCATTGTACCAGGTACTCATATCACTTCTACCGACATTATGGTTACCTTGTTCATATTGATTATTCATTTGCTGTTGTAGCCTAGTTTTTATAGACTCATATTTCTTCTCGAGTCTATTCGAGTTAGTGTGTTATTAGGTGGCCGACTTTAACACATGTAGCTCTTCTTGTATATTTTTGTTCATTGTGGATTGAGACATAGAGGTTTACATTTATGGGATATTTAGATAGTGCCCTTTATATTATACAGCTTATACGTATTCAAGTCAGACCGGAGTCTGGTCGAATGCATAGCTGGCGTGTCACGTATTCCTGGTCCTATGTATTTTGGGACTGGGGCATGACAAAAGATTTGTTGGAAAGTAAAGGCTATTATTGTGCTCCAAATATTATAGCAACGATATGGAGCACCAAGAGTATAAATTGAAGAACCAGTCTACAAAACCCTAGCTTCCAAACCTTAATCAACCTGAAGCTAAACCAAAATTCTCACCATATCAAGTCTACCTAAAAAATTGTTGAGTAGGTTTACATCCTTCCCAACTTAGAAGAATTTTATCCCCGAAATTAAAAGTAAAGCACGAACAAGAGTTGCGAGAATTAAAAAAAAATAGCTAGTTGAAATACGGTATGTAAATTCGTACATAACTACAGAAAATGCTGTCGAATAGAATCCTCGCACTCCCAGGTAGACTCCCCTGGCGAATGATGCTTCCATTCAACTATGGCCAGTCGAATAGTCTGCCCCCTCAAAACCTTCTCTCTGTGATCGAGTATCCCTTCTGGCTACTCCATATATGATAAATTGGGCACGACTATAATCTCTGAATAATCTAGCATGTGGCTAGGGTCTGCCACGTATCTTCTTAACTGTGATAGTGAAATACGTAGTGCACGCCTTTTAATGATGGAGGCAATATAAGACAATAAGCCATTTTTCTAACACACTTCAAGATATCAAAAGGTCCGATGTACCTCGCACTCAGCTTGCCTCTGTCCCCAAATCTGATGGTACCACGAGTAGGCAATATCTTCAAAAATACATGATCACCTTCCTTGAATTCCAAAGGTCTACGGTGCGCATCTGCCCAAATCTTCTTTCTGTCCAGTGCTGCACGGAGATGGCCCTAAATCTTCTACACTTTCTCTACTCTCTATGTCACCAACTTTGGATCAATTATCTGACGCTCTCCCACGTTACTCCAAAAGACTAATGACCTTCACTTCCTGTCGAACAGTACCTCAAAAGGTGCCATCTGTAAGATTGTTTGGTAAATATTGTTGTAAGAGAATTCCATAAAATGTAGATGGTCCTGCAAAGATCCTCCAAAGTCAATCATATACGCTCTCAACATATCCTCTAGTATCTGAATAGTGCACTCTGACTAACCATCAGTCTGTGGATGATATGCAGTGCTGAACTAAAGAAGAGTTCCTAGACTCCCATGCAAACTCTACAAAAAATATAACATAAATCTGGAATAATGATCCGATATAATGCTAACAGGCACTCCGTGTAGTCGTACTATCTGCCTCATGTACATGTCAGCCAATATTTCCATGGACTACCCAACTCTAAAGGAAAAGAAATACGCCGACATAGTGAGTTGGTCCACGATAACCCATACTGCATCCTTCCCGCTAGGGGTCCTCAAAAATCTTATGACAAAGTTGTTGGTAATGTGCTTCCACTTCCACTCATGAATGGAAAGCAGCTATAATAGTCCTACAATCCTCGAATATTCAGCCTTGACTTGTTGACAGACCAAATATCTCACAACGAATCTCGTAATCTCCCTATTCATCCCATGCCACCAGTAGTATTGTCTGAAATATCGGTACATCTTCGTACCCACGGGATGAATAGAATTAGTTAAACTGTGGGCCTCGGTCATCAACTCCTGTCATAGCTCGCCACTCGAAACATATCGGTGATCTCCAAATCTTAATATTCCATCTTCGTGAATCCGAAGTCCCGTCTGTATGCCGGTCTTTGTCATATTTCGCAGTCACCAAAATCTCGTATCGGTAGGCAAGGCTGCCTTAATCCTCTTAACAATTGTAGACTAAACCTCTAGACTGGCCATCTTTCCATCCCTGCCTGGTAATACAACCTTTATCTCGAGCTCCTGAAGATCCTCTAATAAATGGCGTTGAGTCATCAAAAAATATGCCCTGGGCTTCCTACTTAAGGTATCAGCTGCAACATTCACCTTGCCAGAGTGGTACTGCAACTCAATATCATAGTCTATGATCAACTCTAGCCAATGCCTCTGTCTTATATTGAGCTCCTTCTGAGTGTAGACATACTTCAGACTTTTGTGATCTGTGTAAATCTCAATCCGCACTCTATAAAGGTAGTGTCGCCATAGCTTTAGTGCAAATATTACCGGAGCATGCTCTAGATCATGTGTCCGGTAATTCTTTTTATAAATCCTTATCTGTCTCAATGCGTAAGCTATTATCTTGCCGTGTTGCATCAGTACACATCCTAGTACGCTCCCAGACGTATTGCTATACACCATAAATTCTCAAGATCCAGAAGAAAGTGTCAGGATTGGTGCTTTCGTCAAACGCTTCTTCAGCTCATCGAAAGTCGTTAGACACTCCTCAGTCCAGATAAACTCCTCGTCGTTACGGGTCAACCACATCATAGGCACAACAATCCTCAGGATATTTTCCATGAACTTCCGATAATATCCGACAAGTCCGAGAAAACTTCTGACCTCCGTAACTGATGTAGGTATAGGCCATGCCTCCACTACGGTGATCTTCTCCGAGTCAACTGATAGTCCATCTCCAGTAATTATGTGACCAAAGAATTGTACCCTATCCAAACAAAACTCGTACTTGATGAGCTTGGCATACAGCCTCTCCTGCCTCACCATCTCTAATACGATCCTGAGAAGCACCTCGTGCTCCTCCTAGCTCTTGGAATATACCAAGATATCGTTGATAAATACCATCATGAACTTATCCAAGTACTAGTAAAAAACCTTGTTTATCCGACTCATAAATATAGCAGGCACATTGGTTAAACAAAACAGCATGACTAGAAACTCATAGTGCCCGTACTTTATCCAAAGAGCTATCTTCGGAATGTCCTTCTTTCTCACCTTGATCTGATGATAGAAGGATATGAAATCGATCTTCAAGAATACACATGCGCCACTCATTTGATCAAATAAATCATCGATGTACGACAGAGGGTACTTATTCTTTATTGTTACAGCATTTAGCGTCTTGTAATCGATACACAAATATACCATCACGTCCTTCTTCGGCACAAATAAGATGGGTGCTCTACATGGAGGAACACTAGCCCGAATGAAACCTTTGTCTAAGAGATCATCTACTTGGACCTTCAACTCAACCAACTCTTTCGGTGCTAGTTTGTAGACGGGGAAAGTAACTAGCTAGGCTCCGGGAGCCAATTATATAGTAAACTCTTATCTTTTTGTCAGGTGGCAGGCCTAGAAGATCCTCAAAAAATATATCATCAAACTCTGATATAATACAAGGGTACATCGGTTCACCTTTGTAATGTATGATACGAAGGTAGGTTGGACACCATGCTCTCAGGCTCCCCGAAGAAACTCAAACTCATGCTGATCCGTTGGTCTAAATATAACACATCCACGTCGACAATCTAGCATCGCTTGGTATTGGCTTAACCAATCCAAGCCTAGGACAATGTCATAGTCTGGTATGGAGAAAACTAGAAATCGGGCACGTGTCGCTCTCCCGCAAACAACTACTGAATAAGATCTATAAGTGTCACTAACCGATATTATTCTACCTTCCGTAAGAATCTTCTAAATCTTCAGAAGGGGTATATTTGCTATTCTATGGGTGGCCAAAAAATAGCAGCTATGAAAGAGTGTGTGGCACCAGAATCAAATAATGCTACCATTGGTAATGAAGCTACTAAAATAGTACTTACGATCACCTCTCCAGCGGCCTCTGCCTTCTCAATGGTCATCGCAAAGGCCTGGCCCGGTCACGGTGCTGGTATCCTCGGCTGCTGTCGAGCCTGCTGGAAAAAAACTACATGAGGGGCCAAGGGTGGCCTTCTCAGAAATATACCTGGTGCTGGTGGTCGCATCGCCCCAACTCCTACATAGGGCGCCTCGGCCTGGAAAGACTAGCCCGGGAGGCTGCTGTTAGGGCCTCGGTGTGGGTAAGGCTAGCCGATAAACCATCGGTACTGTAATCCTCTACTCTGGGTAATCCTAGACTGCATGCTGGTCAGATCCATATCTCATGCATACTCCTAACCTCTGTCGATAATCCTTCAACATGTGTCCCCTCTTGCCGTAGTAATGGCAAGTGGGAATCACTGGTCCCTGCAAAGGAGCACCTCTCTACTGTTGTGGTACCAAGGGATATTTCGCAGGTCCTTCCTGCGGTCCTTGAACTCATGATGATGATGCATAGGAGCGCTTCAGACTGGCCACCATCTTGTTGATGTGATCCTAGCGTTGGGCTGCTAATATAACCTCGGATTAAGAGGTGGGGCTATAGTTCCAATAAATCTCTGTGTCTCAAAACTCAGGCCTTTGTAGAATTTCTTGGATTTCTTCTCCTCAATCGAAATCAAGTACGGGACAAAATGGCCCAAGTGGAGGAACTCAACATTGTACTCCTCAATGGTCGAACTGCCCTGCCTCAATGGTCGAACTGCCCTGCCTGAGGTTTTGGAACCGGTCCTGAAGTTTTGTACTGGCAGTGGAAGGAATAAATATCTTCTTGAAGAGCCTAGAGAACTCCTCCCAAGTGACCCGATCGGGCCCTAAACGCTCCTTCGATGAAAGCCACCAGTGATGAGCATTTTTGGTTTGCTGCATCCTAACAGCGCTCATCCATCTATGTCTCGGGAGATCGGTGGCCTCCAACTGGTATTCAATGTTGGTAAGCAATGCATGTACCTCCGTCGGCTCCTTTGTGCAAGCAAATAAAAGTTGTACCATACGGCGTAAGTCAATGACAGACCCCATCGTCGACTGGAGAGCTGGTGGTGGTGCCTATCCCAAAGTCGTCACAATACTCTCTCTCAAAGACTCAGCTTGTCGCTGCTGGGCCTGCTGTTGAGCCTGCTACTGGACCTGCTGTTGGGCCTGTATCAGAGCGTAGATCATCTGGAACATCTGCGGCCCGTCCCTAGGTTGCCTCGGTAGGAAAGAATTGGATGGCATCTGTGGGGGAATGGAGCTAGTAGGGGCAATTGTTGCTTCTCCTGTCCTATGGTCCACTGGCCCTCATGATCTGCTTGGTGCGGAGACTGATGCCCATTTGGAGGGGCCTCTGGATGCTCAGATTATTGTCCCTGGGAGCTGGGGTCAACAGAAGAACCTGCCCCAGTGACGGTTACCAGATGACCAGACGTCGCGGGGGACATCGTCTGGCTGCACGACACGTCCGCTACGGAGATTCATAACTCTGAAAAAAGTCATATTTAAGATAAACGTTTAGGAATTAAACAGGATACAAATTGGCAAAATAAAATCAAAGTAGAGGTATTATGTGAAGTACTCAAGCATGTAGATGAGATCCTAATATCTATTCCTAATTGCAGGCTCGCTTGGCACAGTCAGGTAACCAAGATAATTTAAATTCGGACCTGTAAAGGCCACCCAAAAACTATGTCATGCCTAAGTTCCAAATATAAAGAACTGAGCCACGTGGCATTGGCCAGCGGATACACTCCGACGGGCATCCTAATCTAATGGATCCGATGGAATGCACTTAAGCTGTAAAGTACAATAATATAACCCAACATTAAAACATAAGCAATGTAACAAATCTCATCCACAAAAATAAGAATATAAAACATATAGAGTAAATAAGTCTACTAATATGCAGAAAGAAAATAAGTTTATAAATATATCATAATACAATACGGATAGAGTCCCACGGGGAAAAATTCGCTAATACAAGTAATAAATAAAAGAAAGAAATAAGATAACTAGGGCCGATATCTATCATGATCCGCACCCAGTATAGGGATACAAGTCGGGAACAACGCCCAGCCTACGCCGCAGCATCAGCGATAGAAGACTGTCTTGGTCAACATACTATCTAAATATCTCACAATAATATAAAATCTGCCAATAATATCTCACACAAAACTCAATCATAATTCTAGAAGCACGAGAAGATATCAAGGAAGTCTAACATAACTATCCATTCAATATATAACAACAACAATAGAAACAATAATCAAAAACTCAAATATAAGCCGAAAACAAATTCGGTACCAAAATGCTAAAGAAACTAACTATAAAAAACTAGTTATCCGGATAAACCTTCCAACAATCACTCCAGAACTAGTGGGTCCAAGTCTGCACCATCTATAAGTTGAAGTCCATAGTATGTCAGACACCAATCTCTTGGATCCTCTGAAAAATATTTCCCAGCCAGGAATGGAGCGAAGTATAATCCAATAGCAGTTCCAATTAATTGACAAAAACTATAAAGCAGTAAAGTAGAGGATGCTATCTACAATGAGAATATAACTGATGATCAAGAACAATAAAAGAATAGGCAATACTAGCAATAGAAATATAAATCAATCCGTACAAGAATGAAGGAATGAAACTATAATGTCTAAATAGAACAAAGTAATCAATGAAATGAATAATGGAATTTACAATAACTATGTGTTTTGAGTTACTAACTAAATATGTGATCGGCTTGGGAGATTCAATGATTACACTAAGGAGCTAACTCAACCATATGTTAATTGTATAGTTAGTTAGTAGCCAATAATTTCACTACTAGCCGATAGTTTCATGATCACATATTTAATTAGTATTTCTCCCATCCTGACTAATATGATGGATCGAATCATGACATGTTACTAGCCAATTTATAATGTTTAATCTATAACATTCAATGTTACACAATACCAACAAGGACAGTATCCGATACCATCTCCATAATCAAGGTAACATCCCGTGACTGACGATCCAATAACAATAACAATCCGTGTACCATCGTGTCAAGAATCATAAGTAATATTTCTAAATACTTGAATTATAGTATTAATCAAATAATAGAAACTATCAGAGAATATACTCACCTGTGGTCTAGAGCAAATATGAGAAATAATGTCCATACTGGTGTCACAGACCTATATATGGAATATTGCATTAATACAAGATTTTGGGAATGAGAATAAATGAAACTAGTTAACTTCTAGATCATAAAGCCATTTCTAAGTCAAAATAGTCAAACTAGGTCAACACTATGCCAAACTAGTCAAACTTGATCAAACTAGCTATTTTTAGGTTGCATGAGTTTATCTCAATGATGTTGGGTTCATACACTATGAATCTAGGTCATAAAAGCTATATCTTAGGATACCAGGATATCGTATCTCAGAATACGTAAAACAAGGGATAAAGCATCACATATACATATATCAAACAATATTTAAATATATGAAATCCAAATTATAACATTAAATGGATACCTTGGTTTCGAACCAACTTGGTATCACAACACTAAACCTTAATCTTGATACCCAAACCTAATACCTTGGGTATCCCTAAATACCTTGATACTTACCTTGGTATTTCAAGGTAATACCAATCTTCATATAAATATACTAACTACCCATAAACAATAAACTACTAACTAACTATTACAATATAGTATAATAAAACATATTACCAAATAGGAATATATATATACATTAGTACTATACATATATATATATATATATATATATATATATATATATATATCTATTATTATCAATAAAACATAATATATATATATATATATATATAGCCGCATATTTGTCGCTAAAAGCCATCGCTGCTGTCGCTGAAAAGCTGTTGATACCGCTATTGTTACTGTTGTTTTTGCAATATTTTCCTATTATTTGTTGCTATTGCTGCTGCTGTGCTATCGCAGAAGCTACTACTGTTGTTGATTGATGTTGCTGCCATTGCTATTGTTGTCGTTGCTGCTGTTATCTGCTGTTGCTATTGCTGCAAAAACTGTTGTTATGTCACCATTTGCTGCTGCTATATCGCTATTGATGTCGCTGTAGCTGCCCCTCTCTCTCTCTCTATTATATACTAAAACATATATATATATATATATATATATATATATATATATATATATATATATATGTACTACAATATTAAATAGCTCTTACATATGTAGAATAATAGCTACATAAATATATAACACCTAGATATATAGATCTATGACACACTAATACATAAATATATATACACAACAATATATATATATATATATATATATATATATGTACACACATATAATTACACATCACCAAGACTAAGAATAATTTAGAAATAGATCTAGAAATAAATTACACAAACACATGGAGCGTATCACTCCCGTATCCCACTAGATCTACGATACGCTTGCGACACGAGTCCACCACACATCCAAACGTATCCCGAAGGACACGAGCAAGTCTAATATATTATTTATGAACAATACGAAAAGTCAAACACAAATCTACGTGTCCGTATCAAAATATGATATGCACAAAGTCCCATGTTGGAGAAAACACTCTCAAATCAATACGTATTACCAAATTATTGGAATAGGACCTACACGTACCCAATTGTGGACACAACACTAGCCCCAAACAGACAAGCACATGCCAAATTGATCTATAGGACAAATTGACACACAAAACAAATGTAAATCTCGGAATTCTCCCAAAATTGGCACAAAAAGTACCATAACTTTCTCAATAGGCCTCCAATGAACACAAAACCAAATCCTATGGGTAGTCTATGCATATGGGTTGATTTCTCATGGTTAAATCTTATATTTAGAAATGAAATTAAGAAGAAAAACTAAATTGTACCTATTAGTAGATGGATTCTCAATAAAATCTCCAAAATTGGTAAAATGAGCCTTCAACTTATAGATCATTGCTCCTCTTTGTAGATCCATGCTTCCTCCTTCTAGATCCTTGATCTACTAGTCTCCAATGGTGATTTGAGAAGGAATTAGGTAAAGATTTCGTAGAGATTTGATGGAATTTGGTTGAGAAAATTTCTAGATCTAGATTTGGAATAAAAATGAAGAGAGAGAAAGTTTTAATCCCCTTTATATAGGCCTCACTTGCCCCCTCCCTCAAGCTACTATGTAAAGTATAAAATACCCCTTGGGGCCTCTCATAAAGAAATTAGTTAAGGTGGGAAGCTTTTAGTCTAATGGTTTAATTAAATTAATTATCCTCCTAACAAATGGGCTTTCTAATTATGGGGCTCAATTCTAACTAGAATAAAATATTGGTCCATGAGACTAAACTAACTAGTTGGTCCACTAACACAAGTCCAAAAATAAATCTAACATGCTAACAATAAATAAATAATATAATAAATAAATATTCAACATGCACAATATTTAATTAATTACTAAATGGCTAAAATAACCTTTCCTAGAAAATATGGTAGTGACAATATCTGCTAACTAGATAATGATACCGGACCTAAGGTGAAGTCACGACAGGTGATCAAACAAAGTCCTCGAGAAGGTTCTCATCCTCTACTACTAATCATGTTCCTGGATGTACACCCGGTCCGTACTCCTTAGGGTAGTCCTGCTCGCCTATGCCTAGAAGGGAACCAGGTCCTCAGAGGGACGTAACAAGGTACAAAAATAGTATGCCATTGTAAAACAGAAAGAAAACATGTGATACGCAGGTGTAATCTAGAATAATCACCTAAGTGAGACACAACTTGAAGACAATGTTTGACATATGGACTTTCCAAATATAAATTTGTAGCTCCAAGGCACAGAGACACACAGTGCATACTCGTAGCTCTGAGCACAGAGACACACAGTAATTACTACGACTCCGGATATAGGATCTATACGTAAATAAGGATATATAAATAGTGCATGCGAAGTAACCCAAGCATCTAGTAACTATCTTCCCATCCCAATGCGGTCAACAAGAAGCATCTGTATCTCGCTGAGCAAGAACCTCTATATAAACAGTCTCGTTATACTGAAGTAACTAGCACCAATCACGATCCTATAGTCATCACAGGTTTCGGTCATGCTGTCATTATCAGGATACAGAAAGTCTGGTACGATAAGAGTGTCTGAATGTGATATAGGGTTCCGATGTAATCAAGTAGGTACATAAAGGTATCAAGAGACATATAACAATCACTACTAGACGTTACCGACGAACGTCTGCACCCGGATATGAACCAGACATTAAGTAACGATTTTGATCCAATATGTACACAATGTATAAATAAAATAAATAACCAAATCTAGAATTGAGTTACAGAAAGGCAAGGTACACTTTTCTTGATCCGAATGCTGAAGGCGGGGCTCTGATACAATGTCTAAGTCCGAGGATCCCAAAGTACCTAGAGATGATATATAAATTAATTAATAATCTAGTTCGAAACTATCTTAAAGAAGAGATGACATCATGAACTAATATAGGTTTTTGTCTTAGTTACAAAACTCACGTCTAAGGTACTAACAAGTGGGTTGATCAAAGTTGACTAGGAAAACGTTATGATAAATACAAAATCATTAAAAAGTATAACGTCCTCAAATACTATCCTCAAATACTAGTATTCAATACGTGTGGATTCAGTCATCCATAAATAATGTTCATCCTCGACCACACCATCATCACTACCAAATAAAATTACATTGGTACAACACTATCAAGTCTACATATGCAAAAATACCCAAGTCTGAATTTAAATTCTAACTGTATCATGAACCCAAACACTAAACCAATAACGTATATCATATTTATATTCCTCAAATATGTATTTAATAAAACAACGGCTAATCATCAACCCAACTTCCCTAACTTACTATAATGCTCATTAATTAAAACACGTATATGACCTAGTATTCAAAAGTGGGGAAGAAGAAATAAATAATGAAAAAGGATAAAATATTACCATAGGGTGGCTGCGAGTGGTGGCAACGGTGTTGCTGCGGCTGCTGTCGGTGGTGGTATTGACCGTGGTAGTGGTGCTGGTGTCGACAGTGGTGGTAGGGGGTGGTGCTCGATGGTGGTGATGAGAATGGTGAGAAAGTTGATGGTGATGGTAGTGATGCTCGGAGGTGACGGCGGTTGTGGTGGTGATGTTGGTTTTCGGTAGTGGTGATGGGGCGGTGGTTGGTGGTGGTGATGGTGGTGGTAATCGGTGGTGGTGGTGTCGTGAGGTAGTGGCAGTGATGGTGAGGTCGTGGTGGTGGTGGTGTTGGTGGCAGCTGATGGTGGTGGCAATGGTGGTGGTGTCGTGATGAAGGTAGTGGGGTCGATGGTGGTGACTGGGGTGGTGGTGTCGTCAGTGGTGATGAGGGGTGGTGGTGTCAACGGTGGTTACAGTGGGGTGGTATCGGCTGTGGTGACAGTGGTGTGGTGTTGGCTGTGGTGACAGTGGTGGTGGTGTTGGTTATGGTAGTCCCCGGTGGTGGTGAGGGTAGTGGTGCTTGGTTGTGATGTTGGCCGAAGGGTGGTGATGGTAGTGGTGCTCGGCGATGGTGATCGTAGTGGTAATGGCTGCTATGGTGGGGAGGTGAGGAAGAAAAGGAAGATGAAGAAAAATAGAGGTAAAGAAGAAGAAAAATGGAGAGGAGGAGAAGAAGAAGAAGAAGAGTGGGAAGGAAGAGGTTCGACTGAGAGAGGGAGAGGAGGAGAGAGAGTGAGATGAAGAAAAATAGGTTTCCTAGGGATTAGGGCTGGCCACATAGGGATGTGTGTGTGTGTGTTAAAATAGGGGGATTGGGTGGTTTTGATTAGGGGAGATTGAATCTAGGGTTAGGATTTAGCATGAGTGAATAGTACTATACAAGGGTGAGAGAGAGAGTGAGGTGAACGGTCACATGAGGTTGGGGGTTTCTCCATTTGATTTGCACCAATAGGAGTTTGACACCGATTAACCTTTTTGCATTTGAGTCTCTTAAAATTTGGGGTTTACAAATTAAGGAGAAAGAGTAAGAATTTGATGTGAAAAATTGGTGTTTGGTGTTTTCTAGGATGTAGAGGCTGTTGGGTGTTATGTATGAGCCTCATGACTGGGTATGAATGTTAAGGTCGGGTTAAGTTAAGTCAGTTTCACCAATTTAAATAAATATTGTATCATAGGTGTTCTTAAATAAAACGGAAGTACATAGGGTCTCAATTGATAGTAAGACAAATATCATGGATGGTATAGGCTTGGTACTAGTCTTGGGCCCTATAATTTGTTAGGCAAAACTGGTTGAGTTTGTGTCCCCGAATCAATGGCAATGAAATAGGTACAAGGCATAGGATTAAAGAATCAATTTTTGGGACTGAAAAGTTGTGCTATTAAAATAGAGCACAAGGGAGTATGTTTGTGAGTGACAGAAATATCTAGTATCTAGGTTGGCTCGATGGGTCAAGAGTGCAAAGATTTGTTGGAAAGTAAAGACAATTGTTGTACTCCAAATATTGTAGCAATGGTAAGATGTACCAAGAGTATAAATTAAAGAACCAGTCTACAAAACCCTAACTTCTAAACCTTAATCAACCTGAAGCAAAACCAAAATTCTCACCATATCAAGTCTACCTAAAAAATTATTGAGGAAGTTTATATTTTACGACACGAAGACCAAAATATTGGATCGTCGGTCCTATGACGACCTTCTGCTATGATGCCTATTGAAAGCAAAGGCAAAACAAGCCCACCGCGAAGCTCACGATGGCGTCTGTGGGGCGCATCAACCCGGTCCGAAGCTATAAGACCGCCTTCGAAGAATGGGCTACTACTTGCATACGATGGTAGCCGATATTATTGATTATGTGAGGAAATGCTAGATATGCCAGATCCACGCAGACTTAATCCACCAACCCTCAGAGTTCCTACACCCAATGGTAGCATCTTGGCCATTCGAAGCATGGGGGATGAACATCAACAGACCGATAAGCCCACCTTCGTCTAAGGGGCATCATTTTATCCTTGCCACCACTGATTACTTCTCTAAGTGGACGAAAGCAGTTATGCTCACCGAAGTGTACATATCAAACATGATCAGTTTTGTCAATCATCACGTCATATATCACTTCGGCTTGCCTTAGAGGATCATCCATGACAATGGTCCGTAATTCGTGAGTCATGCCTTCAATCAGTTTTGTAATAAGAACTGAATCCAAAACGTATCCTTTACGACCTACAGCCTCGCAACAAATGGTCTAGCAAAAGCATTCAACAAAACCATTATCAAGATCCTCAAGATATTTGTTTCTTCCAGTAAATACGAGTGGAACAAGAAGTTGGGTGAATGTCTCTAGGCATATCGTACTACTGCTTGAACAGCTACAGGAAATACGCCATTCTCTCTGGTGTATGAAAGAAAAATGGTCCTCCCGCTCAAGATCTAGATCCCCTAACTACGAGTGGCTCTTTCCAACTGGCTAACCATGGACGTTAATTATCGTCGATAGTTATAGGAGTTGGAAGACGAGAAACAACTCTTAGCTCAGCAACACATCTAGCTATATCTAGCGCATCTCTCTGGAGCCTTCAACAAATAGGAAAATAAAGAACTTTCCAAGTGGGTGACCTCGTCTTACCAGTAAAAAGACCGATGGTTATCACTCACAAAACGGTCGACAAATTCTAACCCAAATGGGAGGGCCCATTCATTGTGGAAACTGTGTTCTCCAATGACACCTACTAGCTGGCAAAACCCAATAACGACTTGCTTATGATGTCTATCAATGGCAAATTCCTCAAAAATTACTACGTCTAAATTAGACTTGTACTCCTCTATTACTAAACTATATCATATCTTTCTAGGCGCTGGTTTATGTCCACAATTACCTCTGGACTGTCGCTCTAATACACCACTCTGGCCGAGTTTGCCATGTCCATATTACCTCTGTGCAAATTTTCTGGTCTTGACCATCGATCATCACGTCAATGTTACCTCCGATATCGATTGTCTCCTAACTTACCATCCGTGGCCAATCCGGAGTATGCCCACGATGTTAAGTCCACAAAACCTATCACATCCATATCACCTATGTTAGGCCTTATTTTGAATCTATTACTTGTACCCCTGGTACGTAAAAGGGTAATAGGTCCATCAAAATTTTAAGTGGGATATCCTTATTAACCACGGTTGTTGTACTACTTCCATATTACCTCTAGTACAAGCACCCCAAATATTATGATGTCCAATGAAAGAGATTTCTTCTTTTATTAAAACAAAAAGAAAAAGGAGAGATTACAAACATCAAGAAGAAGAGGAATCAAAATCTTCCAAATTACTGATGTACAAAGCAAGATAATAAATAATACAAGCGTCTGAGGATAAAAGAAATTGACGTATAGCATCTCCAACACCTTGATCCCCCGAATCAGTAGGGGTTTCCAAGAGTTCTTGTAAGATGTCTGCCGTGCACACTCGAACAGTGGACCGTTTCTTCCGTCCTCTCAACAGGAAGCAACTCGGGCTCACTGGAGCATGGATCAGGGCTAACCGATGCCGCAAAAACAAACATGTTGGTTTCCTTTGGAGCATCTCCATAAGCCATCGTACTAAAGATAAATTTCTGTAAGGAGCTTCGAGATTGTCTGCCTCTTACAAGCGAGAAATCGACGGTTTACTTCTTGAGTAGTAACTATTTACTCCGTAAGATGCGATGATTCGGTCCTACACAACCCAAGATTTGATTGCCAGGATTTTGGGTTATCCTCTCAGAGAACTGGACTAACACAACGGTATGAACACGACAGGCACACATCAACACTTTAAGCATAAGAAGTAGTAATTTCTCTCTCAAGATATAAATCAAGTCAAATGGACAATCGTAACAAAAATAAAAGCTTTTATTTTATTTTACTAAAGTAAAAAGAGCAATTCTATACTTAAAGGGCTACTAGCGCTCTGGCAAGACCCGCACCCTATGTAGGGATACAAGTCTCGAACAATGTCCAGTCTACACCACAGAATTGGCAGTAGAACGTTGTTTGGATAATCTAACTAACAATATAATCAGCCACCAACAATGTCAATATACTCAATCGCAGTCTAAGATGGAAATAAGCACGAATATGATAAAAGAATAGAATAGTCACAATACAACTCATGAGTCAAAAATGATAACATTAATGAGTCAAAAGAAATACTAAACAATAAGCTGGAGACAAATCCAGCATAAAAGAATGACTAAGAAGCTACAAGTCCTGGGTCATCTGTCTTAGTCGGGATAAGTCCATCCTGAGCTAGGGTCTCTGACTCTAAGCCCACAATATTCTGAGGCCCGTAATGTGTAGGGTACCACTCCTCAATGTTATCTAGGAAAAATATATCCAGTTAAGAAAGGAGAATAGTATATCTCTAACAGCAGTTCTAGTCAATGATATAAACTATGTAATAATAAATAGATATGAATATACAAGATGCAACAACATATACAAGAGATATACAATATAAAAAATACTAGAAATAAATACAAGAATGAATAATATGGCAATGAATAAGAATACTAAATGACTAAGTGAGTGAGTACCAGCTTTAACATGTGATCGACTTGGGAACTTGATACAAGGTATATGGCCTGGCTAATCATACATGCGGTATATGATTAACACTATTCAATGAACAAGACTTGATACAAGGATGGCACGATCACATATCTACACTACATACTCCCCAACCCCGACTGGTATAGTGGATCAAACCATGGTCCAAACTATGGTACGCTATGGCACAGGATTCGCTAGGAAGATAGCTACTCTCCCAGAGAATCAGTATATGTACATGTACAAGAAACAAGGAAACAATGCTTGCACAAGATGCACCATATATACCAAGGAATAATATCTCATAACGAGATCCAGATATACCAATCCGTGTAACCGTCGTGTCAAGAAATTATGGATATCTACACTAGATACAATAAACATAGAGGATATCATAAATTAGAAACTATCAAAGAAATTACTCGCCTGATATTTGATGAATAGTCTCACAAATGTCCGGTATGGTGCCTCGAAGACTTAGATATGGAATACAATATCAATACAAGGTTTCGAAATAGAAATAAGTTAAACTAGTCAACATCTAAGTCAAAGAGTTATTTCTAAGTCAAAATAGTCAAACTAGGTCAACTCAAAGTCAAAAAGGTCATACTTGGTCAAACTACCTATTTCTAGGTTGCATGAGTCTATCTCAAGGATATTGGGTTTATACACTATAAAACTAGGCCACACTAGCTAAATCTAAGATACTAAGATACCGTATCTCAGGATACACAAATAACATATATAAATATAGAATATTTTCATATTCAATCAATATTAAATATACTACTCCTAATTATGATTGCTAAGTTGATACCTTGGCTTTGGACCAACTTTGTATCGCACCACTAAACACCCATTTTGATACTTGAACCCAAATAACTTGAATATCCTCAATACCTTGACACTTACCTTGGTATGTCAAGATAAATATGATATCTAGTATATATCTAACTACCCCACTAACTATATATACTAATACATATATATATAATTCTAATATAATTTTTAGTATTCACTAATGTCAACTTCTATGATATACTAAAATGAATGTTAAATACTCATTACCAAACTAATCACTAACTCCTAATACATATACACATGTACACATATCTACATATATAGATAACTTAAGAAACATAAGTATATATGGGTAGATCTATCTCACTAATCAATCACAAGTATATACATATAGTTATTAACTAAACTAGGTAACTTAACTAATCCGTCAACTAGCTAATAACCAAATGTTAACTAATACTAACTAGATAACTAAGTAGATGACTAATTACTAGAACTAGCTATCACTTAACAAACTAAACAAACTACCTAACTCTGTAACTTGCTGCTGCCCCTGCTTCTCCAAGTTGCTATTGCTACCGCTGCTTCTCCGAGTTGCTTTTGCTGCTGCTGCTTCTCCAAGTTGCTGCTGCTACTGCTACTTCTCCAAGTTGTTGCTGTTGCTACTTCTCGAAGTAGCTGCTGCTTCTCTAAGTTGTTGTTGCTGCTACTTCTCCAAGTAGCTGCTGCTTCTCTAAGTTGTTGTTGCTGCTGCTTCTCCAAGTAGCTGCTGCTGCCGCTTCTCTAAGTTGCTGCTACTGCTGCTTCTCCAAGTAGCTGCTACTGCTGCTTCTCCAAGTAGCTGCTGCTGCTACTTCTCTAAGTTGATGTTGCTTCTCAAAGTAGCTGTTGAGGTTCCCAACCCACACACAAGCACACAACGCACCCACAAATATCTCTACTACACTTAATAAATACCTATATGTAGTTACACCTATATATATATATATAGATATATACTTAGCAATTATATATATATATAGGTAACCAAGTATATAAACATCTAAATAGATATATTCAACGTATACACTAACACTATATATAAGTATACATATATATCATAACTATACACACATAGCTACATATCTTAATATACATCTCAATATATATACATAGATACATAACATAACAACTTTTGGATACATAACTACCTATGTATATACCCACACTATATATGTGTATATATATATACACATTCTTAAGTACACATTTATAAAAACATTATATATACATACATATATAAATACATATGATTTTAATAGCTATGAACAATGAAAATTGGATCTAGAAATGTAATACAATAAACACGTGGAGTGCATTGCACCCGTATCACACTAAATATATGATACGCTTGCGATATGAGTCCACCACACAACCAAATGTACCCCGAAGAACACGAGCAAATCTAAATTACTATATATGAATAATACGAAAAGTAAAACACACATCTACGTGTCTGTGTCAAAATGTTACATGCACATAGCCCCGTGTCAGAGGAAAAATCTCCAAATTAATACGTATCACCAATTTATTGGGATACAACCTATATATATCCAATTGTGGATACGATACTAGCCATAAACAACAAAACACATGTCAAATTGATCTATATGACCAATTGACAAACACAATAAGTGTCAATCTCGGAATTCCCCTAAAATTGACACAAAAAGTACCGTAACTTTCTTCACAGGCCTCCTATGAACTCAATTCAAATTGCTATGGGTATCCTATTCATATGGGGTGGTTTCTCATTGTTAAATCTCAGATTTAGAACCTAATTAATGGGAAAAAAATAGAATTATACCTATTGGGAGATGGATTCCAAATGCAATCTCCAAATTTGATAAAATTGGCCTCCAACTTGTAGATCCTTTCTCCTCTTTGTAGATCCTTGCTTTCTCCTTCTAGATCCTTACTCTACTAGTCTCCAATGATTATTTGGAAATGAATTGGGATAAAATTTGGAAGAGAATTGATGTAGGAATGAAGGAATTTGGTTAAGAAAAATTCTAGATCTAGATTTGAAATAAAAAGAGTAGAGAGAAACTTTTCCCCCCTCTTTATAATGACCGACCCCCCTTGCCCCTTCCTTAAGCTACTATGTAATGTCCATTATACCCCTTGGCGCCTCTCATTAAGAAATAATTAAGGAAGGAAGATTCTAGTTTAAGGTTTTAATTAAATTAATCATCCTCCTTAATGAATGGGCTTCTAATTAGGCTCAAATCTTACTAATTGTAAATGTTGGTCCATGAGTCTAAACTAAACTAGTTAGGTCCACTAACACAAGTCCAAAACAATAATCTAATATCTAACAATAACTAAATATAACAACAAATAATTATTCAATATGTACAATATTTAATTAATTATAAAATTACCAAAATACTATTTCCTAAAAAATTTGGTAGTGCCATATCTACCCTCCTTAAAATAATTTCGTCCTCGAAATTCAAAAATAAAAACTAGCCCAAAAAAATAACTGAACAGAACAAAAGAACAGAACATGACTAGAAAAGAACATACCTCAAGGCACAAACAAATATGGATAACGCTATCGTATTTTATCCTCTCTCTCCCAGGTAGACTACCCTGGAGAGTAATGCCTCTATGTGACGCGTACTAAAGGAATAGTCTGGTTCCTCAGCACCTTTTCTCTTCGATCAAGAATTTTAACTAGCTGCTCTGGATAGCTAATAGTAGGGCCTACCTCTATCTCCGAGTGATCCAACACGTGACTAGGATCTGCCATGTACTGTCTCAACTGTGACACATAAAATATGTTGTGCACTCCCTCCAATGCAGGTAGCAAGTCAAGTCTATAAGCAACTACACCACCCTCTCTAGAATAATAAAAGGTCCAATGAATCGCGGACAAAGCTTTCCGCCTCCACCAAAATGAATCATGCCTCGTATCGGGGAAATCCTCAGAAACACCAAACCATCCACCTAGAACAAAATACCACCTTAAGAAGTTAATATATAACAAACAACAAATATCAAGCATAAAACAAAAATCTAAAACTAAACCTTAAACTCCAATGGTCTCTAGTGGCTATCGGCCCAATGCCGCTGTTTGTCCTGTGCCACTCGAAGTCTGTCTCTGATCAACTTAATCTTCTCCGCTGCATCCACAACCATTTATGGCCCTAGGAATACTCTCTCTAACATCATCCTATGTCAAGGGAGTATGATATCTCCGACCGTACAGAGCCTTAAATGGTGATATATCTATACTAGCCTAGTAGCTGTTGTTGTAAGCAAACTCTACCAAATGGAGATGGTCCTCCCAAGAACCCCAAAATCTAGTATAGAAGTTAGCATCATATCCTAAAGAGTCTGAATAGTCCTCTCTGACTGCCCATCTATCTAGGGATAATATGCAGTACTGAACTTGAGCTGGGTGCCCAAACTTGCCTGTAAACTCTTCCAGAAATAAGAAGTGAAACGACTATCCTGATCCGAGACTAAGTTGACTGAAACTCTATGTATCCTGACGATCTGCCTCATATCTCTGCCAGCTTCTACGTAGACAAACCAACCATGAAAGACAAAAAGTTGGCCGACTTAGTGAACTTGTCAACGATGACCCAAATTGCGTCTTTCCCTCTTAGAGATCGTGGAAGTCCTGACACAAAATCCATAGTAATGTGCACCTACTTCTACTCTGGAATGGGTAAAGGCTGAAGTAAACCTCCTGGCCTCTGCCTCTCGGCTTCACCTACTGGCACACTAAGCATATGGATACAAAATGTGCCACTTTCCTCTTCATGCCATACCACCACACACTCTCTCGCATATCCTGATACATCTTGTTGGCACCTGGACGTATGGAATACTGAGAGTGATGTGCTTCCTGTAATACCTCCTCACGCAACTCCCCACTCGGCACACATAATCTAATACCATGCCGCAAAGAACCATCCTCAGCAATTGTGAAATCATTCTCCAATCCTGCTCTCACCAGAGCTCTGATGCTCCTCAGAGATACATCCTCAAATTAGGCTGCTTTGATCCTGTCCATCAACTCAGAGTATATATACAACCCCCACATCTGCATAGCCAACCTAGGAACTATTACCTCAATGCCCTTGCTCTCCAAGTCCTCCAACAAATATCGATCCTGCGTCAAGAATATAGCTATCGGATACCTGCTCAAGGCATCAGCAACTATATTAGCTTTTCCAGGATGATACTGCAAAGATATGTCAAAATCTTTCATCAGTTCCAACCACTGATGATGCCTCATATTCAACTCCTTCTGCGTGAAAATGTACTTCAAGCTCTTGTGGGTTGTGAAGATCTTCACATGCTCTCCGTACAAATAGTATTTCCTTAACTTCAGGGCAAAGATGACTGATGCCAACTCCAAATCATGGGTATGATAGTTCTTCTTATGAGGACATAATTGCCTGGACGCATAGGCAATCACTTTTTCATTCTGCTAAAGAACATAACCCAGACCTTTTCCTGATGTAACACTATAAATAGTAAAACCGCCTGACCCTGATGGCAACATCAAAATAGAAGCAGACGTCAAACTCTTTTTTAATTCCTCAAAAGCAACCTGGCAATCCTCCTTCCAAATAAACTCTACATCCTTTCTAGTGAGTCTGGTCATTAGCTCAATAATCCTTAAAAAATCTTGTACAAACTTCCTGTAGTAGCCTGCTAATCCTAAGAAACTCCTGATCTTTGCTTCTGAACTCGGGGTCTTCCAAGACTCCACTGCTGTGATCATCTTCGGATCTACTGAAATACCATCACCAGTGACAACATGTCCCAAAAACTCTACCTTGTCCAGGAAGAACTCACACTTGGACAGCTTCCTATACAGCTTCTCCTTTCTCAGCACATCCAATACAATCCGCAAATCTCCTCGTGCTCCTCCGGTGTCTTCGAGTACATGAGTATGTCATCGATGAATACCACTACAAACTTGTCAAGGTACTGATGGAACACCTTGTTCATCAAATTTATAAATATCACTATGGCATTAGTCAAACCAAACGATATCACCATGAACTCATACTGACCATACCGAGTCCTAATAGCAGTCTTCGGTATGTCCTCCGGCTTCATTTTCACCTGGTGGTAGCCTGATCTCAAGTCTATCTTAGAAAATAGCTTGGCACCACTCAACTGATCGAACAAGTCATCAATACGTGGCAAAGGATATTTATTCTTTATAGTGAGATTATTCAATGCCCTGTAATCAATGTATATGCACACTGATCCATCCTTCTTCGGTACAAACAATACCGGGGCTCCCTACTGTGAAGAACTTGATCTGATAAATCCCTTATCCTATAATTCGTCCACCTGCTTCTTCAGCTCGACGAGATCGTTGTTGTTTATTCTATAGACATGCTACAAAATTGGTTCTACACCTGGCACCAAGTCTATAGAGAATTCAACATCTCGATCTGGCAGCAATTCTGGCAATTTCTCAGGAAATACATCCAAAAACTCTGCTATCAACTCTGATATCCTCGGTCGTCCTTTTGCCTGGTGAGGCATTCCTCCTAAGGGTACCTAGCAGATTACGCTCCTCCTACAACTTCATGGTCACGTTGAAAACCTTCTTTAGAGGAAGCAAAGAGGTCCTTCTGTAACTACCATATTTCTAGATTAGGGATATTTTGGTCTTTTGGATATTTAATAAAATATTATACTATTATATCATTAAATTGTGCAAGTGTTATATATTAAATATAGCTATAGTATTATGATTAGTAAGTGAACTATACGGATTGTCATGTCCTTAGTGGGCCTAACAAATTTAACTTGACTACCTAATTAACCCAATTTTGTTAGACTTTAGTTAGACTTTAGTTAGACTAGCATTACCTATTAAGAAGTTATGCTAAACACCTATTAGGGAGTGTGGCTCCTTCTTTTAATTCTTTATGACTAAAGAGAGGGTCATTATGGACACTTTGCATTAGCCCTAATCTAATATAAACCTAATATGGCAGCCCCTCTCCTATAAGTAACACTTTATCCTCTTTCTCCCACTATTTCAATTAGAAATCCTAAATTGGAAGCTTCTTTTCCACCATTCCCCCTACCACCAAATCTCAACCAAATTGACCCCAACTTCTCTCATTCTCTTCCCCAAGAAGATTAGAAGACATTAGAAGCTAGAGTTGGAGAAAAAGAGCACTTGGAGGTTGTGTTATTGGAAGCTTTTGGGTGTTGGAGCCATAACATTAAGAATCCATCTTCCAATTGGTAAATCTATGATTAATCTATTTAATTTGAATTTAATTAGAGTATATACCTCATTTAGGGACCCCCTTTCATTAGGGATACCCATGGGGAGAAGCTTAGGCTTCTCTTGAGCCATTTAGAGCTTTCCTCCCTTTGTGTTTTGTGCCATTTTTGGGAAAATACGAGAATGACATCCTTAGGGTTTGTGAATAGGTTTGTTAGGTCCTAATTATGATTTAGAACATGTGATTTAAAACATGTGGGTATACATTTGGGGTGCATATTATGGGTGTATCCCAACGTATCGCGATACGCACGCCAAGTATTTGACGAAATGACAAAATGGACTCTCATTGCTCTAATTTTAGTTTGGACACTTGATTCTAGTTGTTTATTGTTATAGGTTATCATTTATATATATATAGATAGTGATATATATGTTTCTATATATATTCATGTAGATGGGGGTGTTTATATATGTGTGTTCATTGTGCATTGGCATTGAGCAGTGGATTGCTTCACTGTGTATTGGTTGTGTTCACTGTGCTTGCACATAGGTCGGGTTGGCCTAACAGCAGCAATGGAAGAAGCTAGTTGTTATTGCTGTATATAGTTGTACCTGGCTGATGCATTAAATACAAGCTACTGTGGGATGTGATCGAGAAAGGGGAAGTTTGTGTTCAGTACTTAGATGATATGTGCAAATTGTACCCTAGAGTATCAACAGCAGGTAGCTGCTGATCATTGTTGTAGTTTTTGTGGTTGCAATGAGTAAGAAGAGTAATTGTATATCATAAAATTATAGTGGCAATGCCATGAAGCACATAAAGAAGTTGCATTGATCAATTGCAGTATCAACAACAGATGTATTTGGGTGATACTTGCTGTAAATAGATGTTGAATTGGGGAAAGGAATACTCAGGTAAGTGCTTGTAGTAGTGTTGGGTGTGTGTGGTCTTTTTAGAAGAATATGTAGCAACTACCCATACAAAGAAACCCAAGCTCTCCACTGACTGATACACTGAGGTATCAGTGCCAACACAGTGCACATACAGTGAAGACACAGTAAAGAACCCGACTCCCTGTGTAAATCAGTCCCATGTCAGTGTCTGTGTGAGTGTGTGTGTATGTGTATCTGCGTCTGTGTGTGTGTCATGTGTGTCGTGTGTGTCTGTCAGTGTCTGTCTACGTATGTCGTGTCTGTGTGCGTGTGTCATATCTATGTGCGTGTGTCGTGTCTGTCCAGTCATCAGTTATGTCAGTGTCACATGAGAGAGAGAGAGAGAGATTACCTAGAGCTCGAGGAGGAGGAGGGGGGTGCCGGAGTAGCCGCAGCAGTGGAGAACCGGTCGCCGGAGAGGGGGGGTGGAGAAAATCGAAAACGTTCAAAATTTTTGACAGATGGGGGAAAAGAATCTGAGCCCTAATTAACCAAAAATTAGCGACGTTTAGCGACGTCTAATTAAAACGTCGCTAAATTAAAATTTAGCGACGTCAAAGATGTCGCTCAACACGTTGCTAAATATTTTTGATATATACGTCGCTAATTACGCCGCTAAACGTCGCTAAATCAGATATATTAGCGACGTTTAGCGACCTTAATTGAACTTATAGCGACTCATCTTTTAAAATCTGAATAAAAGTCGCTAAACGTCGCTAAATGTCGCCATTTGGCAACGTTTTTAATGGAGTCACTGATTTAGCGACGTTTATACCAGGAGTCGCTAAAATACGTCGCTAATCTCGCTTTTTCTAGTAGTGACAAATCCGGTACCAAAAACTGCTAAAAGAAACTAACTAAATAACTAGTGATCCTGACTAGACCTCCTTGGAATCACACCTGTGCTACCAAGTCCAAGTTTGCAGCTACTCTTCCTGTGGTCCATAATATATCGGACACCAGTCCTCTA
The DNA here is from genome assembly GCA_036927795.1 of Iris macrosiphon. Classification (NCBI taxonomy): domain Eukaryota; kingdom Viridiplantae; phylum Streptophyta; class Magnoliopsida; order Asparagales; family Iridaceae; genus Iris; species Iris macrosiphon. Next base: position 104,954,017 of record JAYESA010000012.1, on the reverse strand, counting down.
AGGCGCAGTCTGGAAAATATTTCTAGTCAGGATAGAGCAAAGTACATCTCAAATAATAGTTTCAGTTAATTGATAAGGACTATAAAACAATAAATAGATGATGCTATATACTGAGAGAAGACAATGAATAAATGCAATAACAATATAAAGAGAACAGGCAATATAGGCAATATGGTACAGTCAGTGCATATATGAAATAAAAGGAAAGAGGTACAAAATCATATACGAGCGATGTGGTATATGAACTAAAACAGAGAACTGTAACTATTCTAAGTGTTTGAAATCGTAGTTTCGAAATGTTATCGGCTTGGGAACTTGTTCGATGACTACATGGCCTGGCGAATCATACGTGAGGTGTATGATTAATACGTTCAATGTCTACACTTGTACGATAGGTATTTTGATCACATCTCTCACTAGCAATTTTTTCGCCCCCAACTAGTACTGTGGATCCAATCATGACACATCACGATACATGATCAACGTCCAATATATCATGTACAATGTCTAATATCAATGTCTAATGTCAATGTCGTGTACAATATCGATACGATAACCAATGTAATATCTCATGACTAAAGATCCAATCTATCTACTAGTCCGTATAGCACTGTGTCAAGAATAAGATGTAATGTTTCTAAATACTTGAATTATAGAAATTATCAAATAACGAAAATTATCAGAGAATGTGCTCGCCTGGGGTCCTGCTGCTGGTATGAATCAAAGTCCAAGTCACAGTCCAAATAGCCTATGTATTACAATTTACCATGTCAAAAGATAATTTATTTTAATTTATTTAATTCTGGAATAATTAATCTAAAATTCTATTTTAATCTTATTATTCTAATTTTTAGGTTAATTCCTAAATTTTATCCAAATGAGCTGAATTTTATCAACTCGACACTCATGGCACGCAAATCGAGGCGATCTGTTGAACAAAAACTCAACTGACACAAACTCGAGTTTCATGCATGATTTTCTATAGATTTTAGCATCAAAAACATGCTAGAATTTATGGCTCGTTCGAATTCAAATTCGTTTGGGAATTATGGCACATACAAATTTTGTATCGTGCACCGATGGTTAAATTCTAACCTAGAAGATCTACAGAATTAATAGTATATAAATACTTTGAATTAAATTTTAGGAAAAATATATGTCAATTATCTGACATTAGCTTTTCGAAACTTTAAACGATTCATGATTCTGATTCCAAGTTCTTCCGAAATCATGAAAACATCGAAACACGTCTATTTTCGGACATGTTGTTCTCTATGAATTTTCTAGAATTTAATACTCATAATTTCATAAAATAATTTATATAATCAGAAAGCTAACCTCAATATCGTTCTAACACAAAAACTAGGCCTCGTTTGGAGTCCGAAGCTATGCGCAATGGCTTGTGGAAGATGAAGAAACCCTAGATGGCAATTCTCTAAAATCTCTCTCTCTAAAATAATGGGATAATTAGGGTTATAATAATATATATATATATATAGGGATGTTGAGCAGCTGAATGAAAGTTGATAGGGTGACATGTGTCATGATTTTATTGGATGGTTTTGGTTATATTATTTATTTTTGATTTGCCTTTATCAAAACATTATTTAAGTCATTTTAAATCTAAATAACTCAAAATAAATATTAAAATTAATCATAAAAATCTAAAAAAATTATAAAAAATATATTTTGAATCCAGAAACCATAGAAAAATACTTGGAACAATTTTATATTCATAGGTTTTCTACTATAATTAGGAGAAGCTCTAAATATTAGTTTTACCCATATAACTAAAAATAAATACTAAAATTATTCCAAAAATTCTAATATAATTCCAGAAAATATATAATAATATTATAAATCCTAAAAAATAACATGGGTCCATTCTATATTCCTGAGATTACACAATAAATTCTAGAAGTACTAAAAAATTAGTTATTAGTCTAAGTAACTCCCAATAAATACTAAAATATTCAGAAAAATTCCTAGAAAATTCTAGAAAATATATTTGACTATTTACAACCTAAAATAAAATTTTGGGATATTTTTAAATCCTTGAAAATAACGTGGGTCCATTCTATATTCCTGAGATTGCACAATAAATTCTAGAAGTACTAAAAAATTAGTTATTAGTCTAAGTAACTCCCAATAAATACTAAAATATTCAGAAAAATTCCTAGAAAATTCTAGAAAATATATTTGACTATTTACAACCTAAAATAAAATTTTGGGATATTTTTAATTAAGTTTGAATCTAAAATAAATTCTTGAAAGTCCTAGAAAATTAGTGTTACTAGTTTTTAATTAACTAAAAATTATGAAAAAAATTCACTTGCCCCAAATTAACCTAAAAATAACATTTAAGCTAGAATTTCAGGATACGGAGGTTACACACTCTCCGATCCTTATAATAATCACGGACTAGGATATGCCTCCTCCTATCATGATCTTGCAAGTCATATCTAATGGTTCCGTTTTTAAATGATGCTTAAGGGCATAAGATACAGATACAAAACTATGGGAAGCGCCAGAATCAAATAATGCATGTGCTGGAATAGAATCGAGTAAAACTGAACCTGAAATCATGTCTCGGCTGGCTCGGCCTCCTCAGTGGTTAAGGCATAAGCTCGTCCTTGTGGTGCTCCTCTTTGCTGCTGCTGATGATGAGCAAACCTATCCTACTATAGTGGAAGTGGAGGTCCTCTCTGCTACTGGCCTCCTGGTACAATCGGTGTTTTGGCTGGTCCTCTCTGAGCTGCTGCTCCTCCCTGGCGAGTCTGAATAGTTGGGCAGTCCCTTAGCTGATGTGCTACTGATCCACACGATAAACAAGTGCCCAACCTTTTTTTGCAGATGTATCTTATATGTCCCATCTTTCCGCAATACGAACATGGGATAGCGAGTCGATTATGCCTCTGTGGTTGTTGTTGTTGAGCATATCCTCGAACTGGTGCCAGTTGTTGGTGTTGCTGCTGGTGTTGCTGCTGGTACGGCCTATGTTGTTGTTGGAAGTGTTGGCGCTTGGCTGGTCCTGTGTTACCTCCTGTTGCTCCAGATGTGTCGCGTCCTCTCTTGGGCCTGAGGTCCAAGTCATTTTCGACAATCTGGGCATCCATCAGAATACCTTCAAATGTAGCAGTACGTCGTCCCGAAGTACGAGACTTGATCTCCCTATTCAATCCCTTTCTGAATTTTCATGCTCTGTCTCTTGGATCTCGAATCATCCATGGCGCAAATTGACTTAATCGATAAAACTCTGCAGCATATTCGTCGACTGACATGCCTCCTTGGACTAAGTCATGGAACTGACTTTCTAATGCTCCCAAGGCTACGTCAGGAAAGAATTTCTCCTTGAAGAGCTCCTTAAAGTCCTTCCAAGTAAGTCCTTCAACGGTGAGTCTTGGCTCTGTACGATACCACGTCAGTACGATATCAAACATCTGACTGCCAGCGACCTCTATCTGAAGAATCTTCGGAATCTGTGATAAGTGCAAGTTCCTCTCTATGTCATTCAACCAATCGTCAGCATATAGTATTCCTTCTATGCCTTTGAACTCTCGAGGCATCATCCTCTTAAAGTCTACTATGGTACCGGGCCTCTGTTGTTGCTGACCTTGATGTTGCGGTTGTCGTGCTACTCTCTCCAAAGCCTGGAGAGCCACCTGATAAGCATTCGCTATGCTCTCTCTCATCAGTTCGGACTGTGCTTGGTGTGCTTCTGCTTGCACTCTCTGAGCCTCAGCTTGAACACGCTGAGCTTCTTTTGTTACTCTCTGGGCCTCTAGCATGCCCTGCATCAGTACGAACATTTGTGCCCCATCAGCGGGCACTCCTCCGAAAATCGGTATCGGTGGTGGTGGAAGGTTGTCTGTCATAGCTGGGGCAATCCTCTATATCGGTGGAGGAGGGATACCATTAGTTGTAGACACTCCCACACGAATAGGAGATGTAGGAGGATCTCCCGGTATTTGTTCGTCAGGTTGAGAGGTGGCAGTCCTCTCTGAATTTGCTGCTCCCACTCCCATGGATCTAGTATTCGGCGGCATCCTGAATACAAATCAAGGAATCAATTAAGGTGATAGATATGATATTATCAAGGAAGGACAGTAAGGTGCTAAAGGAAGCAACCAATTAGAATAGCAATATAAAGTTCAGAATTTCCTAGTGTGATTGAGCATACTCTCATCCTAGATCCTATTTCCTATATCCTAGCACAGGTTCGCAGCAGTACAACTAAGTTGTCGCACTACCACGATATCGCACAAATTGTGAAACTAGACCTGCATGGGCCACCACTAAAAACGTGTCATGACCCGCACCCGGTATAGGGGTATGAGAGCATGGGTACGTCCAGCCTACGCCGCAGCATCGACGGTAGAACGCTGTCTAGGTCACAGTAATACTATATCACCAAACACCTGTCAATGATATCCATCTCCATAAGGAGGTCAATATACATCTCACAATATAATCTCACAATATAACTCAATCACAACTGCTATAGGGCACGATAAAAGATGGAAGAAAATGACATAGTAAACACCATGCCTTAACATAAAGATAACTCACAGTCTAGCTGTCCAACACAAGTCTCCAAATAAACTTAACATGAGTCTAAACATAAACTGAAATAACCTCCATAAGTCTTGAAGTATAATAAATACTATCTAGATAGCTGCGGATAATGTCTCATCTAGAGGCATAGTCTCATCTAGGGTCTCTGGTGCGTAGTCAGCATCTATACCTGGTCCGTAGTGCGTAGTGCAGAAATCCTCAAGATTGTTTGGAAAAAATATCCAGTCAGGATTGCAACGAAATACACCTCTAACAGCAGTTCCACATATATTGATAAAACCTATAACACAGTGTAAAGAAATACAAGACAGATATGAATAACTGACAATAAAAGATACTAGAATAAAGAAAATGCTGGAATAAGAAATATTGGAACATCATCATCAATATGCATCTAGCAATGAATAGAACTACAAGTACACGCAAGAATAATAAACTGGTATGTAAGTGTGTACAAGAATAATAACTAAAACATGTAGAGATACAAGATCAATATACCAAGATACATGTCAAGAATTATCTAACTAAATGTGTGAACCATCAGTATATCATGTGATCGACTTGGGACTCTATGACTCATTACATTGATTAGCGATCATCCCCAACAAGTCTGGCTAACCATATGTAATAGCGATGAGGCATGTAAGGGTAAGGCTGCACCGACGTGAGGTGTGGGTGAGCTAATGATGCATGTAAAGTTGGGTATGATCACATAAGCTACTAATATTTCCCTATTTCCCCAGCTAGCATGATGGATTCCAATCACGACTCCTCGTGACAGGTCTCAATGATGACAACTCATGTAAAGAAAAGTGTCAGAGTCATGTACGTTATACAACAAGAATTATAGAGATAATCAACATAATAGAAACTGTCAGAGAATGTACTCGCCTGGGGTCCTTAGCTGGCAATACCACTGTCCGGGTTCCAAGGTATCGTCTGAGTGATCCCACAATCCTATAGACATATCACATAATACAATACTTCATCAAACATTACTCTAGCACACAATCAACATATTGATCTCAACAGGCTACGCTAGGGGTCATATGTCGATGTACCTACGGGGTATCCGTGGTTACATTCAAGTCCTCCACATAATATGATCTAACATATACATAAATTTATATGGGTTATAATTATAGTAGATATATGTATATATATATACTTTAAATAGAATTTATGCCCTGTATCTATATTAAACAGGTATTAGGGAGATATATATACTATATATATATATATACCCAAAATACATTCAATCCTATTTTAAATACATGTCCTCTGTATATATATATATATACTAATTTGGGTTGCATACATTAGGATTATACATATCTCAATGCACACATAATAACCATATACGTATACTATTACTAATACGTACTTACGTACGCATCAAGTCATATATCTATATACCAGTATTCAACATAACAAGTACGAAGGCCTCCAAGGGAACTATATGTATGCATACCGTATAGGCAAGAAGGAACTTGAACCTGTGCGCGGGAACGAGACGATGGCAATGGTTATGAACAAGGAAGGGTCGGTCGAGTTCACGGTCTGTCGTCGAACTCCGGTCGGCACAGCAATGCTTCACGGTGGCGTCGAGCGGTCGGTCGATAGTGTGCAGGCGAGAACCTCGGTCGGCGTCGTGCGGGCAGGAACCTCGGTCGGTATCGTGCGGGCTCTGGGCAGCATCGTGCGGTGCTCGAAGGTGCAGCATGCTCTCGTTCGATGGGATCCAGGCGGCTCTGGGTCAGTGGGTATGGCAGGTCTCCGGCGTTCAGTCGTGGTGGGTCGACAGTCGGGTAGTAGTCGGCTCAGGCCGCTCGGCTCTGAAGGGGGGTGTCGGCTGTAGCTAGGTTAGATGGAAAGGAAATAAAGGGAAAGGAAAAGAAGATGAATAGTAATGTAAGGGGGGAGTCGGCTGTACTTGAATAGGAAAAATGAAAAGTTAAAAGAAGGAGTTATATATATAAGGGGGACTTAGGTTTGACCTAGAAAGGAGTTAGCTTGGTCAATTCCTTGGAAAAATCTTCTCATGGATACCTCAATGGTTAGGGTTCGAATAAATTAAAATGAATGGTCATGATGCATCGGTTTAAGGGTCTGGAGACCCTGGTTTCGAGGGGTTGATGTTGCAATGTCACGGTCCTAAAATTTTATGGAAAAAAATACATGAAGGAAAACTGGATTTATTCACGTGTCGTGTCCAGTGGGATGGACACCTTAGTACACTTTTGCATAAAATTGCCCAACAGTTTGGAAAATTGCGCAAAATTGAATTTATTATTTAATTAATGCAAAAAGGTGCTCTACAATTAAATAGATGTATGAGGGACTGAATTTCGGTGGAACACAAGCATAAATCAATGGTCTGGTACGTTTAGATCAAGATGTGAATCTGTTGGAAGCCAAGGGCTAGCGTAGCGTTCTAATTATCGAAGCTACGATAAATTACAACAATCAGACAATATCACCATTATTCAGATATAAGTTACTATCGTGCAATTCATTTACACATTAATTACGAAAATACAAAAATACCCCTAATCCAAAAAGTGGGGGTGACACCTGAATCTCGTCAAAGCTCTTCGCCCAGTTGAAGGGCATGTTCCACTTCAACACACTCTGGCCCTCCTACCTTAGAAACATGTAGACGCTCCGAAGGAAGATCTGGACATTTTTATCAATATCCTCCAGTGTTGCTCGAGTTAAAGGCGGCTAGTACGAGGAAGAAGTCATGGGTGCAACAGCTTATACAATAACGTCCGATGACCTTGAAAGGGTGGTAGTAGCGGAAGAGCGACCAGGGACATAGCTCGCATTCTAATCCCTTATAGCCATCTCAAAGGCCCAGACATCTGGCAGCTGAGCAAGACTAGTTTTATGACCAAGGACTGGAGTACCAAGGTTCCCCACTACTTTGACTCCCGCCTGAACCCAAACCCTAGATGGCGTCATGGCCTGCTACCCCACAATCTAAATAGACTACCCCACAATCTAAATGGACGTCAACAATAGGAGGGGGAAGCACCTCCATACCAGAGGAACCCGCTGCGAACCCTCCAGGGTGCTCCTTACCTAGAGAGAGAATAAGGCCTCCTCTGAACAGGCCCGCTGTCTTGACCCTCTGCTTCGCCCTCTTTGGCAGCCACATCCACGGTCCTTAAGGGAGTGGCAGTTCCTATATGGCCAGAACAACCAATAGTCAGCTTTGCTCTAAGAATGAGAAGCTGAAGCCAGAAGATCTCTTTATTGGTAGGTATACATGATAACATACCAGGAGAGGCGGCAGGGGTTATGGCCTGCCTAGCATAGTAAAAGCATTCCCCATGGCTTCTATATTATCCACAGAGACGTGCTCGAATAGGGTGAAGGGCTCTGACACGCTGACACCCATCTCGTCGGCCTCCGAAGTTTTAATAGCAGGATCTGACACGCCTTTACCCATCTCTTAAAATCCAAAAATCTCAGTTGCAGGCTCTGAGGCAGCCAGTAGAAGAGAATTGGAGATAAAACCTGATGGTTGGTTCCACCATCATACTGAACCTCGTTCACGTCATCCTCTGTGAACTTCGGGACTGAAATAAAGAAAGAATAGTTCTCCATGCGAGCAAGCACGTACCGACAAGTGGGAACCTTGGTATGAGCCCAAGGCATCCCTCTATATCGACGAATAAAGCGTCAGCCTCTGCCGATTTCCCTTCGGCACTAGGTTGCATTAAAGATTAGTAATGCATCAACAACTAACCCATTAGATAGTGGTAAGGCATCTCGACCCGATTAAAATCTTCATAGGGGTCCCAGGTAATTACCTTGTTGGTAAAATCACGAAGCGGACGATGGATACTATAGACCATCGCTAGGAGCAAAGCAAGCTTATGTTTGAAGATTAACTTCACAACAAGGAGGATGAGGTTATGGCTAACCCTCCCGATGGCCTCAGAGCCTCCCGGGACTATGCAAGTTCCTAGCTATATCATCAAGAACCCAAGCATGGCAGCTTTCTCAAATAATAGTTGGGTGTCTTGGTAGAAATAACTTAAGGTGTCACTAAAACTACAAAACCCTTTGCTAGTTACGGAAGTTCTTTTGGTGCCACGCACTTGGTCGTCAACTTTTCTCTGAGTTTCGGGGCTCCAAACGGTGACCTGACCTGATGCTTCAGTACTATAAAGGTAACTGATCCAGGCCTTGATAAGGGGTAAACTCCCCTCCGAGCTCTTTCCTAATTCTTGTAAATCCGCTGGCAAGTTCTATGGGGGCACAACACTTCCCGATTTATGGTAAAAAATCCCGAATGTTGCTGCTCCAATTCCTTAAATTCCTCGTTAAAAGGGGTGTACTTCTGATACGGTTCCATACCCCAGGGCAACTACGAGACATCGTACATCTCATAAAGGGCGAGCCCCATATTCCCGCCATGAGTGAAGAAGATTTCGTTGCGGCAGTTGTACATATCGATCAAGGCCACGAACAACTTCGAGTTCTTCTCCAAACCATAACAGGAACCCCTTAAGGCGTAATAGAGGTTGGACTCCTTCAAGGTCTGCTCATACTTCCCTAACACCTACATTGTTAGGCCAATCCAAGAAGAGGAAAGATACACCCAGTTGAGTAGTCTAACTCTTCCTCGGGGATAGGACCCCTTAGCTGCAAGCTGGTTTAAAAAAGTGTCAGCTTCGTAAAAAGGATACGACCCAATCTTACTCACGAAGGTACCAGGTTTCGACCCATGAATAAAATAAGAGAATGATTCCTTGGTCGCCGCACCACTCTTCGGCTCAGAGTTAAAACAGATACGGGCAACTTTTGTTCCCTTTTTGGTCTGGAGTCAGGTTACCCAACATCTTCCTCTGTAGAGGAACCATATTAAAAGCAGACAAAGGTAGATGGCACTCTATTGTAGGAATACACACCTTCATCCCACTGTAGAAGAAGTCCCAACTCTCTTTAATCTCCACTACCTGGGGGTCCAAGACATTGAGGGCATCCCCAAAAAGGAAGACCGGCTTCTAAAAAGATTCGCCCTTGTCGGCTTTAATTGTCCTGGACTTATGTTGGCTTAGCAAATAGAACTAGGGCTGACCCGCTATTAACTTCAGCCTCGCCTCAGATTTATTCTTATTTATTTAAGCCTGGACATTTGATACTATATGATCAAGCCTAAAACTCAGGGCAGCTTGGCCACGCCCAACCAGCATATCCCCTGACGGAGCCACGGGTAATGTCACTACAAATCAGAGGCAAAAAGATGGTTAGATGTCATACGGTCAAGTTTTGAAGGGTGCATGCGACCAAGTCGTGAAGGGTATATGCGGACAAGTTAAGACCTCCATGTGTCAAATAATGGAGGGTCCATGCGACCAAGTCATGTAGGGTACATACGGCCAAGTAAAATCCTCCATACGGTCAAATCATGGAGGGTCCATGCGACCAAGTCATAAAGGGTACATGCTGCCAAGTCAAGTCCTCCATGCGACAAAATTATGGATGGTCCATACGGCCAAGTTATGAAGGGTGCATACGGTCGAGTTAAGACCCGTATACGCGGCCAAAAGAGACCCGCGCATAAAGCATGCGACATGGTCATGTGGAAGGATCCGTATAGTGAACCTCGTACAAAATGTCTGTGTGTCCAAACTTCTCCGCTTGGGATCCGTATGAAGAGGCAGCCCAAAATCCGAACAAAATCCACTCAAGGGTCAGAGTAAATCTGGCAATGAATGACTTAACATCCTAGCGGCATACGTCCATATGGTACAACATCCATGCGACCAAAACTTCTATGCGGCCTAAATGTACCCCGTCCATGCTTCTTATTCAAATTATTTTAAACTTATCAATTTAAAAACTTTTAAGGGGGTCTTGTAGAAGCATGGAAAATATGGATCCACACAGCCAACAACAATGTGGTCCACGACAAAGCTCAGCATAAATTGGACCGCATAGTCACCATAAGGTCCAAAAAATCTACATCCATACGGTCTAAACAGCCGAAGCAAACCTTTGCCGCAGATGGACCTGACATAACATCCTGATGGCCAGATTAAGTCTGACACAGAATCCTGACATAAAGGATTCTCTGAATGCCTCGAAAGATGAAACCTTAATAAAAGACAGAAGTCTCAAAGAATATACAGCACCACGTGTACATTACGACAAAAGATTCCATACGACTCAGGCCCATGCATTCCAGACTTTATGCATCCCATACGTCTCTGGCCTCCATATTGTTACTCCCAATTCCTGATATATGTATGTGGAACATATTTTTATTTTAGCATGACTGCATATGCAAGGAGACTAGACCCATTCTTTCGTTTAACTAGGTTCATGGTTTATTTTGTTGGTTGGTTCAACTTATGAGATCCTTTGGTTCAACCCTCAAAAACCTACCATATATAACCCAACATTTTTTCTCTCTCTCTCAAATCACTTCTTCATTACTTTTTCTTTCTTTAGCTTTCTCTTCCCATTTCATAGGAAAGTACATATTGCATGAGAAATAGAGAAACCCTCCATATTATATTGTTCTATTACATTTCTTATGTGTTTTCTTAGGGTTTTCTATTTTGATGGACAGATTAGTGTAGATCTATATTTCTAAACTTAGAATTAATGGGTTTTATGAGTTTTTCTTAGTTTTGATCTATTAAACTTGTGTCTTTGATGAACAAAATAATTTTTAGATTTAAAATAAGGATTTTTTAATTTAGAGCATTTTGGCTTTTGGTAGAGTACCACATCCGAACAATATATTGGCTGGCTATCTGCGAATCTACACTAGAGCAAGAGAGAAGAGCTTCCGTATCTGATCGTCCATGGAGTAAATAGGGTTGCTACACTCCTAATCCTCCATCGTCACCCCCAGAACACAAAATTTATACTTAGATTGTCTGTTTAGGACTCCACTCTGTACTATTTTTAGTTTGTTTAATTAAATTATGTTTGTGTTCAAACTTTCGTATTTAATAGAAAACAAGATGGAACTCGGTTGGGGACGTCCTTCTCCTCTGATGAGAAGTTGGTGACACAGTCCGATGCGGTGAAGCTCGGCTCAAAGCAAAAGATGATGGTAGTTAACTTCGACCAGCAAGTGCTCGAGGAAATACTCTAGGAAGGAAGTGCTAGTCCTTCATCGAGGCTATCCAAGCCCATGAAGACCCACAGGACGTGGATAACAAAGTATGAGTTTTTGTTAGATCATGTGTCATTCTTGGGTCACATCATCTCTGGGGCAGTAGTGGCAGTAGACCCAAAGAAGGTTGGGGTCGTAAAAAGTTGGCCAGTCCCTAAGACTGTAGCAGAGGTGCGTAGTTTCATGGGCTTGGCAGGATATTGGAGAAGGTTCATGGCAGACTTTATAAAGATTTTAATACTACTTACTCGTTTGATGAACAAGAAGGCTAATTTTAACTAGTCAGCATAGTGTTAGACTATATTCTCACGCTTCTAGTAGGTTCTGGAGGGTTTACAATATATTATTGCACATCCGACAAAGGACTAGGGTGTATATTGATATAACGTGGATGGGTGACAACTTATGTATCGCGGGAACTTTAAGATTATGAGAAAAACTATCCAACTCACAACCTAGAATTGGCAGTAGTGGTATTTATGCTTAAACTATGTAGGCACTACTTATATGGTGATCGGGTAGAGATATTTACGGAACATAAAAGTCTGAAGTATGTATTCACACAGAAGGACTTGAATATGAGGCAGAGAAGGTGGCTATAATTGATAATGGACTATGATGTAGAACTTCAGTATCATCCGGGCAGGCTAATGTAGTAGCAGACACACTTATCAGGAGAGGTAGTGCATTCATGTTGACATCACATCAATACATATTAAAGGATCATCAAGAAATGGGTATATAGGTAGTACTTCCGCAGGACCCAAGTATTTTGGCTAGCTTGCAAGTACAGTCTACTTTGGTGGATAGAATCAAGACAGCTCAGATAGAGGACACAATGATTCAAAAGCTACAGGCAGAATATTATTCTGGTCTCAGAAAGGAGTTCACGATTCATGAAGATGGGACCCTTAGATTTAGAAATCGTCTTTGTATACCAAGTGGAGATATTCGTCCAGAAGTTATTATCGAAGCAAACAATTCTCAGTATTCAATACATCCAGGAGGTACCAAGATGTATGAAGTCATAAAACAATATTTTTGGTAGAATGGTGGATGAAGAGGGAGATAGCATAATTCATTTTTCGGTGTCTGATATGTCAACAAGTGAAGGCCGAACAACAAAGACCGACAGTATTATTACAACCGCTTCCTATTTTAGAATAAAAGTGGGAGTATATCACAATAGACTTTATGACTGGTTTACCTATATCCTCCACTGGTCATGATATAATTTTGGTAATAGTGGATTATCTCACAAAAGTAGCTCAGTTTCTTTCTTTTCGAGTAGGACAGTCTATAGAACAGTTAGTTAAAATATATATATACAACAGATAGTAAGACAACACGGTGTCCTAGTAAGTATTATGTCAGATCGAGACACTCGGTTTACTTTACATTTTTGGAAAAGTTTGCATCAAGGTTTGGGAACCAAGTTAAGTATTAGCACAACATACCACCCTTAGACAGACGAAAAATCAGAAAGAACCATCCAGACATTGGAAGATATGCTACAAGCTTGTACCTTGGATATTGGTGGGCCTTGCGAAGATCACCTTCTTCTCATCGAGTTCTTGTACAATAATATTTATCAGGCCAGTTTCCAAATGGTACCATTCGAAGAGTTATACAAAAGAAAGTGCAGGTCACTATTAGCATGGGATAATATAGGTGCGCAAAAGATGTTAGGCCCTGAAATTATCACGCAGACAGTAGAGGTTATCAAGCAGATTAGAGAGCGACTTTGGGTTGCACAAGATATGCATAAGAATTGGGCAGATCAGCATCGTAGGCCTTTGGAGTTTTATGTCGGCGACCACATGTTCTTACGAATTTTGCTGACCCGTGGAGTCATTAGATTTAGGGTTCATAGGAATCTTAGTCCATGATATGTAGGTCTGTTCGATATTCTCGAGCAGATAGGCAATGTTTCTCATCGTCTTGCCCTTCCACCTTCCCTATGAGAGGTGCACAATGTATTTATTTGTCTCAGTTGTGTAGGTATATTCCGGATCTAAGTTATATCCTCGATCACTAAGAATTAGTCTATGGTACCACCTTATCTTATGAGGAGAAACCTGTATCCATATTGGCCCGAAGGAAGAAGGTGCTCAAGAAATGTACTATTTCTCTTGTCCGGGTTGCCTGGGACAATCACTCTCTAGGAGAATCGATGTAGGAGCGCGAGGACGATATTCGATCCCGGTACACGTACCTGTTCGATTCAGAATGTATATTCTTTCTTATGCCTTCATATCTCAGATTTTGTGATCAGGTGATCACCTATGTGTTGTGATAATATTGCTTGCGTGTGTAGTTGCTAGTAGATTTGTATCGTGCTTGTCCTGACTTCTTTAGCTATTACTTGGATTCAAATTTCGAGGACATAATTTTCCTAAGGTGGATACATATGTCACTTCCCGTTCCCGATATATGTGTTTGGAACATATAAATTTTCATTCTTATGTTACTTATTACTTGTATGGTAATTAGGTTGCATATCATAGTGTCAGTCCCTGTTCCCGATATACGTATTTGGAATTTTTTTATTTTAGCATGGTTGCATGTACGTGGAGACTAGGCCCATTCTTTGGTTTAATCTGGTTTATGGTTTATTTTGTGGGTTGGTTCATATCAAGAGAACTCTTGGTTCAACCCTCAACCCTATCATATATAACCCAATATTTTCTCTCTCTCTTTACTTCTTTATTTCTTTCTCTTTCTTTAGTTTTCTTTCCCCATTCCATAGGCAAGTACACATTACATAAGAGATGGAGAAACCCTCCATAATATTATTCTATTATGTTTATTATATGTTTTAAAGCACTTTTAGTTCTTGGAGTTTTCTGTTTTGATGGATGGATTATGGTAGATCTATATTTCTAACTTAGGATTTTTATAGGTTTTATGAGTTTTTCTTGATTTTAATCTATTAAACTTATGTCTTTGAAAACCAGTTTTTGCATTATGATAGAGCTTTCAATTTAGAGCATTTTGGCATTTGGTTCACCAGATTTGGCCTTAAAATAAGAATTTAAAAAAAAACAAGATTTCAATTTTTGGAGTTTTTTCGCCATGGGTGAACCTGCTGTTTGAGAAGACGAAGTTCTCATACGACTAGGGAGCATGCGGCTGAGAGTGCTATGCAGCCTGAGAGGGTTATACATCCTAAACTCTTACAGTATATTAACAATATGCGTCCATCTTGTTGGACGCATGACTGCTGATTTACACAAGTGTCCTTTAAACACCTTGTGCATTCACTCGCTGAACGAATAAGAAATTCATAAAGTCCAAGAGAACTTCATACGGTATAGAACCCCATGCGACATCGACACCCATGCGGCCTGGAGAGCATGTGTCCACTATTTTTTTGGATGCATGACTCTGAACCGTTGGCACTTATTTCTATGGTTTTATATTTTCTTCTTGACACACTTTATTGCTTGTCATATCAATCACATCAGTCATATCAGTCACTTTTTGTCACATCACTGATACTTTATTTATTGTCCATCACTTTATCACTTATCCCAAGGAATAGACCTTAACCCTGAGCATGCGACCAAGTAGTTCATGCGACATGACTTCATCCGGCCTAACTTTCCATGCGGACTGACTTCATATGCGGCATGACTTCATATGCAGCAAGTATTATCATGCGTCCTGTCTTTCCATACGGCCTGGATACCCATGCGGCCCTGCTTGTTGATAGAATATTTTTAATTCATTTGACACAATGTATAATTGGTAATTGGACTTGAATACTGTATATGTGCTGATACAACTATTGTTTGATAATTACTCATGATTTAATGTGCACCTAGGTACGACACATCGTATCACGTGTTAAATAATTATATTTGGGTTGTGCATCGAGAATGCCTATAAATTCTTGAACGCGTAATATTATAAATATATATATTATTTTCTCCACCACGGGCATAATAAGCGAGCCAA
The DNA here is from genome assembly GCA_036927795.1 of Iris macrosiphon. NCBI lineage: Eukaryota > Viridiplantae > Streptophyta > Magnoliopsida > Asparagales > Iridaceae > Iris > Iris macrosiphon. Next base: position 104,938,338 of record JAYESA010000012.1, on the reverse strand, counting down.
CTACCAAAGTATGGGTAGGATATTAATTATCCGAATATTGTATACACGCTCGGGTGAATCCAGATTTGACTTCCATGGATTCGTATCTAGCGTGCTCGTACTTTATACGACATCTTAAGAAAAATTCTCATGTGATCTCGCCTTGAGATTTCAAACACAATATAGGGCTAATTAGGTAACTAAAAGTTATAGTAATATTGGAGGAAATGGTATCCCAAGATTATGCCAACGAATCTTTACACAGAGATTCATTCTAGTATGCTGTGGGCTGGCCACCACAGATATTATATATCATCTGCCTTAACGGAGTTCAGTATCTGACTTATTATTATGTCGAACCACTATTTCAATATAGGAACACTTGAACCGCTAATACTGTATTTTTAGTGCAGTACTCTACGGGGGACTGGTGCATCCTATAAGTGCCTATTTTATTTATTTAGTTCGGTTAGCTTATGTTCGAAACTTGCGTGATCTGAGGATACTTATTATGCATTATTTCTGTGATAACCTTAAACTCTACAAAATAGCAAGCCATACAAATAATTGGCGGATATAAGATATATACTTGGTTATGATTGTATTATTCAGCTAGTAGTCTAGAAAAATGCAATATCATAGTGTTATGGTTCAACCCTTATCCTTGTTTGGTTGTAGGGTTGAGCCTTAGCGCTAGGATATGCCATGGACCGAAGTTACGATACTGAACCTATGTATTATTATAAATTTTCCATAGGTTTTTTGTTTCTCTATTTTATGCTTCCTTTATGGTACTTGCTATTTGGGCCTAACCCCACTGGTTTTTCATGGTCAGGTGGTGTGCTGTCGTAGCCACCCAAATTATAAAACTTTTACTCTTAAAATTATTTTTAGTAGCGAGAGTAAGGATCGATCCCACGGAGAGTAATTAGTTAATCTTTATGCTATGTGAAATAGGATGGGGGTAGAGTTTTGAATAAAAGCAAATTAAGAAGAGCTAAAATTAATTAAAGTATTAAAATCAATCAAAGGAACAAATGTTGGTCTCACTCAACATCCACCATTGGAATCTTAAAATTGATCATTGATGCAAACATAAATTAACTCATACTTTGAATATTCAACGTTAGAAGTATTTTCTATCTCTCTTAGGATTAGATAATTAGAATCAAGCGATCTAATTAGTTTTAATTACTAAATAATCCAAGACAAGTGTTGAAGATTTAATCAACTAATTTTTTAAAGAACCAAGAGATCGATGAAGCAAAACAACACAAGCACAAGCGGTTGCATTTAATTTTGTCAAAAGTTTTTCTCCTAAGATCTAATAAAAAAAGCAGTTCATTAAATCTTGGTTACTTCACATTTAGAAAAATTAAACAATTACGGATTTGATGTCTAATTTAGCAGTAGATCGAAATGGATAATAGACTAGTAGGCCTCCTAGTAATTAAACAAAACAATCATGAAAATAGGCATAAAAAATTATTCAATACTCAAAGCATAAATCAAACATATAAAAATAATTTAGATCTCACAAGTTTATTGATTCCAAGGCTTCTGTTTCCTTCGACCCACAAGACTTTTACCTCCACATGTTCATGAAAACTTTAAAAGAATATTGGAGAAGAAGAAGAAGAGTTGTGTGTTGTTTTTCTCTCCTAATTTTTATCCCTTTTATACACTCTAAATTAGTTGTTTGAAGCCCATAATATCTTTCCATAAATCCTCTAAGAGTTACAATAACCCAAACAATAAAATAAAATCTTTGAATAAGTAGGGTGTTTAGGATAATAAACGAGAAAAGATTTAATGATGTGGAAAATGAGGTCTTATACGAAAACCCGCCCTTCTTTTATGTTTACAAACAAGATTGTACAATTTAATCCTATACGAGGATGACTGAGTACAATTTATTTAATCTGGGTAAATATTGCTATAGGTGTCTGATCTGCAGTTGATCACTTTAGCCCTTGGACCACACGATGTTAAAAAAGTGTCATGGAAGACAGAAAGCAGCTTTGAAGGTTGCTAAAGAGGGTGGACGCTCGATGCCAAAGTCGTCGATCCCTTCTCTTTGCCTGAGCTCTGGATTCTCCTCTTCTCTCTCTCTTGACCTCCAATTTCTTTGACTGTTAGATCTGATACTGAATTTCTTGATCAATTCTCCGACCAATTTTCTTTGACCTTGTCCTCTGTTGATAGAGGTCTCTATTTATAGTGTTTTAGTGACAGTGACCACTCAGTCGGTGTAGAAACCGAGTAGTGAAAAGTATAGCACCCTTTTACACGATGGTTTAAAATAATCAATGCCTGCGTATAGATGATCTTTTGAGTAAGCATGTGATGCACGTCCAATTAAGGGACAAAACGCGTATATCTACTGCGAAGATCATGGCGTAGAAGCCACGTAGGTAGTTATCCCTTGTGTAGAAGAGGTTGGCGTAGAAGCCAATGACTGTCACCATGGCATAGAAGCCAAAATAGGCATAAAAGCCGAGTAGGCGTAGAAGCCGAGTAGGCATAGAAGCCGAGTAGGCGTAGAAGCCGGGCGGTCATAGAAGCCGAGTGGCGTAGAAGCCAAGTAGGCATAGAAGCCGAGTAGGCGTAGAAGCCGAGTGGGCATGGAAGCCGAACAGGCGTAAAAGCCGAGTGGTCATAGAGGCCGAGCAGGCGTAGAAGCCGAGTAGGCATAGAAGCCGAGTGGGCTTGGAAGCCGAGCAGGCGTAGAAGCCGATACGATGTGGACGTTTTAGTCGGAATTACGGCTCTTGGGGATATAATCAAATCTCTTGCATTAAATGCAGAGATCTGCCCCCGTCCTGCACATTAAATGCAGAGGCTTGTCTTTAAGATTTTTCATTATTCTGTGCATTAAATGCAGATACGCGCCTCGGATTCTGTACGAAGAGTAACTGCTGATGTGGCGGTCTGTTTGCCTTTTGCGGAGCGTAAGAAGCTCACGTCTGCCTGTGTAAAACTGGGTGGCGTATTCCCTTATATGCGTAAGAGTAGTTTACGCAAAGGGGATGTTATTAAACGATGGTTCGGTGATATTTAATCAAATCTCCTGCATTAAATACGGGGATCCGTCTTTATCCCGCTCATTAAATGAGGAGGCATGTTTTGAAGGCCTGCCACCCTTCTCTGCATCAAGTGCAGAGACGTGCCATGGGCATCTGTCAGCATTCGGCACTTTAAGTGCAGAGACGTGCCTCAAGAAATTGTCACCGTTCTGCGCATTAAATATAGAGACGTGTCTCGAGCCCTGTACGGAGTGCAACTTTTGACGTAGCAGGCTATTTGTCTGCTGCGGATCGTAAACAGCTCACATCGATCTGTGTAAAACTAGGCAGCGTATCCCTTTGTATGTGTAAAAGAGGTTTACGCAAAGGAAATGGCAGTAAATGGCAGCCTGGATTGCAGTGCCACGCCATCATGATACCCGTCGCTTGGGTTATCGTGTAGTACTCTTTGTCAGGAGTCTAGATGTCAGGTTCATTGCTTGATCTGACAGGTTTATTTTGAAGAATATGAAGCATTCCTCGTACACTTCAATGCTGCATTGAAAGCGGATGAGGTTTACGTCATATAGGCGATGAAATACCCTGTTCACGCCAAAGCAGCCTGGACATACTGCATTACTCGGATGGTCCTTGAGCCTATATTTTTATGCTGTGCTCAGCGGATAAGTTCTGTTGCACGTTTGATGGCTCTGAGGTCCTCTGTTTACGCTGTCCTGCATCAACATGCTACGTATGGCTATCCAGCATATTTTTCATGCTTTTATAAGACCCCCTTCAAAGCTTTTAAATTTCTCATAATTTAAAACGCTTTGAATGAAGCATGAACCATTCCTTGTAACTCAAAATGCTCTGAATGGAGCCTGAAACGGTCAAGCTAGACACGTTCTTTCATGGCTGACTTTATGGCAGAGTTTATTGGGGATCGGTGATCTCTTTTGCCCATAAAAAGGCTGAGGGGTTATCCTGTTCTTCCCACACTTCCTTCACTACACAGAGATGATGGCCGGAGTTCGTCGGGTCGATTTGAGGAAGAAGGAGATCATGTTCTTCCAACATGTAAGGAGCCAAAAAAGACGGTATCTTCGAGCAAATGTCCTCTGCAACGATCGATCATTGAAGGATATCATAGCCTCCTTTGCTCGGGATAATCAGCAACTTTGTATGGTGGTTCTTCGGGAGAGAAGAAGGGTCATATTTGACCAGGCAGCTTGCAAGTAGTACCTTCTCCCGTTACCTCCGTGGATGAGAGCAGATAGACCAGCTCTGTCCAGGATTGAGTTGAGTGAAATATCTCAACTCAATCTGTCACGGCATTGGATGTAGGCAAGCAGATTTACTCTACTTTTTTTCTGTTGGCAGCTGGATCTATGCCCAGTTATGCATCCTTGCCGTTGACCAATATGTCAGTCAGTCTGCGATTACTGACTGACTGCTGTAGAAGATGGATGAAGGATGCCGCCCATGCGAGAACCTGGCTGAAACAAATTTCGGGCGCTATCTTCAGACGATGATGAGGAAGCCCTTTGTAGACAGGATTTCCCTTAGATGTAGTCATGAAAAATGAAGAAAACCCTTTTAGACTGGATTTCCCTCATGTAATCATACTTTTAATTTTAATAAAATCATCTTTCTTCTTTGCATATCATCATGTTGCCATACTTTGCTGTGAAGTCTGAATATGTATAGCTTCGACACGTCTGATTCTTTACGTCGACTCTGTATAGAAAGAGCGCTAGGTCCTGTCCTGTCTTTTACGCATAACTGAGGATGCGTAGAAAGCCGCTTTAGCAGTCGAGTGTTCAAACTATCCTGCTGTTAGGAACCGCGTAGAATTCTGAACTATTTTTACTTCTGATAAACATAATTTTTTGTTCAGACCATCGTCTTCAAGAGTGATTCTCGAGAATCCCTTAGAACAGGGCGAGAAATGGATGTCAGGACAAAATATTCAGACTAGGTTCTGGATGAACTTCGAATCGACCCATAAAGAAGAGTAATTTTCAATGTTGAACTATGTATGCTTCGGGTACTTGGGGTATCTTGAGGTAAAGAAAGTGTATCTTCTGTGTGAACTCCTGCAATTGACCGTCTTAAAAATTTGTTCAGATGTATTGTACTGGCCTGCGCATCTTTCAGATGTGCGAAAAGTCATAGAGCGTGAAATCATAAGTTTGCAGCCTCTGAGCGTAAACTAAACGCCACCGAGCGTAAAATCATAGACTTGTAGTTCTTGAGCATGAAGTCATAGGTTTGTAGCCTCTTGAGCATAAAAGATACCGAGCACAAAGGCATCCGGGCGTAAAACCATAGACTTATAGCCTGCGAACGTAAAACCGTAGATTTGTAGCCGTCGAGCGTAGAAAGCTCCTTGGTACAGAACTGTAGATTTGTAGCCTGTGAAAAGGAAATCTTTCGAGCGTGCAGTTGTGGATTTGTTGCCTCTGAACGTGAGACCATAGATTTGTAGCTGCTGAGCGTGAAGTCGTAGGTTTGTAGCCTCTCGAGCATAAAAGCTACCGAGCACAAAGGCATCCGGGCGTAAAACCATAAACTTATAGCCTGTGAACGTAAAACCGTAGATCTATAGATGTCGAGAGTAGAAAGCTCTTTAGCATAGAAACCACGAATCTGCTTTGCGCGAAAACTTTTCGAATTCGCTGACTGTCCGCCTTCTTTGAGTAATAGGCTGACGTAGTACCCAATCATAACCGAATATTAATTAGGAGATTTGGTTTAGGATTCGAGGAGTCCATCCAAACTCAATATATACCCCAAGTTTCTGAGAGAAAAACTTTTCATCTGTCTTGTGCGAAAGAAAGCCTTCGTCTGTTCGAGTTCTTCTTCGTCTCTTCTCCGAGATTTCAAAGTTTCCAGTAATGGTCCCGAAACAAGTCTCCTCCACTAAGGGAAAGAAGGTTGATTCTTCTTCTCGTTCTTCTGCTCAAGAGGGAGCATCTTCGGTCGGGCAAGGCGAACCTCATTCTGAGCGAAGCATCCCGCCGACGAGCAGTGACAAAAAAGAACGACTGAAAATCCTTCGCACACATTGTACATGACCGCGCTAGGTCGTCTTCTGTGCCGATAGCCTCTTTGAGGAGGATGATGCACAGAGACGTTTCATATTTTACGCCCACATTTCTAATGTGTCAGCACAAAAACTCCATACTTTCGCAGTCTGGCGTAAGAGCTTTGACTGTCAAAAATTGGCGTATAAAATTTGAGTGTTACGCTTCTGGATAAAGATTCTGGCGTAATACTTCAACTTTATCAGTCAGGCGTAAAGCACAGACTGTATACTGCCAGCCTTAAACTCTTACGTTTTAGGAAATGGATTCCAGCGTAATGGTCAAGTTTTTACGGTCTTAGCGTGAAGCACAGACTGTTGATTTTTGGCGTATGCTGCAAGATCTGTAATGTCTAGTTATAGGAACTGACGTGTTTTTCTTGCACTCTTGCAGTTAATTTGCATGTGTCTCCGCTAGCCGATGTGATGGGTTCTTTCGCCGGGATGCTGCACTCCAACTATCTGGAGGATCTGTCACACATGACATTTCCTATCTCCGAGCCGTAGTATCCTGAAGGAAGGGAGATTCTGATATCGGCTCAGGACGAGCGAATGCTGCTGAACCTGATCAACGGGGAGCCCCTGACGTACATAGATGGGGACCAATACATAAAGCCGGCTTTCCTCTTCGGGGACATGATTGACAAGCAGTCCCAGACGAAGCCCAAGAAAGAACTCTGGGTTTTCCCTGCCGGGAGCTTGGTCTTGCATCTGCCTAAGATGTCGAGAGACTATCCCATCTCGTCTTTCTTCCATGTCACACATCCCAGGAGGATGTCGTGGACGTTAACTCCTGATCTTCATGGCAGGCCGAGGAAGATCTTTCATCTGAAAGGAGCTGACCAGGGGACGTTTGTCAGCCGCCCTTCCGGCAATGTGACGATATTCAGGGGACTGTACCCAAGCAATATCTCGAGTGAAGATAGCCTAGTGATCCAGCCAGTCCAATTATCGACCTTCTGCAATGATTTTATAGGGCACGGGGGAGTATACCCCAAGGTGAACCCTCGGTGCGGTAGGTGAATCACCCCTACAAACCTTCGATGGGCTCGCTTAGTTAATTGGGCCCTGATGCATTTTCAGACCGAGTTGGAGAATATTGGTCTGTTTGCAGCTGTGAGTGCCACCAGTGTTGGGTTACCTCCTAACCCTAACCTATTTCTGGCACTGATGGAGCGATATATTTTGCTCACCGGGACTTTTGCCACTCCACTGGGGGAGTTGGGATTGGCCCTCCATGAGATGACAGAGATCTCGAGACGGCCGATGGGGGATACTCCGTATGAAGAGTATGTTCCCATGAACCGGGAGCTGGGGGATTCAGACCCTCGAGTAGTGGAGGTGTACCAGGAGCTGATTAACCACTACCTCGCTTGCACCACTTTTTATGGTGAGCCCTCAAATTTGGCTCACATCAATAAATGGACATCCTACCTCTTCTTCCACCGGTCTAGGAATACCAAGCCGGGGAAGGTATTGGATGGCAAGGATCAGCCTGCGAATCCTCTGAGCGGGCTCAATGCTCAGGTAGTCGACGATCTTATGGTAGATGCTGGGGCTCCAGACTTGATCCTCGACGAAGGGGTAGGACAGTATCCAGTAGGCACTAAGGCCTATAGTTATTTGAGGCGCTGCCGCAGGCCTCTGTCCAGGGAAGCTCAATTGGTTGGCTTCCTCTCCATATGGCTGTGCCGAGTGGTGGTACCTGGCATCGCATCTGCGGACCGCATTCACCGTAACACGCTATGGCCTACAGTACGTCTAGTGTTCGGGGCAAGGCTGGGCTTGCTTCCTGCCATGGTGTGCCGCATTCAAGCTGGCCCGAGGGCCATAACTGACGGGCTGCTAGCCGATGAGACTCGGCGTGATAGCTTTTCCAGGGTAGAATTATCATACCTATATCTGATGGGATGGTTAATTCTTCATAACCCCAGGATTATGTCTTCCGGCTCGGGCAGTAGTTCGGGGGCGAGTTTCTTGTTGAACTACCAGAAATCTTCCTGGAATATGGCCACGGTTCTAGTCTGTCGGCGGGTGCTGGGCTTCAGTCACAGCTGGAAGCTCTTCTGCACTGTCCCCTCCGTACATCACAATCATTCGGGGATTAGGCTTGAGGATTCAGGCAGAGAGAAGACCAATCTTTCTCCTGAAGCTTTTAATTGGTTGGTCTGCATTAGACCTTCCTATTTACTGTACAGGAGTGAAGACCATTGCTTCTTAGAGCCCTACCTGCCTAGTCGGTTTGCCAGGCAGTTTGGGTATGATCAGTTGCACGTGGGCAACGCCGTTACCAGCTTCCGGTCCAGGGGTGGACTCATTGATGGAGCGAGAGGCTGGCGATACTTCCTTATGGGTTGTACTGGAGCAATTTTTACCGTGCCGGTCATTACACTCTCCACGGAGCTGCGCATCCTGCACTCGTATGCCCAGTTCTATGTGGCAACGAATACCTTCTATCGCGATTTTGATATACATAGAAGTTTTAGGGTGCCCTCTTCCAAGTCTGGGGGAAGAGTCGAAGTCCCCTCGGTTTCTTCTGATGAGGGTGAGGAGTCCGTCACTCCAGATGAGCCTCTGTTGGCGGTATCGAGGGGTGAAGTACCTCTGCCTGCGGGACCTTTGGTAATCTCCGGGAAGCGAAGGGCTCCTACTCCGAAGGAAACTTCCCCTCGCAAGAGGAAGAAGAAGATGGTTAATCGTCCTCTCCGGATTCCTGGTATCAAGGCTCCTGGAAGTGAGCCTGCATCTCCCCATGTTGGGGATAATTCTTTGATTGGAGGTTCCTCATCTTTTAGAGAGGGACCCTCTAATGTTCCGGCCGGTGGTGCCGTAGAATCTCTGCTGGAGGCTGCCATCGCTGCTACTACTTCAGTTAATAGAACGAGGTCGTCTCCGGGGCCGAGTATACCTTTATGCGGATCGGCATCGGGAGAGACTCCTGCCGTGCCTGTGAGCGCACCTGGCGAGATTCCAGCCGATGAGCCTCGGTTGGAATTTGACGAGGACCTGGAAGACTATTTGCCAGCATCAGTTAGCAGACCCCTTTCTCCAGGTATGACAGCTTGCTTAGCATCGTTAAGAAATGATTTAGCGGTACAGGCCGCAGATGCGACATATATGCCGTCGGCCATGGGTAAATATCATCTTCACGCCTCTTTTTAGAAAAGTTAACATCATTTCGATACTAACTTCCCTTCGTCCTCTTTTCAGGGGAAGACCTCTTCGGGGAGGACAGTGTAGATGCGCCCTTCGGCTCCGTTCCAGGTCCTGGAGGCGACACGGAGGTGGCTAATTTTGAAGAGGAAACATCTTCGAGTGCCGTCTCGCCTGTCGACGAGGTCCCGATATCTCAAGAGGAGGACGAGCCTGTCATTGCGACAATGCCTTCTTCGAGTATGCTGGTATCTTCGTCCAGTGTTGGTGCTTCTTCTTTTTTGCACCGCCTGTTGAGGCAACGGCCGTGGCGACATCGTCTGCGGTTGTTCTTGGAGGGGGACTTGCCAATATCGAGGCCACTCCCAGTGTCCATTCGGACCTAGCTACGCTGATCGAGCAGTTCACCTGCATCTTCTATACCACTTTTAAAATGTTAATATCAATGGTGTTGGCGAAGAATCTGAGTTTTGCGTTGCTGAAGAGGTCCTCCCTGTCTGCGATAGTGCCGATCCGAGAATTCGACACCACCGGGCTAGCTGATACGCTGGAGGAGATAGTTAATGGTTTGGAGCAACCCATTAACGAATACTTGCAGCTAGCTCGAGACAATATTGAAGATCTGGTCCAGGCTAGATATGACTCCATGACTGTGCAGCTTGCCAAACAGATAGCAGGCATAAATATATCCATTCAGACACATCAGCAGGAGATGGATGAAGGAAAAGCCGTCCTGGAGAAGGCCATTGCTCTTCAAACGAAGTGCCAGGTCGAGCACGAAGGGAATGTAGCGAGGGTCCTCAGGCTGAAAATGAAACTCGCTCAGGCAAAAGAGTGGGCTTCTCAGTCGTCGGAAGCTCTAGTTGTGGCGGATAGCCGATTGGGCGTAGCACAACAAAATTTGGCACGTGTAGGATTCGCCCGTGCTAGTTTTCTTTGGGCTAGAGCTGAACTGTCCCTTCTGAGCAATGATGAGGCACGACTAGAGCGGGCTCGCGCTGATGTCTTGGATTCCAGGACTGAGAGGATGGCCGCACTGGCGCAGCAGCTTCGCGACCTGACTGCTCCCCCAAAATGATGTCCTTTTGCTTTTGCTTTTCCATGTACTTTCGCTCTTTTTTTAGGATTAATAAAGAGGCTTTCATCTGACTTTGTAGACCCATCATTTCGGAATGTAAATGACAGGTTTGGGTGAAAGTGATATTTGGGACCACCTCTATCACACAGTGGCATTGAGGACACGCCACGGTTTCTTCGTCGGGGGACTTGAGCTGGGTCAAGTATGCCTCCACCTGCAACAGTGCTTCGCTCAGGGCTAGACGAGTGTCTTGAGAGAGCCTGAGTGGCTCGAAGATGGACAACCTGGCTGGTGTATTAGCCAGTTGGGCCAGGATGTCGAAGTTGTATGGCTTCTCTAAACCTTTGTTTTGAATGTTTTTCACAGGTTTATCGAAGCGCACTTCTTTTTGCTTCCCTTTGTCCGCCGAAGTTGGTCTTGAAGGACCGGCCTCTGGTACGACGGATTCCAGTTCTGAAGGCTTAGCAGCTGAAGCGTCTGCTGATACATCTTCCTGGCTGGCTCCATAGTCCTGGAGGTAGGCTTTCCCTGAGCGGGTTCCGGTAGCCAAGACCTCATCTTCTGATGCCGAGTGTACCGTAATCATGTGACACGGTTTGTGATTTGAGTTCTTTTTGGACTTAGCCTTAGCAGCTTGAGTCTCTTTCTCGATCTCTGGCACCAGATCTGGATGAACCAACATAGTCTCACCTCGCTGGGTAGTTAGTGGTAGCAGGTCATGATTTTGACCTCTAGCAGGAGGGAGATTAACGATGTTCATCGTCATCCGGGAAATAGGCGTAACACCGTCCAAAATTTCTTGGGGAGGCAGATTGCCAAATTGTAGGAAGATCATGTTGGCGGTGACCGTCTTCTCGTTGTTGCGCAAAGTGATGGCCTTAGCATCGATTAGCTCCTGGATCTTCCTTTTCAGTATATAGCACGCCTTTATAGGGTGGTGTATGTACCTATGGAAGATGCAGTACTTGGGATTGTTGGTACTGCCGGCCTCATTGGGCTGTCTCACCTCAGGAAGGGTAATCTTGCCGCTTTTGACGAGATATTCGAATATGCTTGGAATATCGTCGTCATCGAAAGAGTACACTTCGATAGGCCTGGAAGTCCCAGTTTTTGTCTGCGTGGTAGCCATCATCTTTTGCCTGGACGTGTTGATCGCCATAGCTTCTTTACCCTTGGTACCACGAGGATGGTCGATGTTGGAGGATGATCTCTTGCCTTTATCAGAGGCCGAGATCATGATGCCATTATCGTACGCCTTCTGACTATTGTCCTCCGCGGCTACCGCTGAGATGATGAACGAAGGCCAATCACGGAACTGATATGGTCCTGTGAACACCGAGATTACGGGGAGAAGGTTCTTCCTACAGATGTCTACCAATGCCGAGTCTGGGACTCCTGGAGGCATTTGCAAAGTGGCTTACAAAAACGTTCGATGAAAGTGCGAACATTCTCCTTTTCCTTCTGCCTGACTTCGATGAGAGAGGACATAGACATGTCCATCCCTCCCTCGTAGAATCTTGTGAAGAACAAAGCCTTGAAGTATTCAAAGGAAGTAATGCAGTTGTCCGCCAGGCTGCGGTACCACTGGTAAGCTACTCCCGAGAGACAGCCCTTGAACACCCGAGTGAGGAGGGCGTCGTTCCCTTATAACAATACTGTTATCATGCTGAAGTAGTTCATGTATTGACTTGGTGATGTTTTTCCCTCGAACAAAGCCATAGTCTGGGGTTTGTATCTAGGAGGGAAAGGGACTTCTTCCCAGATAGCTTGGTAAGGTTAGTTGATTCCCAATTTCTTGAGCTGATCTTTGTGCTTCAGGGCATCAAATTGGGCTTTCAACTCTAGTACTGCCTGCATCGGATCTTCAGCCGGTAGCGGGACCACAGGGTGATGAGGAATCGATTGCATTACGACTCCGACGGGAGGTAATACATTCTCCGAGTGAGGAAGCGGAGGAACTGCTGACTCTTGATCTAGAGCAGGCTCTTGGATCGTATTGGCTGGTGGTAAGTCCACCCCTACGCGTATCTGAGTTGGAGGGACCGACGCTTGAGCCATAGCAGCTGTATGTTGAGTTAGCATCATCTGGTGCATGTTTTCTATCATGGATTGCATTTCTTTCAGAGATGTCTCCAGTGTAGTAATCCGCTGCTCAGTGTTCCCGGATGGGGAAGCTTCCTTGCGTTCATCTCCAATGGCATAAACTTCGATCTCCCTGGGTGTCATTGAAAGATTAGTATAGGTCTCTGTAGAAGTTGACTCTATACTTTCGGCATCCGATTCGGGAGACTGGCAACCCCCAGCATCAGAATCAGAAGAGTACAAAGCTGTTTGTTGCGACATCGAAAGAGTGTTTTGGAACACCCCAGCTTCGGTGTTCCTAAGGAGCATATTGAATCTCCTTTGGCTCAAAGTTCTAGAGGGATGACGTCTTGAGCCCGACCCTCCTCTAGGTATGTGTGAAGCCATGTTCACAGATGCATGCGCGGGCTCTTCTTCCTGGAAAGATGGAGAGTAGCTCAACCGGTCGAAAATTGACCGTTTTACTTCAGAACAACAACAATTAATTACAATCTTATGACTATTACAATAGTGCTCGCTAGGAAGCGTAATAGACATGCTGGAAGATCCCCTCTCCTTGCGCTTCTGGATTAGATAATTGTGCAGGTCAGTAGGAGTTACAGAAGAAGGAGATGATGGCTTGTTCCTTTGCTGGCGTAAAGGTCGAGAAGTTGAGTAGTCCACCGCTTGCTTTCCCTTGCGTAGTTTGCAGAGATCGTCTACTTTTCTATGGAAGACAGATGCATTTTTATGCGCGGAGCGCGTTTGTGATTCCTGATTTGGCACTGAGGCATCATCAGAAATTTTGTCTGTTTCGCCAGGGACGGGAGACTGAATTTTACGTACAGAGCGCGGATTATACTTCTGGGTTAGCGCTAAGGCATTGTACGAAGTTTCGTCTATTCTGCCAGGGACAGGAGACTAAAATTTACGCGCAGAGTGTGGATTATACTTCTGGGTTAGCGCTGAGGCTTTGTCAAAAGTTTTGTCGGTCCTGCCAGAGACAGGTAACTGAATTTTACGCGCAGGGCATGGATTATACATCTGGGTTAGCGCTGAGACTTTGCCAGAAGTTTTGTCGGTCCTGCCAGAGATAGGTGACTGAATTTTACACACAAGGCACGGAGGGAGCAATGCTACAACCTCATTGGTCGGAGAGATCGGAGAGATCGGAGAGATCAGAGAGTCCACAGGAATGGTAGAGGATGTCTTGGGCATCCAGACCTTGTGCAGCTTCCAGTTATTTTGGACGGAGAGGGAGTGAGAGCTACCCCCTGTTCGAAGCATATCTTCGTAGGCGGTCTGGTCGAACTGGACGACCAGTGTCTTCTTCATGGATCCTATGGATACCGTTGTAGAAGCATAAAAAATACGCCGGATGAATAAGCGGCATATCGGTACAGAGCAGCATAGGCAGAGGCCTTAAGAGCCATCAAGCGTGCAACAGAGCCTTTTCCGCTAGAACAGAGCGTGAAACATAAAAGCTCAAAGGACCATCCACGTAAGGCAGTACGTCCAAGCCGCTTCAGCGTAAACAGGGTGCTTCATCGCCTCTAGGGCGTAAAACTCCTCCCCTTTCATACGCACCATTGAGGTGTACAAAAGATGCTTCGTATTCCCCGAAGTGAACCTGTCAGATCCTGCAATGAACCTGTCAGAGCCTGCAATAAACCTGAAGTCTGGACTTCTGGCAAAGGGATACTGCTCGACTACCCAAGCGACGGCTATAATGATGGCACTGCACTGCCACCTAGGCTGTCAATTACCGCCATCCTCTTCGCGTGAACTACTTTTTCAAGCACGAAGGGATACGCTGCCTTGTTTTACATAGGCAAAATGTGAGCTGTTTACGTTCTGCAGTAGACAAACCGCCTGCTACGCCAAAAGCTGCACTCCGTACGGGGTTCGAGGCACTTCTCTTCGCCTAATGCACAAAGCGGTGACAGTTTCTCGAGCCACGTCTCTGCGACTGATGCGCAGAAAGGGTTGCAGACCGTCAAAGAACACGCCTCCATATTTAATGCACAGGATGGTGGCAAATCTCGGCATTTAATGCAAGAGATTTGATTATATCTTTAAAAGCCGTAATTCCGGCTAAGACGTCCACATCAGCACTGTGGCACTGTACGCAGCGGCTTCTACGCCCATCCAGCGTTTGTGCTCATTCGGCTTCTATGCTTGCTCGTCCCCTGTGCCCCTTCGACTTCTACGCCTGCTCGGCCCCTGTGCCCCTTCGACTTCTATGCCTGCTCGGCCCCCTGTGCCCCTTCGGCTTCCACGCCTGCTCGGCCCCTGTGCCCCTTCGGCTTCTACGCCTGCTCGGCCCCTGTGCCCCTTCGGCTTCTATGCCTGTTCGGCCCCTGTGCCCCTTCGGCTTCTATGCCTGCTCGACCCCGGTGCCCCTTCGGCTTCTATGCCTGTTCGGCCTCTATGACCACTCAGCTTCTATGCCTGTTCGGCCCATGTTCCCCTTCGGCTTCTATGCCTGTTCGGCCTCTACGACCACTCGGCTTCTATGTCAGTTCGGCCTCTACGACCACTCGACTTCTATGCCTGTTCGGCTTCTACGCCTGTTCGGCTTCTATGTCGTTTTGATAACTATTTGGCTTCTATGCCATGGTGACAGACATTTGGCTTCTATGCCAACCTCTTCTACACAATGGATACCTACCTACGTGGCTTTTACGCCGTGATCATCGTAGCAATTATACGCGTTGTGTCCCTTAGTTGGACCCGCATCACACGCTCATTCAAAAGATCATCTATACGCAGGCATTGGTTACTTTAACCATTGTGTAAAAGGGTGCTGTACTTTTCACTCCTCGGTTGTTACACCGACGGAGTGGTCACTGTCACTAAAACTCTATAAATAGAGACCTCTATCAATGAGGAACAAGGTCAAGAAAATTGGTCAAGAAAACTTGAGAGAGAGAGAGAGAGAGAGAGAGAGAGCACCCGAAGCTCAGAGAAAGAGTAGGGATCGACGACTTTGGCATCGTGCATCCACCCTCTCCTGCAACCTTCGAAGCTGCTTCCTGTCTTCTACGGCACTTCTTCAACATCGTGTGGTCCAAGGGCTAAAGTGATCGACTGCAGATCAGACACCTATAGCAATATTTATCCAGATTAAATAAATTGTACTCCCATATCCTCGTATAGGATCAAATTGTACAAGTTTGTTTGTAAACCAAAGAAGGCGGGTTCCGTGTAAACCCCATATTGAATACATCTTCATTCTTTCGTTTAATGACGCAATACGAACTGTCATACCTGGAGAAGGAGGTGGGCCAACCGACATCGCCAGGAGCTCCACCAAGCCTCCGTCGAGACGTATTCGAGGTTCGTCAGCTGGAACCTCGCTGGTCATGCTCACGGACGCAGCAGGAGTTTCCTCCGTTGCTGGTCTAGAGGAAGATTCTCCCATTTGCCTCGGCCACGCGGGCTATTTTATTCCACTACCGGAGGCAGTGGCAGCAACGGCAGCCTCAAGCATGAATTCTCTGACACCGTCAGTCGAAACTGAGGGTCCCTCTCCGAGAGACGGGAAACCTCCAATCAAAAGGACATCCCCAATAGGAGAGGCAGCAGGTTCCTATCTAGGAGCCTCAATGCCGGGAATCCGGAGAGGGCGATCAACTGTCTTCTTCTTCCTCTTGCGAGGGAAGTTTGCTTCGAGACAGAAGCCCTTTGCTTCCTTGAGATCGCCAATGCCCCCACAGGCGGAGGCACTTCACACCTCGGCACCGACACTAGAGGCTCATCCAGAATGGCGGACTCCTCGCCCTCGTCAGATAAAACCGAGGGGACTTTGATTCTTCCCCCGGGCTTGGAGGAAGGCACCCTGAAGCTTCCAAGAATGTCAAAGTCGCGATGGAGGGTGTTGATCGCCACGTAGAACTGAGCATACGAATGGAGGATGTGCAGCTCCGTGGAGAGGGTGGCGACCGTCATAATGAAGATTGCTCCCGTGCAGCCCATGATGAAGTACCGCCACCCCCTGGCTCCATCAATGAGTCCGTCCCGGGACCTGAAGCTGGTGATGGCATTGCCCACATGCAGCTGATCGTACCCAAACTGCCTCGCGAACCGACTGGGCAAGTAAGGCTCGAGGAAGCAATGATCCTCGCTTCTGTACAGCAAATGGAAGGGTCTGATGCAGACCAACCAATTAAAGGCTTCCGGGGAAAGATTGGTCTTTTCTCCGCGTAAATCATCGAGCCTAATCCTCGACTGATTACGATGTACAGAAGGGATGGTGCAGAGGAGCTTCCAACAATGACCAAGGCTCAGCGCAAACCGACATTCCATGACTGTGGTCACGTTCCATAGGGAGCCCTTATAGTTCAGCAAGAAACTACCCTCCGTGCTACTACCAGGACCGAAAGACATCACCCGGGGGTTGTGAAGAATTAACTATCCCATCAAGTACAGGTATGGTAATTCCACCCGGGGAAAACTCTCATGCCGAGCTTCATCGACGAGCAACCCGTCAGTCATGGCTCGCAGTCCAGCCTGTATATGGCACACCATGGCAGGAAGCAAGCCTAGCCTTGCCCCGAACACCAAACGGACGGTGGGCCACAGGATGTTCCGATTAATGCGGTCCGCGGACGCGGTGCCAGGCACCACTACTCGATGCAGCCATAAAGAGAGAAAGTCGGCCAGCTTGGCCTCCTCAGACAAAGGCCTACGGTAGCACCTCAAGTAACTATAGGCCTTAGTGACTTCAGGATACTTTCCTACCCCGTTATTAAGAAATTGGTCTGGAGCGTTGGCCTCCTCCATAAGGTCCTCAACGACCTCGGCACTGAGCACGGCCAAACAGTTCACGGGCTCATGCTTATCCCCCGAAACCTTCATCGACTTGACGGCCCTGGCTCGGTGGAAAAAGAGGTAGGACATCCACTTAGTGGTGTGAGCCAAGTCAGAAGGCTCATTATAAAAGGCAGTGCACGCGAGGTAGTGACACATCAGCTCCTGATACACCTCCACAACCCGAGGATCCGAGTCCTCCAACTCCCAGTTGGTAGGAACATACTCTTCATACGGGGTATCCCCCATCGGCAGTCTAGAGATCGCTGCCATTTCGTGGAGGGCCAACCCCAACTCCCCCAGTGGAGTGGCGAAGGTCCCGGTGAGCAAAATGTATCGCTCCATCAGCGCCAGAAAGAGGTTAGGGTTGGGAGGCAACCCAACACTTGTCACGCTCATGGCGGCATACAGTCCGATGATTTCCAACTCTCTCCGAAAATGCTTCAAAGCCCAGTCAACTAGGCAGGACCATCGAAGATTTGTTGGGGTGATCCACCCATTGCACCGAGGATTCTCCTTGGGGTATACCCCCCCTCGCACCATAAAGTCATTACAGAAAGTCGATAATTGTACCGGCTGGATCACTGAACTGTCTTCACTCGGGACGCTGCCCGGGCACAGTCCCCTGAACAACGTCACGACGCCAGTGGGGCGGCTGACGAACGACCCCCGGTCGGCTCCTTTCAGATGAAAGATCTTTCTCGGCTTTCCGTGAAGATCAGGAGTCAGCGTCCACGACATCCTCCTGCGGTGTGTGGCATGGAAGAAAGTCGAGATCGGATAATCTCTCGACATCGTGGGCAGATATAAGACCACGCTCTCGGCAGGGAAAACCCAGGGTTCTCTCTTGGGCTTCGTCTGGGACTACTTGTCTATCATGTCCCTAAAGAGGAAGGCCAGCTTGATGTACTGCTCCCCATCTACGTACGTTAGGGGCTCCCCGTTGATCATGCTTAGCAGCATTCGCTCACCCTGAGCCGATATCAAGATACCCCTCCCTTCGGGATACTGGGATCCGGAGATAGGAAATGTCATGTGCGACAGATCCTCCAAGTTGTTCGAGTGCAGCATCCCAGCAGCGGATCCCATCACCTCGGCCAGTGGAGACTCATGTAAGTCGACTGCAAAAAAAATGCAAGGAAAACACGTCATTTATGAACCTTGCAACATAAAGACCAAGAAGCGACAGTCGGTGCTTTACGTCAAGACTGTACGAAATTTGGTCATCCTACGCCAGGAGTCATATCCCGAAAGCGTAATTGGCGGTATACAGTCCGTGCTTTACGCTAGACTACTAAAATTCTAGTTATTACGCCGGAGGTCCCATCCAAAGCGTAAAACTAAAATTTTACAGTATACACCAAGTCTTCGGCAGCCAGAGCTTTTACGCTCATAACTACGAAGACATGGAGTTTTTTTACGCTGACACATTAGAAATGTGGGCGTAAAAGATGAAAACGTCTCCGTGCGTCATCTTCCTCAAAGAGGCTATCAGCACAGAAGATGACCTAGTGCGGTCACGTTCAACGTGTGCAAAGGATTTTTCGTCGTTCTTTGTCATTTTCGATGGCTATACCTCTAAGACCGGGTGCGCTACTCGTCGGCAAGATCCTTCGCTCAGAAGAAAGTTCGTATCGCCCGACCGAAGACTCTCTCGTCGGGGCAGAAGCACGAGAAGAAGAGCCTATGCTCTTTCCCTTGGTGGAGAGGGTTTGTCACTACCACATTTTCTAGGAAAGGGTATTTTGGTAATTTTCTATTTAAATAAATATTGTGCATGGTAAATAATTATTTGTTGTATTATTTAATTGTTGTTAGTTATTATTTAATTATTTTAGACTTATTTTAGTGGACCAAACTAGTTTAGTTTGGACCCATGGACCAACATGAATTAATTAGTTAGACTTGGCCCATTTAGAAAGCCCATGGTTAAGAAGATGGATTAAATTAATTAAATGATTAGACTAGAAGCTTCCTTCCTTAATTATTTCTTCATGAGAGGTCCCAAGAGGTACATTGGACATTTTACAATTTCTTGGGGGAGGGGCTATGGCCGGCCTATTAAAGAGGGGGAGAAATTTCTCTCTCTTCTCATCTCATTCCAAATCTAGATCTAGAATTCTCCCACTACCAAATTCCCTCCATTTCCAATCCAATTCCCTACCAAATTCATTCTAAATTCTTTCCAATTCACCATTAGAGAAGGAGGAAGCAAGGATCTAGAAGAAGGAAGCAAGGATCTACAAAGAGGAGCAAGGATCTATAATTTGGAAGCAAGTTCATCTCAATTGGAGGTTTCATTGAGAATCCATCTCCCAATAGGTATAATTCAGATTTTTCCATTTAAATAGCTTCTAAATCTGAGATTTAATCATGTAAAATCAACCTATATGTATGTACTACCCATAGGACTTTGTTTTGTGTTCATAGGAGACCCATGGAGAAAGTTATGGTGCTTTTTGTGTCAATTTTGTTGGAATTCCGAATTTACATTTTTTTGTGTGTGTCAATTGATCCTATAGATCAATTGGACATGAGATTTGTGTTTGAGGCTAGTATCGTGTCCATATTGGGATACTTGTGGTTCGTATCCCAACTATTTGGTGATACGTGTCATTTGGGGGTTTTCCTCCGACACGGGGCTTTGAACATGTCGTATTTTGACACGGACACATAGATCTACTTTTGACGCTTTGATTTGTTCATAAATATTATTTGTGATTTGTTTGTGTCCTTCGGGGTGCATTTGGTTGTGTGTTGGACTCGTGTCGCATGCGTATCCTAGATCTAGTGGGATACGGTGAGATACTCTCCAATTGTGTATATTTTTGCATAGATCTAATTAATTGTGGTTCAATTCTTCATTTATAATTAGTATATATATATGGATATTAAATATTTATTTTGTGTATTTATTATAGTAATTATTGTAGCATAGATCTATATTTTGGGTGTGCTAATATAATGTACAATATAATATGTAGCTTTCTTGCATGCAAATATATATGTTACTACTTGTTAAATAATATAATTTATACATAAAATGTTTTATAAAATATATTTGTATGTTTAATTGTGTAATTATATTATTTATAATTATTATGTAATTATTTGGATATTAATGTAAATATTTTAGGTGTGCTTCTAGCCATGTAAATTATATGTTCTTTGTTAAATATTTGAAGGTATAAGTTTATGTGTATATTAATATATATATGTACATTTTTGTATTAATGGTTTATATATATATATATACTGTTTTATATATTCTGTTTATATATATATATATTGTTTATATATTCTGTTTTTATATATATAATTATATATATACAACTTGTTTAGTGACAGTGAATTAATGACAGTAAAAAAATGTCATTAATTAGCCGACTAATAGCAGCCGCTGTAGCCTTTGGGCAATTAATGACAAACCTGTCATTAATTGCAGCAGCGGAAAACAGCAGCTTTTCTGTGACGCTTTTCCGCGACAGTTTAACTGTCAGCGAAAACCAAAGCAGTGGCAGTTTATTATTTGGGTTTCGGTGACAGTCCTTCGGTGACAGTCCCGACTGTCACTATTTAAACTGTTTTGATTTAATCCTATTTTATTCACTGTTTTTCGATGACGCTTTGACAGATTTAATGTATATATTATATATTATAATTGTATATATATATATGTATATATATATGTGTTTTGTGAGGAATAATAATTGTAATAATATATTATGTTATTTATATAAATGTTGGGTTGTATATATATTATTTTAGGGTATATATTAATTATATTATTAGTATACTTTGTGTGAGTTCTTTTTGAATCTAATTTGATTCCTAAATTATTGTAGTTTATCTCTATATTATTTTATAGATGTCTTGTGAGGTTGACTTTGGGTTTGACCATGTTTGACTTTAGTGGACTTTAGAGTAGACCATAGTTGACTTTTGACTTAGAATTGACTTATTGACCTAGAAATTGCCTAGTTTGACTTGTTCTCTTTCCGGGACCTTGTATTAATGTGGTATTCCATATCTAGGTCTTTGAGGCACCGAGTCAGACATTTGTGAGACTGTTCATTGGACTTCAGGCGAGTACATTCTCTGATAGTTTCTCATTTATGATATCCTCTATGTTCGTTGTATCTAGTGTATATATCCATGTTCTCTTGACACTATGGTTACACGGATTGGTATATCCGGATCTCGTCATGAGATGTTATTCCTTGGTATATGGTGTATATGGTGCAAGTATTGTTTTATTGGTTATCTTGTACATGTACAGACACCGATTCTCGGGGAGACTAGCTATCTTCTTGGAGAATCTAGTGCCATAACGTACCGTGGTTGGATCTATTATACCAGTCGGGGTGGGGAGTATTTTAGTGTAGATATGTGATCATACCCTCCTTGTGCATGTCTTGTTCCTTGTGAGTGTTGATCATACACCGCACGTATAATCAGCCAGGCCATTATACTCTTGTGCAAGTTCCTAAGCCGATCACATGTTAAAGCTAGTACTCACACACTTAGTCATTAGTATTCTTGTTCTATCAGCATATTGTTCATTATTGTATTTCTTTCCAGTACTTCCTTATTGTCTATACATTTCTTGTATCTATTTATGCATCTTGTTTATCCACAGCTACTTACTGTTACATAGTTTTTATCATTATTTGAGAACTGCTGTTAGGGTTGTACTCTGCTCCTTTCCTGACTGGATATATTTTTCCAGATGACACTGAGGAGTACCCTACCTATTATGGACCCCAGGATGTTGTGGGTTTAGATTCTGAGACCCTGGCTCAAGAGGGACTTATCCCAACTGAGACAGTTGACCCTAGAGTTGTAGCTTTATAGTTTTGTAGTATTCTTTTATACTGGATTTGTCTCCAGCATATTTCTGTATTTTTCTTCAGACTCATTGATGTATTATTTTAGACTCATGAGTTGTATTGTGACTATTCTATTCTTATCTGATTCGTGTTCTTTCTATCTTAGTTCTGTGATTGAGTACACTATCTTTTGGTGGTTCATTATATTAGATAAACTTTCTAGACAGCGTTCTACCGCCGATTCTGCGGCGTAGGCTGGGCGTTGTTTCCGACTAGTACCCTTACCCCGGGTGCGGGTCGTGACACGTTTTTGGTGGTGGCCCATGCAGGTCTAGCTTCACAAGTATGTGATGTCGTGGTAGTGCGACAACTTAGTTGTACTACTGCGAGCCTGCGATAGGATATAGGATATAGGCTGAGATACTCAATCACATTTAGGAAAATTCTTTTGATTCAACTATTCTCCTTTGACGTTGATACTTGATCTCTTAAACTGTCCTTTCCTTGATATCTTACATCTTGTGCCATATTGATTCTTTCTTTCGCTTTGTCTCAGGGTGCCGCCTAAGACTAGATCACAGCAAGGGAGAGCAGTTTCTGAGAGGTCTGCAACATCCCGAGGGCCTGCACCAGTCACTTCTCTGGTGATTGGAGTGTCAGCTGCTTTCGGAGGTCCACCACCCACTCAGAGGACTGTGCCAGTTGTATCTGAGGGGCTTCCACCTCCACCTCCTGTGCCAGCAGAGGCATCACAGATGTTTACTCTGTTTCGTGAGATGCTCGAGGCACAGAGGGCTCAGTCAGAGGCACATCAGAGGTAGACCGACGTTCTACGGCAGGGCATCGAGAGTGCTCATCAGCTTGCTCGTGCTGTAGTTGAGAGAGGAGTTCCGGTCCAGCAGCAGGTTGTTCCTCAGGTTGCTCAGCTTCGGCCAGGCAACATTCAGGACTTCAAGAAACTGGAGCCTAGGGTTTTCAAAGGGACGGAGGGCATCGTCTATGCTGATGATTGGCTCGAGGACATTGAGCGTCTTATGAGGGTGTCCCGTCTTTCTGAAGATCTGAAGGTTGAGGCGGTAGGACTTCAACTGTTCGACGTCGCTCGTACTTGGTTCAGGAATGAGCCGGTTCTAGTTGACGCAGGACAATCTTGGGAGGTATTCAGGGACCTTTTCAAGAAAAAGTTTTTCGCCCGGATAGACAGGCTTGACTTGGGGAGACAATTTGAGAGTCTCATTCAGGGAAGCATGTCTGTGGAGGAATACGCTGCGGAGTTCGGTAGGCTGAGCCGATTTGCAGAGTATCTGGTGAGGGAGCCGGAGGTTCGAGCTATTCGTTTCCGAGAGGGTCTAAACTGGGAGGTAAAGATTCTCATTCCGTCTTTTTATGAGACATACTCGGAGATACTTGCAGAGGCACGCAAGGTTGAGCGGGATCTGGGTTTGAAGACCAAGAGAGACCGTAATTCTTTTCTGGGGGCCAACGGCAGTGCAGTATCTGCCAAACGTCCTCATTTCCAGTCCAGACCTTTCCAGCAGCCACAGCAGAACCAGACTCCAGCTAGAGCGCCTTTTCACCAGGCACCTCAGCAGCAGAGGCAGTTACAGCAAGCTCTATGCAACTTCTGCAAGAAGCCCGGCCACATCTGGGAAGTTTGCAGAAAGAGGCTAGGAGTTTGTTTGTATTGTGGTACTGAAGGGCATCAATTGAGGGAGTGTCCTCGTCGTGCAGTTCAGGGAGCAGCTCCAGCTCCGAGGGCACAGATGAGACCACCTGCAGCACAACCGAGGGGACCGCTTCCGACACAGCAGCAGCGTTTTGTCCAGCATCAGCAGCAGGGAGGTGCTCGGCAGGGACGAGCGTTTGCTATGACAGTCGAAGAGGAGGAACCCACAGGAGATGTCATCGCAGGTTCTATTCTTCTTGATTCTATTCCAGCTTTAGCTTTGTTTGATAGTGGTGCTTCCCATAGTTTTGTATCTGTTTCTTTTGCTCTAAAACATGGTTTGGTAGCTGAGTCTTTGCTTAGGACTTGCAAGATCATGACCGGGGGAGGCATTATCCTGGTTAATGATATTTGCAAGGATCGGAGAGTTACTCTGGGAGGCCGGGAGTTGAGTGCGTGTCTACTTGTAATGCCACTTCCGAGCTACGATATTGTACTCGGGATGGATTGGTTGAGTAGGCACCGTGCTAGCATAGATTGTAGAGGAGGTAGAGTTTTGTGTGGTCCGCCAGGAGAGCCAGAGTTCGAGTTTGCTAGAGGAACTGCGGAGCAGGAAGAAGGCATTATTTGTGGAGCTATGGTGGAAGACAAGGAGTTGCCACATCCGTTGTTAGCAGAATTTTTGGATGTGTTTCCTGAAGAATTGCCAGGATTGCCGCCAGATCGAGATGTTGAATTTTCTATAGACTTGGTGCCAGGTGCAGAACCGATTTTGCAGCATGTCTATAGAGTAAACAACAGCGAGCTGGTCGAGTTGAAGAAGCAGGTGGACGAATTGCAGGATAAGGGGTTTATCAGATCGAGTTCTTCACCATGGGGAGCCCCGGTATTGTTTGTACCGAAGAAGGATGGATCGGTGCGCATGTGCATTGATTACAGGGCTTTGAATAATCTCACTATCAAGAATAAGTATCCTTTGCCACGGATTGATGATCTGTTTGATCAGTTGAGTGGTGCCAAGGTATTTTCTAAGATAGATTTGAGATCAGGCTACCATCAGGTGAAGGTGAAGCCGGGGGACATATCGAAGACTGCTTTTAGAACTCGGTATGGTCAGTACGAGTTTATGGTGATGCCGTTTGGTTTGACTAATGCACCGGCGGTATTTATGAACTTGATGAATAAGGTGTTCCACCAGTACCTTGACAAGTTCGTGGTGGTGTTCATCGACGACATACTCATATACTCGAGGACACCGGAGGAGCATGAGGAGCATTTGAGGATTGTGTTGGATGTGCTGAGGAAGGAGAAGCTGTATGGAAAGTTGTCCAAATGTGAGTTTTTCTTGGACAAAGTAGAATTCTTGGGGCATGTTGTGACTGGTGATGGTATTTCAGTGGATCCGAAGAAGATTTCAGCAGTAGAATCTTGGAAGACTCCGAGTTCGGTAGCAGAGATCAGGAGTTTCTTGGGATTGGCAGGCTACTACAGAAAGTTTGTGCAAGATTTTTCGAGGATTGTCGAGCCGATGACCAGACTCACAAGGAAGGATGTGGAGTTTGTTTGGACGGAAGATTGCCAGGCCGCTTTTGAGGAGTTGAAGAAGAGGTTGACGTCTGCTCCTATTTTGACATTGCCATCAGGGTCCGGAGGTTTCACTATTTATAGTGATGCATCGGGAAAGGGTTTAGGTTGTGTTCTTCAGCAGCATGGGAAAGTGATTGCCTATGCATCCAGGCAATTGCGTCCTCATGAAAAGAACTATCCTACCCATGATTTGGAGTTGGCAGCTGTCATATTCGCCCTGAAGTTGTGGAAACATTATTTGTACGGAGAGCGTGTGGAGATCTTCACAGACCACAAAAGCTTGAAGTACGTTTTCACGCAGAAGGAGTTGAACATGAGGCAGCGTCGGTGGTTGGAACTGATGAAGGATTTTGATATCTCTTTGCAATATCATCCTGGGAAGGCCAATGTAGTTGCCGATGCTTTGAGCAGGTATCCGGTAGCTATGTTCTTGACGCAGGATCGATATTTGTTGGAGGACTTGGAGAGCTTGGGCATTGAGGTGATTGTTTCGGGTGGTGCTATGCAGATGTGGGGATTGCAGATACATTCAGATTTGATGGATAGGATCAAGGAAGCACAGTATGATGACGTATCTTTGAGGAGTATCAGAGCTCAGGTGAGAGCAGGATTGGAGGATGATTTCACTATTGCAGAGGATGGATCTTTGAGGCATGGAGTTAGATTGTGTGTGCCTAGTGGGGAGTTACGAGAGGAGATTTTGCAGGAAGCGCATCGCTCTCAGTATTCCATACATCCAGGTGCTAACAAGATGTATCGGGATATGCGAGAGTGTGTGTGGTGGTATGGCACGAAGAGGGAAGTGGCATAGTTTGTATCCAGATGCTTAGTGTGCCAGCAGGTGAAAGCCGAGAGGCAGAGGCCAGGAGGTTTACTTCAGCCATTACCCATTCCAGAGTGGAAGTGGGAACATATTACTATGGATTTTGTGTCCGGACTACCACGATCTCCAGGAGGGAAAGACGCGATTTGGGTCATTGTTGATAGATTGACCAAGTCGGCCCACTTTTTGCCTTTCAAGGTGGGTTTGTCTACGGAGAAGCTGGCAGAGATGTATGTAAGGCAGATCGTTTGGATACATGGAGTTCCCGTCAGCATAGTCTCGGATCGGGATAGTCGTTTCACTTCTCATTTCTGAAGGAGTTTGCAGGAGAGTTTGGGCACTCAGCTCAAGTTCAGTACTGCATATCATCCCCAGACAGATGGGCAGTCAGAGAGGACTATTCAGACTCTCGAGGATATGTTGCGCACTTGTGTACTAGATTTCGGGGGTTCTTAGGAGGACCATCTCCATTTGGTAGAGTTTGCTTACAACAACAGTTACCAGGCCAGTATAGAGATGTCACCTTTTGAAGCTCTATATGGTCGGAGGTGTCGTACTCCTTTGTCTTGGGACGATGTTGGAGAGAGAGTTTTGCTTGGGCCAGAGATGGTTGTGGATGCAGCAGAGAAGGTTCAGTTGATCAGAGACAGACTTCGAGTGGCACAGGACAGACAACGGCATTGGGCCGATAGCCATCGAAGACCCTTGGAGTTTGAGGTATAGTTTAGATTTTATTTTGTGTGCTTGTTCTTGGTTGTTTGTTATAGATAAGTTCTTAAGATGGTGTTTTGTTTTAGGTGGGTGGTTTGGTGTTTCTGAGGATTTCTCCGACACGAGGCACGATTCGCTTCGGTGGAGGCGGAAAGCTTAGTCCGCGATTCATTGGACCTTTTACTATTCTAGAGAGGGTCGGTGCAGTTGCTTATAGACTAGACTTGCCACCTGCATTGGAGGGAGTGCACAACGTGTTTCATGTGTCGCAGTTGAGACGATACGTGGCAGATCCTAGTCATGTATTGGATTACTCAGAGATAGAGGTAGGCCCTACTCTTAGCTATCCAGAGCAGCCAGTTGGAATTCTGGATCGGAGAGAGAAGGTGCTGAGGAACCAGACTATTCCTTTGGTGCGCGTCGCATGGAGGCATCACTCTCCGGGGGAGTCTACTTTGGAGAGAGAGGATGACATGCGAGAGCGTTATCCATATTTGTTTGTACCTTGAGGTATGTTATTTCTAGTTATGTTCTGTTCATTGTTATGTTCTGTTCATTAGTTAGTTGTGATTCTTTAGTTCTGTTCTGTGATTTTCTGGGGGTAGTTTTCGTCTTTGAATTTCGAGGACGAAATTATTTTAAGGAGGGTAGACTTGTCACTACCACATTTTCTAGGAAAGGGTATTTTGGTAATTTCCTATTTAAATAAATATTGTGCATGGTAAATAATTATTTGTTGTATTATTTAATTGTTGTTAGTTATTATTTAATTATTTTAGACTTATTTTAGTGGACCCAACTAGTTTAGTTTGGACCCATGGACCAACATGAATTAATTAGTTAGACTTGGCCCATTTAGAAAGCCCATGGTTAAGAAGATGGATTAAATTAATTAAATGATTAGACTAGAAGCTTCCTTCCTTAATTATTTCTTCATGAGAGGTCCCAAGGGGTACATTGGACATTTTATAATTTCTTGGGGGAGGGGCTATGGCCGGCCTATTAAAGAGGGGGGGAAATTTCTCTCTCTTCTTATCTCATTCCAAATCTAGATCTAGAATTCTCCCACTACCAAATTCCCTCCATTTCCAATCCAATTCCCTACCAAATTCATTCTAAATTCTTTCCAATTCACCATTAGAGAAGGAGGAAGCAAGGATCTAGAAGAAGGAAGCAAGGATCTACAAAGAGGAGCAAGGATCTATAATTTGGAAGCAAGTTCATCTCAATTGGAGGTTTCATTGGGAATCCATCTCCCAATAGGTATAATTCAGATTTTCCCATTTAAATAGCTTCTAAATCTGAGATTTAATCATGTAAAATCAACCTATATGTATGTACTACTCATAGGACTTTGTTTTGTGTTCATAGGAGACCCATGGAGAAAGTTATGGTGCTTTTTGTGTCAATTTTGTTGGAATTCCGAATTTACATTTTTTTGTGTGTGTCAATTGATCCTATAGATCAATTGAACATGAGATTTGTGTTTGAGGCTAGTGTCGTGTCCATATTGGGATACTTGTGGTTCGTATCCCAACTATTTGGTGATACGTGTCATTTGGGGGTTTTCCTCCGACACGGGGCTTTGAACATGTCGTATTTTGACACGGACACATAGATCTACTTTTGACGCTTTGATTTGTTCATAAATATTATTTGTGATTTGTTTGTGTCCTTCGGGGTGCATTTGGTTGTGTGTTGGACTCGTGTCGCATGCGTATCCTAGATCTAGTGGGATACGGTGAGATACTCTCCAATTGTGTGTATTTTTGCATAGATCTAATTAATTGTGGTTCAATTCTTCATTTATAATTAGTATATATATATGGATATTAAATATTTATTTTGTGTATTTATTATAGTAATTATTGTAGCATAGATCTATATTTTGGGTGTGCTAATATAATGTACAATATAATATGTAGCTTTCTTGCATGCAAATATATATGTTACTACTTGTTAAATAATATAATTTATACATAAAATATTTTATAAAATATATTTGTATGTTTAATTGTGTAATTATATTATTTATAATTATTATGTAATTATTTGGATATTAATGTAAATATTTTAGGTGTGCTTCTAGCCATGTAAATTATATGTTCTTTGTTAAATATTTGAAGGTATAAGTTTATGTGTATATTAATATATATATGTACATTTTTGTATTAATGGTTTATATATATATATATACTGTTTTATATATTCTGTTTATATATATATATATATATTGTTTATATATTCTGTTTTTATATATATAATTATATATATACAACTTGTTTAGTGACAGTGAATTAATGACAGTAAAAAAACTGTCATTAATTAGCCGACTAATAGCAGCCGCTGTAGCCTTCGGGCAATTAATGACAAACCTGTCATTAATTGCAGCAGCGGAAAACAGCAGCTTTTCTGCGACGCTTTTCCGCGACAGTTTAACTGTCAGCGAAAACCAAAGCAGTGGCAGTTTATTATTTGGGTTTCGGTGACAGTCCTTCGGTGACAGTCCCGACTGTCACTATTTAAACTGTTTTGATTTAATCCTATTTTATTCACTGTTTTTCGATGACGCTTTGACAGATTTAATGTATATATTATATATTATAATTGTATATATATATATATGTATATATATATGTGTTTTGTGAGGAATAATAATTGTAATAATATATTATGTTATTTATATAAATATTGGGTTGTATATATATTATTTTAGGGTATATATTAATTATATTATTAGTATACTTTGTGTGAGTTCTTTTTGAATCTAATTTGATTCCTAAATTATTGTAGTTTATCTCTATATTATTTTATAGATGTCTTGTGAGGTTGACTTTGGGTTTGACCATGTTTGACTTTAGTGGACTTTAGAGTTGACCATAGTTGACTTTTGACTTAGAATTGACTTATTGACCTAGAAATTGCCTAGTTTGACTTGTTCTCTTTCCGGGACCTTGTATTAATGTGGTATTCCATATCTAGGTCTTCGAGGCACCGAGTCAGACATTTGTGAGACTGTTCATTGGACTTCAGGCGAGTACATTCTCTGATAGTTTCTCATTTATGATATCCTCTATGTTCGTTGTATCTAGTGTAGATATACATGTTCTCTTGACACTATGGTTACACGGATTGGTATATCCGGATCTCGTCATGAGATGTTATTCCTTGGTATATGGTGTATATGGTGCAAGTATTGTTTTATTGGTTATCTTGTACATGTACAGACACCGATTCTCGGGGAGACTAGCTATCTTCTTGGGGAATCTAGTGCCATAACGTACCGTGGTTGGATCTATTATACCAGTCGGGGTGGAGAGTATTTTAGTGTAGATATGTTATCATACCCTCCTTGTGCATGTCTTGTTCCTTGTGAGTGTTGATCATACACCGCACGTATAATCAGCCAGGCCATTATACTCTTGTGCAAGTTTCTAAGCCGATCACATGTTAAAGCTAGTACTCACACACTTAGTCATTAGTATTCTTGTTCTATCAGCATATTGTTCATTATTGTATTTCTTTCCAGTACTTCCTTATTGTCTATACATTTCTTGTATCTATTTATGCATCTTGTTTATCCACAGCTACTTACTGTTACATAGTTTTTATCATTATTTGAGAACTGCTGTTAGGGTTGTACTCTGCTCCTTTCCTGACTGGATATATTTTTCCAGATGACACTGAGGAGTACCCTACCTATTATGGACACCAGGATGTTGTGGGTTTAGATTCTGAGACCCTGGCTCAAGAGGGACTTATCCCAACTGAGACAGTTGACCCTAGAGTTGTAGCTTTATAGTTTTGTAGTATTCTTTTGTACTGGATTTGTCTCCAGCATATTTCTGTATTTTTCTTCAGACTCATTGATGTATTATTTTAGACTCATGAGTTGTATTGTGACTATTCTATTCTTATCTGATTCGTGTTCATTCTATCTTAGTTCTATGATTGAGTACACTATCTTTTGGTGGTTCATTATATTAGATAGACTTTCTAGACAGCATTCTACCGCCGATTCTGCGGCGTATGCTGGGCGTTGTTTCCGACTAGTACCCTTACCCCGGGTGCGGGTCGTGACAGGGTTTGCTTCGACGCCATTACTGGAAACCTAGAGTGCTCGGAGAAAGTACGAGAGAAAAAAAAAACTTAAACAATCAAAGCTCTCTCTCGCAGAAGACGGATAAAAAGTTTCTCTCTCCAAAAGCTTGGGATATATATAGAGTTCGGGTCGACTCCTCGAATCCTCAGGCGGCTCCTCGAAACCCCAACCGAATCTCACAAATTAAATATTTGGTTATGATTGGGTACTACGTCAGCCCGCTACTCTCGAAAGACGGACAGTCAGCAAATTCGAAGAGTTTTTCGTGCAAAAGCAGGTCAGCGATTCCTATGCTAAGGAGCTTTCTACGCTCGACAGCAACAGATCTACGGTTTTACGCTCGCAAGCTACAAGTCTATGGTTTTACGCCCGGATGCCTTTGTGCTCGGTAGCTTTTATGCTTGAGAGGCTACAAACCTACGACTTTTTTACGCTCAGCAGGTACCAAATCGATGATCTCACGCTCGGTAGTGCTTAGTTTACGCTCGGAGGCAACAGATCCACAACCTCTACGCTCGGAAGATTTCTTTCATTCACAGGCTACAAATCTACAGTTCTACGCTAAGGAGCTTTATACGCCCGACAGCAACAGATCTACGGTTCTATGCTCAAGCTTTCTACGCTAAGGAGCTTTCAAGCTATCAGTCTATGGTTTTATGCCCGGATACCTTTATGATCGGTTGCTTTTACTCTCGAGAGGCTACAAACCTACGACTTCACGCTCAGCAGCTCCAAATTGATGATCTCACGCTCGGTGGCTTTCTACGCTCAATAGGCCTACGAACTCAAGATTTTTAGCTCATCTACGCTACGGATATCTGACTTTCCGCATATCCGAACTCAAGGCGATCGATTACAGAAGTTCACACAGAAGATACTCTTTCTTGACCTCAACATATCCCAAGTACCCGAAGCATACAAGAGTTCAAACATTGAGAAATTACTCTTCTCGGGTCAATTGGAGGTTCATCCAGACTCCAGTCTGAATATCTCGTCTATCAAAAGATGGCAACTCAGTTAGACAGCCATTTCTCGACCCTGTTCCAAAGGATTTTTCGAGAAGTCATTCTTGAAGATGAAGTCTGAACAAAAATTCTGTTCATCAGAAGTTCAGAGCTCTATGCGGTTCCTCAGTCCTAGCAACATGACGGTTCTAAAAATATTCAAAATGCTCTACAGCGATCTATGGACTATTCACTATGCGTAAAGGACAGGACCTAGCACTCTTTCTACAGAGTCGGCGTACAGAATCAGACGTGTCAAAGCTATACATATTCAGACTTCACAGCAACGTATGGCAAGATGATCATATGAAGAAGCAAGACGATTTTATTAAAAGATTAAAGTCATGATTACATATGAGGGAAATCCCATCTATAAGGGTTTTCTTGTCATCTTCATGATTACATATGAGGGAAACTCCATCTACAAAGGATTTCCCCATCATCGTCCGAAGATCACACCGAGAAGCCGCTCTGACAGGGTCTCGCGCTGGTGATGGTCTTTCTCTTCTTCCAAGAAGATGATCAGTGGCAGGAGGATACAAAACTGGGCAGATGACCCATCCTCCAAAAAGAAAGTAGGGTAACTCTGCTTTCCTACAGACCACTGCCGCTCTAGCCGGTCTGTCTGCCTCTCGTCACCAGAAGTAACTGGAGAGGGCGCCACATGCAAACAGCGTGGTGAAATATGATTCTTCGTCTTTTCTGAAGAACCACCACATAAAGTTACTGATTATCCCGAGCAAGGGAGGCTAAGATATCCTTCTATGATCCATCGTTGCAGTGGACACTTGCTCGAAGATGCCGTCTTTTTTGGCTCCTTATACGCTGGAAGAACATGATCTCCTTCTTCCTCAAATCGACCCGGCAAACTTCGGCGATCATCTCTGCGTGGTGATGAAAATATGGGGAGAACAGGCTAACTTCCCCAGCCTTTTTATAGGCGAAAAGGGGTCACACCGGTCCCCAATAAATCTGCCATAAAGTCGGCATCGACCGTTTCAACGCTCCATTCAGAAACATTTCGAGTCACGAGGTGCAGTTCATGCTTCATTCAAAGCGTTCCAACTTCCGAGGAATTTGAAAGCTTTGAAGGGGGTCTTGTAGAAGCATGAAAAATATGCCAGATGACTAAGCGGCATATCGGTGCAGAGCAGCATAGGCAGAGGCCTTAAGAGCCATCAAGCGTGCAACAGAGCCTTTTTCGCTAGAACAGAGCATGAAACATAAAAGCTCAAAGGACCATCCGCGTAAGGCAGTACGTCCAAGACGCTTCAGCGTAAACAGGGTGCTTCATCGCCTCCAGGGCGTAAAACTCCTCCCCTTTCATACGCAGCATTGAGGTATACAAAAGACGCTTCGTATTCCCCGAAGTGACTGTCAGATCCTGCAATGAACCTGTCAGAGCCTGCAATGAACCTGACGTCTGGACTTCTGGCAAAGGGATACGGCTCGACTACCCAAGCGACGGCTATAATGATGGCACTGCACTACCACCCAGGCTGTCAAATACTGCCATCCCCTTCGAGTGAACTACTTTTTCAAGCACAAAGGGATACGCTGCCTTGTTTTACACAGGCAAAACGTGAGCTGTTTACGTTCTGCAGTAGACAAACCGCTTGCTACGCCAAAAGCTGCACTCCGTACGGGGTTCGAGGCACGTCTCTTCGCCTAATGTACAGAGCGGTAACAGTTTCTCGAGGCACGTCTCTGCGACTGATGCGCAGAAAGGGTTGTAGACCATCAAAGAATATGCCTCCATATATTAATGCACAGGATGGTGGCAAATCTCGGCATTTAATGCAAGAGATTTGATTATATCTTCAAAAATCGTAATTCTGGCTAAGACGTCCACATCAGCACTGTGGCACGGTGCGCAGCAGCTTCTACGCCCATCCAGTATTTGTGCTCATTCGGCTTCTATGCCTGTTCGGCCCCTGTGCCCCTTCGGCTTCTATGCCTGCTCGGCCCCTGTGCCCCTTCGGCTTCTATGCCTGCTTGGCCCCTGTGCCCCTTCAGCTTCCACGCCTGCTCGGCCCCTGTGCCCCTTCGGCTTCTACGCCTGCTCGGCCCCTGTGCCCCTTCGGCTTCTATGCCTGTTCGGCCCCTATGCCCCTTCTGCTTCTATGCCTGCTCGGCCCCGGTGCCTCTTCGGCTTCTATGCCTGTTCGGCCTCTACGACCACTCGACTTCTGTACCTGTTCGACCCCTGTGCCCCTTCGGCTTCTATGCCTGTTCGGCCTCTACGACCACTCGGCTTCTATGCCTGTTCGGCCTCTACGACCACTCGGCTTCTACGCCTGTTCGGCTTCTATGCCTGTTCGGCTTCTATGCCGGTTTATTAACTATTTGGCTTCTATGCCATGGTGACAGACATTTGGCTTCTATGCCAACCTCTTCTACACAATAGATACCTACCTACGTGGCTTTTACATCGTGATCTTCGTAGCAATTGTACGCGTTGTGTCCCTTTGTTGGACCCGCGTCACACGCTCATTCAAAAGATCATCTATACGCAGACATTGGTTACTTTAACCATTGTGTAAAAGGGTGCTGTACTTTCCACTGCTCGGTTGTTACACCGACGGAGTGGTCAATGAGGAACAAGGTCGGTAAAATTGGTCAAGAAAACCCGAGAGAGAAATAGAGAAAGAGAGCACCCGGAGCTCAGACAAAGAGTAGGGATCGACGACTTTGGCATCGTGCATCCACCCTCTCCTGCAACCTTCGAAGCTGCTTCCTGTCTTCTACGGTACTTCTTCAACATCGTGTGGTCCAAGGGCTAAAGTGATCGACTGCAGATCAGACACCTATAGCAATATTTACCCAGATTAAATAAATTATACTCCCATATCCTCGTATAGGATCAAATTGTACTAGTTTGTTTGTAAACCAAAGAAGGCGGGATCCGTGTAAACCCCATATTGAATACATCTTCATTCTTTCGTTTAATACCACAAACAACCGTATCGTTTTGAGCAATAGCTTCCTCATCAGAAGAGAAAGATATCCCAGCAGAGTCGCCATCTTGTTTAGGATAATAAACGAGAAAAGATTTGATAATGTAGAAAACGAGGTCTTATACGAAAAACCATCCTTCTTTTATGTTTACAAACAAAATTGTACAATTTAATCCTATACGAGGATGACTGAGTATAATTTATTTAATCTGGGTAAATATTGCTATAGGTGTCTGATCTGCAGTCGATCACTTTAGCCCTTGGACCACACGATGTTGAAGAAGTGCCTTGGAAGACAGAAAGCAGCTTCGAAGGTTGCTAAAGAGGGTGGACGCTCGATGCCAAAGTCGTCGATCCCTTCTCTTTGCCTGAGCTCTGGATTCTCCTCTCCTCTCTCTCAACCTCCAATTTCTTTGACTGTTAGATCTGATACTGGATTTCTTGATCAATTCTCTGACCAAATTTCTTCAACCTTGTCCTCTGTTGATAGAGGTCTCTATTTATAGAGTTTTAGTGACAGTGACCACTCAGTCGGTGTAGAAACCGAGTAGTGGAAAGTACAACACCCTTTTACACGATGGTTTAAAATAACCAATGCCTGCGTATAGATGATCTTTTGAGTGAGCATGTGACGCGCGTCCAACTAAGGGACAAAATGCATATATCTGCTGGGAAGATCACGGCGTAGAAGCCACGTAGGTAGTTATCCCTTGTGTAGAAGAGGTTGGCGTAGAAGCCAATGACTGTCACCATGGCATAGAAGCCAAAATAGGCATAAAAGCCGAGTAGGCGTAGAAGCCGAGTAGGCATAGAAGCCGAGTAGGCGTAGAAGCCGAGCGGTCATAGAAGCCGAGTGGCGTAGAAGCCAAGTAGGCATAGAAATCGAGTAGGCTTAGAAGCCGAGTGGGCATGAAAGCCGAGCAGGCGTAGAAGCCGAGTGGTCATAGAGGCCGAGCAGGCGTAGAAGCCGAGTAGGCATAGAAGCCGAGTGGGCGTGGAAGCTGAGCAGACGTAGAAGCCGAGACGATGTAGACGTTTTAGCCAAAATTACGGCTCTTGGGGATATAATCAAATCTTTTGCATTAAATGCAGAGATCTTCCCCCATCCCGCACATTAAATGCAGAGGCTTGTCTTTAAGATTTGCCATCATTCTGTGCATTAAATGCAGATACGTGCCTCAAAATCTGTACGAAGAGTAACTGCTGATGTGGCGGTCTGTTTGCCTTCTACGGAGCGTAAGAAGCTCACGTCTGCCTGTGTAAAACTGTGCGACGTATTCCCTTATATGCGTAATAGTAGTTTACGCAAAGGAGATGTCACTAAATGACGGTTCGGTGACATTTAATTAAATCTCCTGCATAAAATACGGGGATCCGCCTTTATCCCGCTCATTAAATAAGGAGGCGTATTTTGAAGGCCTGCCACCCTTCTGTGCATCAAGTGCAGAGACGTGCCCTGGGCATCTGTCAGTATTCGGCGCTTTAAGTGCAGAGACGTGCCTCGAGAAACTGTCACCGCTCTGCGCATTAAATACAGAGACGTGCTTCGAGCCCTGTACGAAGTGCAGCTTTTGACGTGGCAGGCTGTTTGTCTTCTACGGAGCGTAAACAGCTCATATTGGCCTGTGTAAAACTAGACAGCGTATCCCTTTGTATGTGTAAAAGTGGTTTACGTAAAGAAAATGGCAGTAAATGGCAGCCTGGGTTGCAGTGTCGCGCCATCATGATACCCGTCGCTTGGGTTGTCGTACAGTACTCTTTGTCAGGAGTCCAGACGTCAGGTTCATTGCATGATCTAACAGGTTCATTTCGAAGAATACAAATCGTTCCTCATAGACTTCAATGCTACATTGAAAGCGGATGAGTTTTACGCCATATAAGCGATGAAATACCCTGTTCACGCCGAAGCAACCTGGACATACTGCATTACGCGGATGGTCCTTGAGCCTATATTTTTATGCTGTGCTCAGCGGATAAGCTCTGCTGCACGTTTGATGGCTCTGAGGTACTCTATTTACGCTGCCCTGCATCAACATGCTGCGTATGGCTATCCAGCATATTTTTTATGCTTCTACATAGGGGAATGGTTAATTCAGCTCCACTTTTCATGCACAGCATAGTTGGCTCAACTTCAAGCCTAATTTGGTACGTGATACAGCCAGAATCTCGAAAAACTCAAAACAGTAAGATTGTACCTCTATCTCTTAGCTTTCCGAATCAATTTAGATCAGCTCGGGTGGACTTTGTATGAGCAAGTTATGACCATTTTTTACAATGTGTCAAAATTGTTCAGAAGTGATAATTAGCTTTATTTTGCATTTAGTGACTCCAATTACATCCTAGATCAAAATATAAAAATAATGAGCATAAAGGAGTATATATTAAAGAATAAAAATAAGATATTTTATGTTTTCATTACCAGGTTTTGAGCCAGCACCTGAGGAACTAGCGTATTATCCCCTAACTCATGGCGCGTAATAAGAACATGGTGGCAGGGGATAGAGAATGAGCTTCTTCTTCCCTGTTCGTCCTGCACTTTTACTTCTTTTTGTCATTTAGCCACCGGCACCTGTTAGCCGCTCATCTGGAAATTAAATTTTCTTACATGATTGTCTTAAATCAGGCTACAGTTGATCATTCTCTTGTACTTTTGTTACTCTTCTAGCTTCATATTTTTGTAAAGCTAGATTCCAGAATATTTTAAGAAAGCATTTGGGATGCCTTATTGCTTATCATATATACTCTATGCTTACAGTTTCTTGTTTGAATGATTGAGACATAGAAGTTCTTTTCCATAGGGGACTTTATTGTAGCATACACCCTCTTGTCTTGTACAGCCGTTATCGTCGTACGACGTATAGTACCTTGTACGGGGTAGCTGACTATGTTTGTCTCTGTATTCCGGTACTGGAACGTGGCAAAGTTTTAGTGGTGGCCTATGCAAGTCTGTTCTTTAGACTTGTAGGGTGTTATGGTTATAGGAGTCTCAATCAAACATGATCCTTCTTGAAACTCTGAATTTGTCGTCTTCAATACTCAGCTTGGATTTTTCTATATTGATTGCTACCTTGTTCCTTCTTGTCTAATTCTTAATATTTCTTGTGCTCTATTTTAAGGCTTCTCCTTCTCCTGATGCTACAGTAACAAGAGAGACAGAGTTTCTAGTAGAACAAAATCCTGTGGAACCCCAACCAAGGATCCGAGTTGAGCCTATGATGATTGGGACAGAGAAGCAGGCTCCAGGTGTCCCTGTACCTCCGGCAGTGCTTGAAGTACTGGATACCCCGGCCTTGCTAGAGATTATATGTGGATTGTTGGCTGCCCAACAACTCTAGATAGTGGTGCAATAATAACAACAACAACATCAGCGACAACAACTCCCGCAGCAGGAACAGAATATCCTATTGAACCAAGGGTTATAGACGACCGTAGAACAAGGCAGGATATCAGATTCTGGGGTATCTGTTAGATTTTACAGACTGAACCCTAAATATTTTAATGGCACAGAGCATGCAATAATGGCTGATAATTGGCTCCAGGATATTGAGACCATTCTAATAGGGGCTAAAGTTTTAACCGAGGAATAGGTTGACCTGGTTCGCCTACAAGTACAATATCTGGCAAGAGTTTGTTTGCCACGATGGAGGTGGGGCTGAGGCATCCTATTTTATGGAAGGATTTTAGGACCCAATTTATGGTGAAGTATGAGTTGCAGCAAAGGTTCATTAACCCCAAATAAGGTGAAAGGACAATAGACGGCTATATGGGAAAAAATTGTTGACTTAACAGATTAGCTCCAACCATGGTGGCAACAGAGTTAGAGAGATCAATAAGATTTTAGGAGGGACTTCACTTAGAGATCTTGCACATGATAGCAGCTTAGAGGGTTGAGCTTACTTCTCACAGGATGGCATCAAGAAGAGTGGATCGAAAGAGGCCTCATGGTCGAAATAATAAGGAAGGACAAGTACTCAGAATGTCGGCACCATCACCTAGATTTCTTATACTTGATTCAGCGTTGCCGAGGAAGGTAGTTTCAATAGTGACAATACCAACTCGGCAACAGCAGCCGAGGCAACAACGACAGCAAAAATAACAGCAATAACGACGGGGAGCACCGACAGGTTAAATTTACTGTCACAAGGGAGGTCATCCCCGGGATATTTGTCGGGCAACTAACAGACTATGTTTGAGATAGGGAGCCCTGATTATAAGTTTGCCACGTACCCATTAATGCAGAGGCCAGGAGGGCCAGTACAATAGTTTTCTGCATTGCCAGCTCCAGGGGCAGTATAAAAAGAAGAATCAGCAGTAGCAGCACGGCCTTTAGCTCAACGTCCATTGCCAACGCAGGCCCAGCTTTATAGGCAGGAACAGCAGAATCAGTAGGGGCCACAACAATGGCAACAAGAATGACAGTAGTAGAGACGATGGATAGGCACTCAACTTGTCTTTGGAGGAAGTTATAACGTCAAGCGACGTAGTGGCAGGTAATATTTTTGTCACAACCTTTCCTGACATAGCTTTAATTTATTCTGGAGCTTCGCACTCATTTATATATGCATAGTATATGACATATATTATATTAAAGTTTGATTCATTGCCCACGAGAGTGAATATACTTACTGTCAATAGAATCGTAGAAGTTACTAGGGTGTGCCTGGAATGACCAGTCATAGTATGTGGGCATTTATTACCTGCAAAGTTGATCGAGTTTCCAATGGGTAACATTGACGTAATCTTAGGCATAGACTGGTTGAGAGACACTCTTGCAAAGATAGACTATCATAAGGGTAGAGTATTGTTTAAAATTTCAAGTCTAGAAGAGTTTGTCTTTAGCAGAATAGCAAGAGACCAGCGTCAAAGAGGATTCGCAACAATAGCACAGAAAGAAAACTCACTGCCCATGATAGTTGAAGAGTTCCTGGATGTCTTTCCCAACGATCTTCCTGAATTACTCCAAGTTAGAGTAGTAGAATTCTGTATATAGAGTTGATACTCAGAGTAGAACCAATATCCCAGAAGGTGTACCCATTGTCACCATCAGAACTTGATCATTTATATCAATACGAGAAAGAATTGAAGGCGAAGAAGTTTATTCGGACTAGTGTATCACCGTGGGGAGCACCAGCAGTATTGGTAAAGAAGAAAGATGGATCGACGCTGTTGTGTATGGATTACAGGCGGCTTAATGCAGTAACAGTGAAGAATAAGTACCCATTACCAAGGATTAATGATTTGTTTGACCAGTTAAGTAGAGCAAGAGTCTTCTCCAAGATAGATTTATGATTATGATATCATCAGGTGCGAGGCCAGGAGCAGGATATACCAAAGACAGCATTTAGGTTACGATATGGAAATTATGAATTCTTAGTTATACTATTCAGACTGACTAATACTCCAGTGGTATTCATGGACTTGATAAACCATATTTTCATGCCATACATAGACCGATTTATGGTAGTATTCATCGATGACATCCTGGTGTATTATCGTAATGAGGAGGAGCATGAAGAATATCTCAAGACAGTTCTGTAAACTTTCAGGGAGCACCAGTTATATGGGAAGCTTAGTAAGTGTGAATTTTGGCTGGATCGCATATCCTTTCTGGAACACATTAATTCTGGAGCAGGAATGTCAGTTTATCCCAATAACGTAGAGCAGTAGAGAACTGGCGAGTTCCAAAGACAATAGAAGAAGTGCGTAGTTTTCATGGCTTGGCAGTATACTATAGAAGATTTGTGTCAGATTTTGCTAAGATCTCGGCACATATGACTCTTTTGACGCACAAGAAAGTTAAATTTATGTGGTCAATGGAATATCAGATAGCCTTTAAAGAGTTAAAGAAGAAGTTAATCTCTGCACCAATCCTTACTCTTGAAGTAGGCTCAGGAGGATTCACAGTGTACCCTACATCTGGAAAAGGACTTGGATGTATTTTGATTCAACAAGGAAGAGTGATAGCGTATGCTTCTCGGTAGCTCAGTGATCACGAGAAGAACTATCCAACTCATTATTTCGAGTTAGCAGTTTTAGTATTTGCACTTAAGCTATGGAGGCACTACTTGTATTGTGATCGAGTAGAAATATTCATAAATTATAAGAGTTTGAAGTATGTGTTCACGCCGAGGGACCTGAACATGAGGCAGAGAAGGTGGCTAGAGTTATTGAAAGATTATGATTTAGAACTTCAGTACCATCCAGGCATGGCTAATGTAGTAGCTGATGCACTTAAAGAAGAGGTAAAAATTTTATGTTGACTACTTAAAAGCACACATTCTAGAAGACTTACTAGAGATAGATATCGAGATAGTACTTCCACAGAGTATAGGAGTTCAGGCTAGCCTACAGATTCAGCTAACTTTGGTAGTTACAATGAAACTAGCTAAGTCGGGGGACCCGAAGATTTAAAAGCTACGATAAAAATATGAGTCAGGCCTTCGGAAGGAGTTAAAAATACATGCGGATGGAACGCTAAGGCTTTGGAATCGTCTATGTATACCAAGCGGAGATATTTAGCAATAAGCTAGGACTGAAGCACACAGTTCTCAGTATTCCATTCACCTGGAAGGCACAAAGATGTACCAAGAAATCAAGCAACACTTTTGGTGGAACAAAATAAAGAAGAAAATAGCACCCTTCGTATCACGGTGTCTGATATATCAGCTAGTAAAGGCAGAACAACAGAGACCAATAAGTTTATTGCAGCCACCTCCTATTCTAGAGTAGAAGTGGGAACACATCACGATGGACTTTGTGACTGGTTTACCTAGATCACCTATAGGTCGAGATGTTGTTTGGGTGATAGTGGATCGTCTTACAAAAGTAGCTCACTTTCTTTCTTTTCGAGTAGGATAGTCTATAAAATAATTGGCTAAAATATATATGCGATAAATAGTGAGACAACATGGTATCCTAGTAAATATTGTGTCAGATCGAGACACTCGATTCACTTCATATTTTTGGAAAATTTTGTACCAGAATTTGGGCACCAAGTTAAGATTCAGCAGCGCTTACCACCCCTAGATAGAAGGACAATCAGAGAGAACCATCTAGACCCTAGAAGATATGCTACATTAT
This sequence comes from Iris macrosiphon, assembly GCA_036927795.1. Taxonomy (NCBI): domain Eukaryota; kingdom Viridiplantae; phylum Streptophyta; class Magnoliopsida; order Asparagales; family Iridaceae; genus Iris; species Iris macrosiphon. Next base: position 104,896,406 of record JAYESA010000012.1, on the reverse strand, counting down.
ATCTTGGTAGATCTTGGGAGAATTACCTTCACTTGGTGGAATTCTTATATAATAATATTTATCAGGCCAGTATTTAGATGGCATCGTTCAAAGTACTATACAACAGAAAGTGTAGATCACCGTTGGCTTAGGACGACATTAGTGAGCGAAAGATGTTTGGCCCAAAAATGATCACGCAGACAGTAGAGATTGTCAAGCATATTGGAGAGTAACTTCAGGTTGCACAAGATAGGCAGCGACATTAGTCATATCAGCATTATAGACCTTTAGATAATCGTGTCAACGACCATGTATTTTTGCGGATTTTCCCTACCTGTGAAGTCATTAGATTCGGTGTTAGTGGGATGCTTAGTCCATGATGCTTAGGTTCGTTCGATATTCTCGAGCGGTAGGTGATATTGCTTATCATATTACACTTTTGTCTTCCCTACGTGAGGTACCGACTTAGTTGTATTGGTATGTTCCAGATTCTAGTCATATTCTTGATCACTCTGAATTAGTCGTTGGTACCGACTTATCTTACGAGGCGCAACCCGTATCCATATTGGACCGAAGGAAGAAGGTGGTCAAGAATCGGACTATTTTTCTTGTCCGGGTTGCTTGGGGCCATCACTCTCTAGGAGAATCGACGTGGGAGCGCGAGAAAAATATTCTATTCTGGTACCCGCACCTATTCGATTTAAAAGGTATATTCTTTCTTATGCCTTCATATCTTGAATTCCGTGATAAGGTGATCACATATATATTGTAATGATATTGCTTGCATGTGTAGTTGCTAGTAGTTTTGTATCGTGATTGTCCTGACTTCCCTCGCTATTGCTTGGATTCGAATTCCGAGGACAAAATTATTTTAGGGTGGATAGAGATGTCACTCATCGTTCTCGATATACATAATTGGAATGTATTTTTATTTTAGCATGGTTGCATGTGCATGGAGACTAGACCTATTCTTTGGTTTAATCTGGTTCATGATTTATTTTGTGCGTTGGTTTAACTCATGAGAACCTTTGGTTCAACCCCCAACCCTACCATATATAATCCAATATTTTCTCTCTCTTCACTTCTTCACTTCTTCCTCTTTCTTTAGTTTTCTCTCCCTATTCTGTAGACAAGTATACCTTGTATGAGAAATAGAGAAACCCTCCATATTATTCTTCAATTATGTTTATTATATATTTCTAAGAACTTTTAGTCTTTGAGTTTTCTGTTTTGTTGGATGGATTAGTGTAGATCTATATTTCTAACTTAGGGTTTTTGTGGGTTTCATAAATTTTTCTTTTTTTTGATCTATTAAACTTGTGTCTTTGAAAACCAATTTTTGCTTATTGATAGGTCTTTCAATTTAGAGCATTTTGGCCTTTGGTTCACTCTATTTGGACATAAAATAAGGATTTTATGAACAAAACTAGATTTTAGTTTTTAAATTTTTTTGCCATGGCCGAACCTACTGTTGAAGAAAACGAAGTTCCCATGTGGCCAGTAAGCATGCGACTAAGAGTGTCATGCGGCCTTAGACAGTTATGTGGCATAAACTCTTGTCGCATACTAATAGCTTGCGTCCATCTTGTTGGACGCATGACTGCTGATTTATACAAGTGTCCATTAAACACCGTATGCTTTCACTCGCTGAATGAATGAAAAATTCGCTAAGCCCAAGAGAAATCCATGTGGTGGAGAACCTAATGCGGCACCGACACCCATGCGGCCTGGAGAGCATACGGCCACTATTTTCTTGGACGTATGGCTCTGAACCGTTTGCACTTAATACTATAGTTTTATCTTTTCTTCCTGACACACTTTATGTCTTGTCACATCAGCCATATTAGTTATTTTATGTCACATCACTAACAATTTATTTATTGTCCATCACTTCATCACTTGTCCCAAGGAGTATACCTTAACCTTGAGCATGCAGCCAAATGGTTCATTCTTTCTGACTTCATGCGGTATGACTTTTCATGTGACCTGACTTTATATACTGCCAGGATTGTCATGCGGCCAGACTTTCCATACGGTCAGAGACCCATGCGGCCCTGCTTTTTGATTGAATATTTCTTGATTCATGTGATCCAATTGTATAATTGTTAAATGAACTCGAATACTATAACCGTGCTGATACTACTATTGCCTGATTATTACTCATGATTTAATATGTGCCAAGGTACGACACATCATGTCACGTGTTAAGTATTTATATTTGGATTGTGCATCGAGAATGCCTCCAAATTCCTAAACGCGTAATATTATAAATATATACATTATTTTCTCCAACATGGGCATAATAAGCGAGTCAACTACCAAAGCGTGGCTAGGATATTGATTGTCTGAATATTGTATACATGCTCGAGTGAATCTAGATTTTACTTTCATGGATTCGTATCTAGCGTGCCCGTACTTTGTACGAAATCGTAAAGAAAATTCTTATGTGTCACGACCCGCACCCGGTTTAGGGCACGAGTGCGTGGGTACGTCCAGCCTACGCCGCAGCATCGGCGGTAGAACGCTGTCTAGGTATTGATACTATCTAACTAATGTCATGCAAGCATCCAATCTCCATTAGGAGGCACGGATGACACAATAAGATGAACATATACTCAATCACAGGATTACAGCACGATAAGATTTCAAATAAAACTAAAATTAAACACCACACAAGTCCACAAGAAATAACTTAACTTAACAATATCCAAGAATCATCAAAATGCCGGAGACAAATCCAGTACCAAATAGACTGTTAAAAGAACTAACTAAAAATAGTAATTTCCAGCTAGACCTCCTGGAATCACAACTACTACCAAGTCTGCAGCTACTCACCATAAGTGTCGGACAGCGGTCATCTAAGGCATAGTCTGGAAAAATGTTTCCAGTCAGGAAGGAGCAAAGCACAATCTCAAATAACAGTTCCATTAATTGATAATGTCTATAATACAATAAAACATGTCATGCTAGCTACTGAGAAGATAGTGGAATAATGTAATGACAGTTTAAGAGAGACAGGCAATAGGCAATGAAACACAGTCAGTGCATGTATAAAAATGAAAGGAACAGTATCATATACGGGTGATGTAGTATATGATCTAAAATAGAGAACTGTAACTATTCTAAGTGTTTGAAATTGTAGTTTCAAAATGTGATCGGCTTGGGACATGTACAATTGCTACAGTCTGGCTAATCATACGTGGGGGTATGATTAACACCAATAATATAAACTTGTACGATAGGTATTTTGATCACATTTCTCATTAGCAATTTCCCCGCCCCCAACTAGTACTGTGGATCCAATCATGACACGTCACGAATACACAACATTGTCTAATATATTATGTACAATGTCTAATGTAAATGTTAATGTAAATGTCAATGTAATGTCAATGTAAATGTCGTGTATAATGTCAATACGATAATCAAGGTAACATCTCATGACTGCAGATCCAAGCTATACTAGTCCGTGTAGCACAGTGTCAAAGATTCAGTTGTAACATTTCAAGATCATTGAACTTATAGCAATTATCAAGAATTGGAAATTATCAGAGAATGCACTTGCCTCGGTCCTTAGCTGGTATTTATGGATGTCCTGTTCCAGAGTATCCCCTGGGTGAACCAACAGTCCTATAGACATAACACAATCAAACCACATTTGCATCAGATGCTACGCTAACACACAGTCTATAAACACTGGCCTCAGGGCCATGCCAGACAGGGCACTTAGTCAACTAGGGTCATCTAGTAGGACTACATATTTAAATAATCATCTTATTAATTAATTACATATAATTCCCATCAATATCAATAATAGATATATGTATAACTATATACTTTAAAAATAAATAATACTTGCATATAAACATAATAAAATAATACTTGTATGTATATATATATACATAATTCATGAAATATATCTAAAAGATATACCAATATAAATTACTTGCTATAGTTGTATTTTTACCAAAATACGTTCATTTCTATATTAACACATGTCAAAATGCGTACATATCCTATATGTGCAAAAGTGTATTTTTAGAATATATATATATATAGAAAATATTAATTGTATGTACAAAGTATATATGTATATATATATATATTTATGCTAATAATACATATTTGAAAAATGTATTAAGTATATATATATATATACAAATATATTCAAATACCAACCATGATATATTTTATACCAGAATACATATATATATTAATTGAAATACACGTACTATGCACCAAATTACGTTTATACTAGCATATACTTATTAAATAAATGTCATACAATAAACCTATGTATATATACATATATATATACAAATTAAATTAAATACATATACCAATTTTCACATTAATTAAATACGTACTTATTCAATTATTATACATACTATAATTATACAATTAAATATTAATAAAATAAATAATATACATATGTATATGGGTATACTAATAATATATATACAATAGGTATATATACACTAAAATGTATGTTGTATATATATATTTACATCAATAAGTTAAAATATACATTTCCATATAAAAATATACCAATAATATATATATGTATATGTAGATACACATACCAAAATACCTACTAAAATACGTACTATCACATAATATTTAATACTGAACATACATTAACATATTTTATCTGTATACTGATATATTAATACACATAGATATTCAATACGTATTTATACTAAAGCACATTCAATACCTATATATATAATAGAGAAATAAGCGATATATATATATATACATAGATACGCTAATAAAAATACACTATATATTCATACAAACATACGCTAAAAAATACTCCATGCCTATTATACGTTTACATCCACCCACACCTATACATGTATGTATTTATATAGCCATATATTTATACACATCGATTAATATATTAATACCTATACAAACATATTAGTTAATTAGTTATTAAACATATATGATACATCTATGTATAACCATAGGAAGAAGGAGGAAGGAAGGAGAGGAAAAACTTACTGTGGTTGGCCGGAGCTCAGGCCGGAGGGGGTGGCAGGCCGGAGATGGCTGTGCTCGACTCGTCGTGAGGTAGGAGGAGTTCACAGCGGGTCGCCGGAGTCGGTGCGCACAGCAGCAGGGAGGATGGCCAGGAATGGGGAGTTGGGAGGAGCTCGTGAGGGGTTGGCCTGGCCGGTCTCGGGGCTTCGTCGGAGGAACTGTGGGGAGGAGCAGGCCGCCGGACGTTTGATGATGATGGTGGTGTTGGGTGTACTGCCGGAGACGCAGAGGATGGGGAGATGGAGCAAGGAGGTCGGAAGTTGATGGAAGGATGGATGGAGCAGCCGGAGCAAGGGTGCAGCAGAGGGGGCTCGGCCGGTGGAGCAGCGGGGTCCGGCCGGAGGGCAGGGACCGCCGGGATGGGGTGCAGGGAAAGTCGCCGGACTTGCTGGATGGAGATGCCGCCGGCTGAAGGGGGACTGTGCGGGGAGTCGGGCTTCACAGAGCGCCGCCGGTGAACAGTGCTCGGCCGGGAGCACAGCACAGAGGAGGTTCCCCCCCTTTTTTTTTTTTGAGTTTGAATTTAAAAAGAAAAGGAAATCAAAGAAGAAGGAGAAGAAGAAAGGAGAAGGAGAAGAAAATAGGAAGAAGAAAAAGGAGAAGAAGTTACATACGTATGAGAGGGGGCTTGAGGAATTTTTGGAGGCTTGTGAGGTGGGGGAAAACCTAGGTTGCATAGGGATTAGGGTTTGAGGGTACAAGTCATTAAATAGGGAGAGAGAGAGTGTGATGTAAGGTGAGGATTTGACCCACTTAAATGAGTGGCTATGATGATTCATGAAGAAATTAATTCATGTAGGGATGAGGGTTTTTAATTAAAAATTAATAGGCTCCCTCATTGATTAAAATAATTAGGTGTTGGCACCTACAATTAAATAATTGCAACTTAGCCCCTTAAATTCGGGAAATTGCACAAACACATGAAATGATAAAAATTTGGCGGGCGATTCGGGGTCCGGTATTTTGTAGGGTCAGGAGACGCTGTAAGATGGGTATGGGCTGAATTTACAGGGCACTGGAATTAAATTGGGATTTTAAAATCAGATAAAATGGTATCCTCAATTTAAATAGAAATAAATACAAGTTGGGTTCAACAATTAATTAGGAGTACTTGGAGCCAAAATCAGGTCAAGTCATCAATACCAATATTGAAGAAGACTCAGAACAGAATATTACCCTAATTTGGGTCGCACGAAAAATAGGTCAAGATGGCCTCCAATTTTCGATTGGAACGCACAACGATACAAAAATAGGAAATTAAAAATATCGTCCGCGACGATTTTTGTGCGGCCAGAAACAATGCACAAGGAGCAAAATTATGAGTTGCAAAAAATAGCAGAATTGAAGGCGGGCATGTCTAGGGCAAGATGGTGAAATTTGTTGGAAGACAAAAGTCTGGATAGTGCTCCAAATATCGAAGCAAAGGCAATGCGCAAAAATATTAAATAAAATACAGTAATTAATTACAATCTCCAAATATTAAATTCTAAATAAAAATAATAAAATCCAGAATTCTATAATTCGGACAGGGGTTCGTCTACTGGGCTTCTAGGTCTAGTCTGCTAGCTAAAATAAAATAATAACACTGCATATAATACTATAATTAATTACACATCACACATAATAACTATTTAAATCAAATCTATTATTATGCAATTAATAAATGGTAAATAACATAATATTAAATATTGTAAAAATTCGAAAATACCCCTGTTTTCAGAATGTGGTAGTGACAAGTCTACCCACCTTAAAAGAATTTCGTCCTCGAAATTTAAAATCCTCATATTAGCATTTAATCATACACATTATTATTTCCCTCAAATTTAAGTTTATCATCCATGAAATCTTTTAATACTCCACAATGTCCTTTCGCAAATTTCAAAATTCTAAAATTGTTGTATACCTGAAAATCTTCAAGTAAAATCAAAGTCCATCAAAAATTTCCTTGAAAGTTTTTAGCTACTAATTCGATACTCAGAATTTAATATCCACTCCTCAAAACTCAACAATATGATATTTAAGGATTCTCCAATTGCAACATCCCATGTAAAATTCTAAAATTCATAACTTGCAATTAAATAAATATATTGATAAATCTCCAAAATTTCAAGATTTTAATAACCAATTTAAACATGTCATAATCTTCCTGGAATTAATACATCATAAATTCCGTCCTGTTAAATTCTTGACCCTTTATTTAAATCAATGTTTATCCTCGAATTTTTAAATCCTCGATTGTTTTATTTATTTATTTACTACCATCAAAAATTAAATTCCTCAAATCATATAATCAGGAACTACTCCATATTATTATTTCACAATAAATTCTTTCAAAAATTCTATAAATAGCATATCCCTAAGAATCTTCAAAATAAATCAAATCTCATTCTTATCACAATATCCTCCAAAAAATTTTAAGTTAATAACAAAATACAAGAATTTAACATTCAATCCTCTAATTGAAATCCAGTCAGTGCATATTTCAAAATTGAATCTCGTCCCCAATTTGAATTTAACACTAATCCATTTGTGTTCTTATCCCTCAATTTATATATATATATATATATTTTTTTTTCCATAATATGCAACGATGTAATACTTATGGAACCTCCAATACAATATTCAAAATATAAGTTACAACTTGCAGTCCAACAAATATATCGATGGCCTTCTTAAATTCCTCAAATTCAATGATAAATTCAATCATTTCAAAATTTTCAAAAAATCAATAATTTAACAAAACTTCAATTACGCCATATTAAATTCCCAACTCCTTATTTAATTTAATATTTTTCCTCGAAATTTTAGGCACCTTGTCTCTCTTTGTCAAGTCATAACCTCTTCGTTAATCTTTACTACAGTTAAATCCTCAACAATCAAAGTCTAAGAGAATTTTACCTACACCCATACAACATGCAACCTAAAGGAAATATGTATGATCATGGTATCTTTTGCCAGGGTATTACAGTCTCTGTAACAGGGGTACTACTAACTACATTATAACAAGAAATCATGCATACAATTATTGTACCAAGGAATCAATCAATTAATCAAGTAGATAGGAACAAAATGAAGGAAAAAACAGAACTTGTTAACATATTACCTGCAGTATCGGTCTCCTCGACCGTCATCGCAAATGCCCGCCCTGCTGGGGTGGTTCCCTTTGCGGGTGCTGAGCAATATGCGGTTCTACAGGTAGCCTAACTGGATCTCTATAATTTGGAGTCGCGCGCTGGTTGGAAGAATAAGGAACTCGAAGACAATCCCTTATTCGATGTCCCGCAGCGCCACAGTGCAAACAAAGTCCCAGCCTCGTTCTACAGCTCTTCCGAAGGTGACCTGGCTTCTTACAGAAATAACAAGTTCGTTGATCCTGCTGTACAGGAACTGGTGCCGGGTACTGCTGTTGATACTGAAATGCCCTCGGCTGCCACTGGCCAGAATACTGCTGGGCAACTCTCTCAACTGTCTGTAGTGCCATCTGGTGAGCGTTCTCCATGCTCTCTCTCATCAGCTCGGTTTGTGCCTGGTGCGCTTCTGCTTGCACCCTCTGAGCCTCAGCTTGAACTCGCTGAGCATCTGCCGCCATTTTCTGGGCATCTACCATGCCTTGGATCAAGGTGAACATCTGTGCCCCGTCAATGGGCAAACCTCCGGGAATCAGAGTCGGTGGAGGAGGAAGGTTGTCCGTCACAGCTCCGGCTATCTTCTGAACAGGTGGAGGAGGAAGATCACCTACGTGCATCGGATATATAGGAGGAACTACTGCTGTCTGTCCCTCAGGTGGAGAGGTGGCAGACCCCTCTAAAGCTGATGTTCCCGCTCTCATAGACCATGTCTGCGGCGACATCCTGAAGACAGATCCCAAAGAATCAATTTAGGCAAAATGCGATATCATCAAGGAAGGACAGTACAGTTCTAAAGAAGCAACATTCAAGATAGATAGATAGATAGATTGGAAATAAACCCTAGTTGTGATTGCACGGTCAAGATGTATCCATGGTCTGATACCTCTATCCCCTAGGGATCACAGTTCTACCACAAAACACACTCACTGCTAGCTTCCTTACCTACTGCAATCGCTGATAGTAGTTATCCTTATCACTCAAATGCATATCAATTTCAATACACTATACTAAGTACTGCACTTTCTAGTACAACCCTTGATGGTCACCCAAGTCAGTTTGCAGTGAATTCTCAATCATACTCAAGCCAACCGATCCTTATACACATGCATCTCATCTATTGTATACTAATTTATCTCTCCCACTATAAAATCTTATCCTCAAATAAATATTCCTCAAAATAACTCCTCGAATAAAAATTAAAGTAAATGTATACACTTTCCTCAAGGTCAATTATTTAAATACTGAAATAAAAACTTAATCACCTTAAAGATCCTTACAGACTTGTCTAGGTTTATTGAATCGAATCTGAATCCTCAAAATAAAATTTTAATAACAATATTTCAACTCCTCATATTTCAAAATTTTGCAATTCATTGAAATCTTTAAAATAAATTTTAATAACAATCTCAATCTTCTTAGAATCCTAAAATTTGAAATTCATTTTCAATCTTCAATTAAAATTTTAAATCCACCTTCTGTAGTCAAATAGCTCTAATGTTAATCCTTTTCACTGTCCTCATTGACGGCATCATCAAATAATATCATAAATCAGTCTATAAATTCCTCTTAATATGAAATCAACCCTACAATGAAACCCAAAATCCTAACTTAAATACCTAATTAACAACAATCAAATCAAGTGAAACCAAAATCCTAATTTAATAACAATCAACAACAATCAAATTCAATATCAATAAGTGAGAATGGACAGAACAAGGGAATGATTTAAATTTGGAAAATTTAACAAGATTCTCAGGGGTCATCCCAGGAATCTCTCAAGGAATTGTGATTGAGTATTTGCTCTCGTCCTAGTATCCTATGTCCTAGATTCTATAGCAGGCACGCAGTAGTATAACAGGGATGTCACACTACTACGACGTCGCACAACTCGCGAAGTCTGACCTGCATGGGCCACCACTAAAAATGTGTCACGACCCGCACCCGGTTTAGGGCACGAGTGCGTGGGTACGTCCAGCCTACGCCGCAGCATCGGCGGTAGAACGCTGTCTAGGTATTGATACTATCTAACTAATGTCACGCAAGCATCCAATCTCCATTAGGAGGCACGGATGACACAATAAGATGAACATATACTCAATCACAGGATTACAACACGATAAGATTTCGAATAAAACTAAAATTAAACACCACACAAGTCCACAAGAAATAACTTAACTTAACAATATCCAAGAATCATCAAAATGCCGGAGACAAATCCGGTACCAAATAGACTGTTAAAAGAACTAACTAAAAATAGTAATTTCCAGCTAGACCTCCTGGAATCACAACTACTACCAAGTCTGCAGCTACTCACCATAAGTGTCGGACAGCGGTCATCTAAGGCATAGTCTGGAAAAATGTTTCCAGTCAGGAAGGAGCAAAGCACAATCTCAAATAACAGTTCCATTAATTGATAATGTCTATAATACAATAAAACATGTCATGCTAGCTACTGAGAAGACAGTGGAATAATGTAATGACAGTTTAAGAGAGACAGGCAATAGGCAATGAAACACAGTCAGTGCATGTATAAAAATGAAAGGAACAGTATCATATACGGGTGATGTAGTATATGATCTAAAATAGAGAACTGTAACTATTCTAAGTGTTTGAAATTGTAGTTTCAAAATGTGATCGGCTTGGGACATGTACAATTGCTACAATCTGGCTAATCATACGTGGGGGTATGATTAACACCTATAATATAAACTTGTACGATAGGTATTTTGATCACATTTCTCATTAGCAATTTCCCCGCCCCCAACTAGTACTGTGGATCCAATCATGACACGTCACGAATATACAACATTGTCTAATATATTATGTACAATGTCTAATGTAAATGTTAATGTAAATGTCAATGTAATGTCAATGTAAATGTCGTGTATAATGTCAATACGATAATCAAGGTAACATCTCATGACTGCAGATCCAAGCTATACTAGTCCGTGTAGCACAGTGTCAAAGATTCAGTTGTAACATTTCAAGATCATTGAACTTATAGCAATTATCAAGAATTGGAAATTATCAGAGAATGCACTTGCCTCGGTCCTTAGCTGGTATTTATGGATGTCCTGTTCCAGAGTATCCCCTGGGTGAACCAACAGTCCTATAGACATAACACAATCAAACCATATTTGCATCAGATGCTACGCTAACACACAGTCTATAAACACTGGCCTCAGGGCCATGCCAGACAGGGCACTTAGTCAACTAGGGTCATCTAGTAGGACTACATATTTAAATAATCATCTTATTAATTAATTACATATAATTCCCATCAATATCAATAATAGATATATGTATAACTATATACTTTAAAAATAAATAATACTTGCATATAAACATAATAAAATAATACTTGTATGTATATATATATACATAATTCATGAAATATATCTAAAAGATATACCAATATAAATTACTTGCTATAGTTGTATTTTTACCAAAATACGTTCATTTCTATATTAACACATGTCAAAATGCGTACATATCCTATATGTGCAAAAGTGAATTTTTAGAATATATATATATATAGAAAATATTAATTGTATGTACAAAGTATATATGTATATATATATATATTTATGCTAATAATACATATTTGAAAAATGTATTAAGTATATATATATATATACAAATATATTCAAATACCAACCATGATATATTTTATACCAGAATACATATATATATTAATTGAAATATACGTACTATGCACCAAATTACGTTTATACTAGCATATACTTATTAAATAAATGTCATACAATAAACCTATGTATATATACATATATATATACAAATTAAATTAAATACATATACCAATTTTCACATTAATTAAATACGTACTTATTCAATTATTATACATACTATAATTATACAATTAAATATTAATAAAATAAATAATATACATATGTATATGGGTATACTAATAATATATATACAATAGGTATATATACACTAAAATGTATGTTGTATATATATATTTACATCAATAAGTTAAAATATACATTTCCATATAAAAATATACCAATAATATATATATGTATATGTAGATACACATACCAAAATACCTACTAAAATACGTACTATCACATAATATTTAATACTGAACATACATTAACATATTTTATCTGTATACTGATATATTGTCACGACCCGCACCCGGTTTAGGGGCACGAGTGCGTGGGTACGTCCAGCCTACGCCGCAGCATCGGCGGTAGAACGCTGTCTAGGTATTGCTACTCTCTAACTAATGTCACGCAAATATCCAATCTCCATTAGGAGGCACGGATGACACAAATAAGATGAACACATACTCAATCACAGGATTTCAGCACGATAAGATTTCGAATAATAAAACTAAAATTAAACACAACACAAGTCCACAAGTAATATTCTAACTCAACAATATCCAAGAATCATCAAAATGCCGGAGACAAATCCGGTACCAAATAGACTGTTAAAAGAACTAACTAAAAAAAATAGTAATTTCCAGCTAGACCTCCTGGAATCACAACTACTATCAAGTCTGCAGCTACTCACCATATGGTCCATAAAGTGTCGGACAGCGGTCCACTAAGGCATAGTCTGGAAAAATATTTCCAGTCAGGAAGGAGCAAAGCACAATCTCAAATAACAGTTCCATTAATTGATAATGTCTATAATACAATAAAACATGTCATGCTAGCTACTGAGAAGAAAATGTAATGACAGTTTAAGAGAGACAGGCAATGTAAAGAGACAGGTAATAGGCAATTATGATATAGTCAGTGCATGTATGAAAATAAAAGAACAAGGAACAGTATCATATACGGGTGATGTAGTATATGATTTAAAATAGAGAACTGTAACTATTCTAAGTGTTTGAAATTGTAGTTTCAAAATGTGATCGGCTTGGGACATGTACAATTTCTACAGTCTGGCTAATCATACGTGGGGGTATGATTAACACCAATAATATAAACTTGTACGATAGGTATTTGATCACATTTCTCACTAGCAATTTCCCCGCCCCCAACTAGTACTGTGGATCCAATCATGACACGTCACGATACACGAGCAAGTCAAGTCTATCATGTACGATGTCTAAATATACATGTCGTGTACAATGTCAATACGATAATCAAGGTAACATCTCATGACTGCAGATCCAAGCTATACTAGTCCGTGTAACACAGTGTCAAAGATTCAGTTGTAACATTTCAATATCATTGAACTTATAGCAATTATCAAGAATTGGAAATTATCAGAGAATGTACTTGCCTCGGGTCCTTAGCTGGTATTTATGGACGTCCTGTTCCAGAGTACCCCCTGGGTAACCCAACAGTCCTATAAACACATCACAATATGACATTTGTATCAGAAGCTATCCTAACACACAATAAAAATACACTGGCCTCAGGGCCATGCCAGGCAGGGCACTAGTCAACTAGGGTCATCTAGTAGGGATATCTAATTATAAACATCTCATTAACTAGTATATATAATTCCATCCATTACAATTATAGATATATGTATAAATATATATATACTTTAAAATAAAGATCCTTGTATGTATATATATAAACATAATAATTTATACTTACAATATTTTATACATGCACCAATTTAAATGTATTTACAATATATATACCTATATATTCCTTTTAAAATTACATATTTGATTTATACTAGTGTATACTCACATATATGCCAAAAATACATTTTAGAATATATATATATATATAGTCAACATTATCATTTAAATATACTAACATTAATACACCCAAGTAATTTTTATACTAGCATATACTTTTTATTTAATAGATATTATAAAATAACCCAATGTATATATATATACCATACATATACATGTATACATTAATTTAATTACATAATTACATGTTAATATATACATACATACATACATACATTATATATCTACAATATTAAGTATACAATAGAATTTCAATAATACATTTATATACTACTACAAAAATATATATTATACATTATGTATTTTAATATTTTAAATAAATGCTATTCATTTTCATGATTTAAAATATTAATTTGATACATATTTATATATGAGAATACAGTACAATATTCAAATTATATATAGCATTTAAATAAATATATACAAATTTACATATTAAGAATTATACTAATGCTTATACAGAATATACATTTTAAGAATATACTAATTTCTTATACAAAATATATTAAATTATATATACACATTAACATCCATATTTTATTATATATACATTAACATACATTTCTTAATTATATATATTAACTTACACCTTAATTATATTAACATACATTAATTAATAACTACAAATACTTATACCAAACAAGGATTACTAAATATATATATATACATGTATGCTCATTGTATATATAAAAACATTTTAAGTATATATATACGAAATATATATATATATTTATATATATACGTATATCAATATTTTATATACTAGAATCATATTAAATATATATATATATGTACACATACATATACTATTAAACATTAAATTAAAAATACATTTTTACATACCAATTAAATTAAATACATACTCATACATACACTTTAATTAAATATATACATTTACATATATATTAATTTTACACATACATGTACCTACACATTGATTTAATATATACAAATACATATATTAGTATATACATGAACGTATATACGTATATATATATAAATATATACATCCATATATATATATATATATATATATATATATATATATATATAACTATAACTAAAACTAAAGAAGAAAGAGGGAGAGAGGATTGCTTACAGAGGAGAGGGGGCTGCCGGAGTGGCCGCCGGAGTTGGCCGCCGGGAACAGGAACTGCGGCAGCAGCAGGAAGAGCGCCGGACTGCACGCCGGAGGGAGAGGAGTTCGTCGGAGCACAGGGGCCGCGGGGAACATAGAGCCGCCGGAGAAGTTCGCAGAGGGGGAGGGCCGCTCGCCGGGATCGGGTGCAGCACCGGCCGGAGTCGGCTGAACCGATGGGAGGCCGGAGGAGTTGTGGACGATGGTGGTGGTGGAGCAGTCGCCTGCCGGGAACAGTGCACAGGGGAGAGGGTAGGCCGACGGCTGAAGGGGGACTCGGCCGGAATAGCACAGTGTTTTGGGGGGGATGAACAGTGTTCCCCCCCCTAAAATTTGATTTTGAATTCTCAACTTTAAATGAAAAGAAGAAGAAGGGGAAGAAGAAGAAAAAGAAATGAGAAGAAGAAGGAAGGAGGAGAAGAATTACATACGTATGAGAGGGAGGAGGCTTGAGGATTTTTGGAGGCTTGTGAGGTGGGGGAAAACCTAGGTTTCTAGGGATTAGGGTTGAGGTAGACATGTCATTAAATAGGATGAGAGAGGGTGTGATGGAGTGTTGTGATTTGACCCACTTAAATGAGTGGCTAAGATTGTACATGAGGAAATTATTCATGGGGGATGAGGGCTCTTAATTAAAATTAATAGGCTCCCTCATTGATTAAAATAATTAGGTGTTGGCACCTACAATTGAACAATTGCAACTTAGCCCCTTAAATTCGAGAAATTGCACAAACACATGAAATGACGAAAATTGGGCGGGCGATTCGGGGTCCGATGTTTTGTAGGGTCAGGGGGCACTGTAAGATGGGTATGGGCTGAATTTGCAGGGCACTAGAATTAATTTGGGATTTTAAAATCAGATAAAATGGTATCCTCAATTTAAATAGAAATAAATGCAAGTTGAGTTCAACAATTAATTAGGAGTACATGGAGCCAAAATCAGGTCAGGTCATCAATACCAATATTGAAGAAGACTCAGAACAGAATATTATCCTAATTTGGGCCGCACGAAAAATAGGTCAAGATGGCCTCAAATTTTCGATTGGAACGCACAACGATACAAAAATAGGAATTTATAAATAAGCGTCCGCGACGATTTTTGTGCGGCCAGAAATAATGTACAGAGAGCAAAATTATGAGTTGCAAAAAATAGCAGAATTGAAGGCGGGCATGTCTAGGACAAGATTGTGAAATTTGTTGGAAGACAAAAGTCTGGATAGTGCTCCAAATATCGAAGCAAAGGCAACGCGCAAAATATTAAATAAAATACAGTAATTTATTAAAATCTCCAAATATCAAATTCTAAATAAAATAATAAATCCAGAATTCTATAATTCGGACAGGGGTTCGTCTACTGGGCTTCTAGGTCTAGTCTGCTAGCTAAAATAAAATAATTAACACTGCATATAATTATATATTTAATCACACATCGCACAAAATTATTTAAATCAAATACACTATCATGCAATTAATTAATTATAAATAACATAATATTAAATATTGTAAAAATTCGAAAATACCCCTGTTTTCAGAATGTGGTATTGACATATATTAATACACATAGATATTCAATACGTATTTATACTAAAGCACATTCAATACCTATATATATAATAGAGAAATAAGCGATATATATATATATACATAGATACGCTAATAAAAATACACTATATATTCATACAAACATACGCTAAAAAATACTCCATGCCTATTATACGTTTACATCCACCCACACCTATACATGTATGTATTTATATAGCCATATATTTATACACATCGATTAATATATTAATACCTATACAAACATATTAGTTAATTAGTTATTAAACATATATGATACATCTATGTATAACCATAGGAAGAAGGAGGAAGGAAGGAGAGGAAAAACTTACTGTGGTTGGCCGGAGCTCAGGCCGGAGGGGGGTGGCAGGCCGGAGATGGCTGTGCTCGACTCGTCGTGAGGTAGGAGGAGTTCACAGCGGGTCGCCGGAGTCGGTGCGCACAGCAGCAGGGAGGATGGCCGGGAATGGGGAGTTGGGAGGAGCTCGTGAGGGGTTGGCCTGGCCGGTCTCGGGGCTTCGTCGGAGGAACTGTTGGGAGGAGCAGGCCGCCGGACGTTTGATGATGATGGTGGTGTTGGGTGTACTGCCGGAGACGCAGAGGATGGGGAGATGGAGCAAGGAGGTCGGAAGTTGATGGAAGGATGGATGGAGCAGCCGGAGCAAGGGTGCAGCAGAGGGGGCTCGGCCGGTGGAGCAGCGGGGTCCGGCCGGAGGGCAGGGACCGCCGGGATGGGGTGCAGGGAAAGTCGTCGGACTTGCTGGATGGAGATGCCGCCGGCTGAAGGGGGACTGTGCGGGGAGTCGGGCTTCACAGAGCGCCGCCGGTGAACAGTGCTCGGCCGGGAGCACAGCACAGAGGAGGTTCCCCCCCTTTTTTTTTTTGAGTTTGAATTTAAAAAGAAAAGGAAATCAAAGAAGAAGGAGAAGAAGAAAGGAGAAGGAGAAGAAAATAGGAAGAAGAAAAAGGAGAAGAAGTTACATACGTATGAGAGCGGGCTTGAGGAATTTTTGGAGGCTTGTGAGGTGGGGGAAAACCTAGGTTGAATAGGGATTAGGGTTTGAGGGTACAAGTCATTAAATAGGGAGAGAGAGAGTGTGATGTAAGGTGAGGATTTGACCCACTTAAATGAGTGGCTATGATGATTCATGAAGAAATTAATTCATGTAGGGATGAGGGTTTTTAATTAAAAATTAATAGGCTCCCTCATTGATTAAAATAATTAGGTGTTGGCACCTACAATTAAATAATTGCAACTTAGCCCCTTAAATTCGGGAAATTGCACAAACACATGAAATGATGAAAATTTGGCGGGCGATTCGGGGTCCGGTATTTTGTAGGGTCAGGAGACGCTGTAAGATGGGTATGGGCTGAATTTACAGGGCACTGGAATTAAATTGGGATTTTAAAATCAGATAAAATGGTATCCTCAATTTAAATAGAAATAAATACAAGTTGGGTTCAACAATTAATTAGGAGTACCTGGAGCCAAAATCAGGTCAAGTCATCAATACCAATATTGAAGAAGACTCAGAACAGAATATTACCCTAATTTGGGTCGCACGAAAAATAGGTCAAGATGGCCTCCAATTTTCGATTGGAACGCACAACGATACAAAAATAGGAAATTAAAAATATCGTCCGCGACGATTTTTGTGCGGCCAGAAACAATGCACAAGGAGCAAAATTATGAGTTGCAAAAAATAGCAGAATTGAAGGCGGGCATGTCTAGGGCAAGATGGTGAAATTTGTTGGAAGACAAAAGTCTGGATAGTGCTCCAAATATCGAAGCAAAGGCAATGCGCAAAAATATTAAATAAAATACAGTAATTAATTACAATCTCCAAATATTAAATTCTAAATAAAAATAATAAAATCCAGAATTCTATAATTCGGACAGGGGTTCGTCTACTGGGCTTCTAGGTCTAGTCTGCTAGCTAAAATAAAATAATAACACTGCATATAATACTATAATTAATTACACATCACACATAATAACTATTTAAATCAAATCTATTATTATGCAATTAATAAATGGTAAATAACATAATATTAAATATTGTAAAAATTCGAAAATACCCCTGTTTTCAGAATATGGTAGTGACATTATGTGCCCACGCCTTAAGATTTCAAACACAACATAGGCCTAATGTCACTCCCCGTTCCCAAAAAACATATTTTTAGGATATATTTATTTCTTGCTTGTATTTATTCCTGCTTAGAGTATTTCTTGCTTAAATGATCATTAGGTTACATACATGGAGACTAGACCCATTCTTTGAATTATCATGGTTCATGGATTATTTGTGGGTTGGTTTATTTATGAATTTGAACCTATGATCTAAACCTTAAACCCTAGTTATATAAGCTAACTTATTTCTCTCTCTTCCCTCATTTTTTATTTCCCTCTATCTTTCATTTCTAGGCAAGTATATCTTGTACTACATGGAAAAACCTTTTGATTTTCATTTCTTGTTCTTTACTTGCATTTTATTAGTCTATTCTGTGCTTATGATGATTCAAACCACTTTTAATACTTGTAGTTCTTGGTTTTGATGGATAGATTTGCTTAGATCTACTTTTCTAACTTAGGGTTTTAAGGGTTCCTTAAGTTTTTGGTGGTTTTGATCTACTAAAATATAGTATTTTCGAAAAAGTGTCCTTGAACACCTTGCACTACTCTTGCCTCATATTGACACACAAGTATCCTTGAACACTTGTGTTCACTCACTGAACAAATGAGAATTTTCCTAAGTCCAAAATACTCCATGCTGCATCGAACTCCATGCAGCATCGAACTCCATGTGACACCGACACATGCGGCAAGCAGAGTATGCGGCCACCATCCTTGGATGCATGACTCTGAAACCATGGCACTTCTTCTATTTTTTGTCTTTTCTTTCTAACACATTTTATGTTACGTCACGCTTTATGTTATATCACTGACACATTATTTATTTTTTGTCGCTTTATCACTTATCCCGAGGAGTAAACCTTATCCCTGACTCCATGCGGCATGACTCTTGGGATATTACTCCATGCGGCCTAACTTCTCATGAGACCTTGATCCTTCTCCGCGCATGCGACCCCTTGCATATTTTATTGGACTAGTTTTGGTTGAATGTTCCTTCGGACTTTATGAGTTGTATATGACTTTGATGACCACAAAATTATTAGATCCATCTATGCTTCAAGAGCCGACCACTTATATCCATGCTGATACACTTACTACATACTATATCTTCCTACGTGCTAAGTATTCCTACGTGATTATATTACATGTTTATACTGAAGTGTACCTATGCGCTACGTGACATATGATATAACTCAATCCCAAGCATAGACACTAATGAGAAAGCATGGCTAGGATCTGTTGATAGTTGCATCACGTTGGAGTGAATCCAAATTGAACTATCAAGTGACAAAGTAAATTGTTATATAACGTGGCCGTACTATGGTACGTCATACAAAGGGAATACCATGTGGCTATGCCATGAGATTCTAGTTAACATTAAGGTTAACTAGGCAACTAAACTTTTAGAGCATTGAGAGTGAATGGAATCTCAAGATCGTACCTAACTAGCCACCTCTAGCTATCTGAATTGGGGTGTGCAGGCTAGTCCCCATGGATATTATTCAAATCCTTATTAGTGGATGTCCATATCCGACTATTATATGATATTATGTGATCTATCAATTTTAGCACGGTGACCTTACGAGGGACCGGTGCATACTACTATGTGCTATGCGATAATTTATGGCTCGGCTAATCCTGTTAGTACATGGTTCAATCTGAGGATTCTTATATGCATATATCTCAGGGATAACCCAGACTCCATCTAGTAAGCCGTACAAGTGATTGGCGGATCATGTAACTGAGCGTATTTGTGTATTGTATCTACTGTCAAATAGTCTAAGGACATAGACTATCATGGTGCAATGGTTTAACCCTTGTCCTTGTTTGGTTGTAGGGTTAGATTAGTGTATCACGATGGGCTATGAACCAAAACTACGAGACATGACTATATATGTATATATATATATATATCTATTTCATAACCTGGTTTTATTTTTGTATTCGTGCTTCTTTTGTGGTACTTGCTATTTGGGGTCTAACCTTACTGGTTTGCTTGGCCAGCTTTAGAGCCAGCACCCAAAGATCAAGCGTACATTCCCATAAATAATGGTGCGCACTAGACGGATGGCCACTAAGGAAAACGAGTGGATTTCTTCTTTTCTGCTCATTATTTCATATTTTACTCATTATGGGCATTTCGCCATCGGCACTTGTTAGCCATGAATATGGATATTTAGTTCCCTACATGATTATAATTAATCATACAACAGCTGATCATGGTCATGGCGAACGGGCAAGAGTTCGCTAGGAAAGAAGAGGGCTCAACTCCCTTTTCGCTTAACTATTTTTTTTGGTACTCTTGAAACTCTGCCAGCCTTCTTATTTTTGCACAACTGGTTTCTTTAATGTTGTGGCAGGGTGTTTGGGATGCCTTACTTCATTGTCATATATTTTTTATGTTTACTATTCTTATTTGACCGATTGAGATAATAGATTTTCTGTGTGACCCTAAATGACTTGCTTATAGAATGCACCCCTTGTCT
Organism: Iris macrosiphon; assembly: GCA_036927795.1. Lineage (NCBI taxonomy): Eukaryota > Viridiplantae > Streptophyta > Magnoliopsida > Asparagales > Iridaceae > Iris > Iris macrosiphon. The sequence continues at coordinate 104,875,240 of JAYESA010000012.1, read as the reverse complement.
AGTTACGCCGTGACCGCCCTACGACGTTCTATTCCTTGTACAGGGGAATTGGCCATGTCCGTCTCAGTATTCCGGTATCAGGGTCTGACAAGGTTTTAGTTATGACCCATACAGGTCTGTATTTTTAGACTTAAGGGGTGTTATTGTCAGAGGAGTCTCAATCATAAATTGTTCCCCTTGATATCTTGCTTCATCTTCCTCGATACCACCACTTGAACTGTTAAACTGCTTGCCTACTTGATCCTTCCCGTCCTGTTCTGGATGGTTTTTGTTATTTTTTTAGGGCTTCTTTAGTTACTAGAGCATCAGGCATAGCAGGACAGGGTCCCCTGGGCAACAACGGGAGGTAGCATATTTTCAAAGTTATTTTCGAATAGAGCCAAAAATTGAACAAGTTGGCACAGTAGAACCAGAAATAGGACATATCGAGCAACCAGTCCCTGAAGTACTCGTAACCCCTGTAGTACCAGTAGTACTTAACACCCCGACATTGATGGAGATCCTCCGGGGAATGATGGCTATGCAACAACACCAGATGGCGGTGCAATAACATCATCTGTTTCAATAGCAAAAACATAATGTCTTGTTGAGTCAGGGTTTGCTGACTGCCGTGGAAAGAGGAGGAAGGACTGATTCGGGGGAATCGGTTAGGTTTTGTCGACTTAACCCAAGGTAATTAGATGGCATGGAGGACGCTATCACAGCAGATGCCTGGTTATAGGATATTGAGGTTATTATGGCAGCAGCAAGTGTTCTGGCTGATGAACAAGTTGATCAAGTTCGATTGCAGCTTCAAGACCTTGCCTGTGACTGGTAGACTTTAGTAGAGGTTGGCTTGAGGTATCCCATTTCTTGGGATAGTTTCAGGACTTGATTTAGGGATAAATATTTTGGAGTCGTAGCACAATATGAGCTCTAACAGAGATTTATCGATCTCATATAGGCCGGTAGAATAGTGGATGGATATGCAGTCGAGTTTTATAAGCTGAGTAGATTCGCTCCAACTATGGTGGCTACGGAGTAGGATAGAGCAATGAGGTTCCTGCAAGGACTTCATCTGGAGATTTTACAACTGGTAGAGGGCCACAACTACCAGAATTATAAAGATGTACTGATAGCAGCTTGGAGGTACGAGCTTACCATACAAAGGTTATCGAGAAGGACAGGAGGCCAGAAGAGGTCTCATGCTCAGTGTGGAGGAGGTAGAGGAGTAACTCGGATGTCAGCACCATTACCTGGTGTTCGCATCCATGATTTAGCGCCAAGGAGGGTGGCTATTTCGACGATGATATTACCAGCTCGGCAGCAACCGAGACAACAATAACAGCAACATCGCTAGGAAGCACCGGTGGGTTGCACTTATTATAGCAAGGGTGGCCATACTATAGATTTATGTATAAGGTATGGTAGTCCAGATCACCAGATTACCAATTGCCTGATGATGCAAAGGCCAGGAGGGCCAGTCCAACAGTTATCAGCAATGCTTGCACCAAGGGCAGTCCAGTAAAGAGGGCAAGTTATAGTAGTAAGTCCATTAGCTCAGCGTTCGTTACTAACGCAAGTTGAGATATACCAAAAGTAGAAGAACCAGCAGCAAGGCCAGCAGAGGCCATAATAGTGTCAACAAGGGAGACAACAGCGAGGAGCACAACAAGGTGAAGGGTAGGTATTCACCTTATCCTTGGATGAGGCTTTAGCATCAGGCGACTTGGTGGCAGGTAACATTTTTGTCGCATCCTTTCATATTGTAGCATTGTTTGATTCAGGCGCATCTTATTTATTGTATATGCACTGTTCATGATACATATTAGATTGGAGTTTAAGGCTTTGCTAGAGAGGTTGAACATACTCACCGGTAATGGGCTCGTAGGAGTAAGTAGAATATATATAACATATCCGATCATAGTGTGCGGGCGTTCACTACCAGCACGGTTGATCGAGTTCCCTATGGGTAACTTTGACATTATCTTATGCATGGATTTGCTGAGAGATAATCTAGCTATGATATATTTCCATAAGGATAATGATCCTCTTTTCATGTTGGTCTTCTACAGATCTGTCGAAGGTGATTATCTCTCAGCATGATTGTCTCTCAGCAAATATATCGTAGTGACAGTATTAGTAGAAGAACAACTACCTGAGATAGTTAAGTGGTTCTTAGATGTCTTTCCGGAAAAACCACCACGGTTACCCCCAGTAAGAGACGTTGATTTTTGTATATAATTGATCCCTGGGGCAGGGCTAATATCTTATAAAGTTTACTAAATGGCACCATCAGAGCTATACATATTATACAAACATATAGAGGAACTAAAGTCAAAGAAGTTTATTCATGCCAGTGGATCACCTTATGGAGAGCCAGTGGTTCTAGTGAAGAAGAATGATGGATCATCATGGTTATGTATTGACTACAAACAGTTAAACGCTATAACAATGAAGAACAAGTATCCATTACCAAGGATTGATGATTTGTTTAATCAGCTATGTAAAGCCAAAGTTTTTTCCAAGATTGATCTTCAATCAGGGTATCATCAAGTAAGAGTTCGGGAGCAAGACATACCTAAGACAATATTTAGGTCATTATATGGGCATAAAAAATTCTTAGTTATGCCATTCAGACTGACTAATGCTCTAGCGATATTTATGGATTTGATGAACCACATTTTCATGCCATACCTAGATCAGTTCGTGGTGGTTTTCATAGACAACATTCTTGTTTATTCCAGTAGCGAAGGGGAACATAAGGGATATCTTCGGAAGACCTTACAGATTCTAAGAGAACACCAGTTATATGCAAAGCTCAGCAAGTGTAAATTTTGGTTGGATCATGTATCATTTTTAGGTAACATCATCTCTGGGCAGGGGTTATAGTAGATTCGAAGAAGGTTGAGGTCGTAGAGAGTTGGCAAATTCCTAAGACAGTAGCTGAAGTGCGTAGTTTTTTAGGATTGGCAGGATACTATAGAAGGTTCGTAGCAGACTTTGCAAGAATTTTAGCACTACTAACTTGATTAATGCTCAAGGAGGCTAAGTTCGAGTGGTCAGCAGATTGTCATACATTATTTGAAGAATTGAAGAAGAGATTGATTTTAGCTCAGATTCTCACGCTTCCAGTAGGCTATGAAGGGTTTACAGTGTATACGATGCGTCTGACAAGGGACTTGGGTGTGCATTAATGTAAAAACGGAAGAGTTATAGCCTATGCATCATGGAAGCTTTGATATCACGAGAAAAATTATTCGACAAATAATTTTGAGTTGGCAGAGGTAGTAATTGCACTTAAGCTTTGGAGGCATTACTTGTATGATGATCGGGTTAAAATATTACAGATCACAAGAGCTTAAAATATGTTTTAACCCAGAAGGACTTGAACATGAGGCAGAGGAGGTGGCTAAAATTGATAAAGGAATATGATGTAGAACTTTAGTACCATCCAGGCAAGGCAAATATGGTAGCGGGTGCTTTTAGCAGTAGAGGTCGTATATTTATATTGACATCGCAGTGGCATATCCTAGAAGATCTTCGATAATTAGGGATTGAGATAGTACTTTCATAAGACGTAGGAGTATTGGCTAGTTTATAGGTGCAATCTACTATTATAAAGAGGATTAAGTCAGCTCAGGCAGAGGACCCAAAAGTTCAGATGGTTCGGGCGGAGTACGAATCTGGTGTCAAAAAAGAGTTAACTATTCATGAAGATAGAACTCTTAGGTTCAGAAATTGTCTCTGTGTACCAAGTATAAATATTCGGCAAGAAGTAATGACTGAGACGCACAGTTCCTAGTATTCAATTCATCCAGGAGGTACCAAGATATATCAAGACATCAAACAATATTTTTGGTAGAATAGGATGAATAGGGAGATAGCACGATTCATTTCTCAGTGTTTGGTATATCAGCAAGTGAAAGCCGACCAGCAAAGACCAGCAGGATTATTGCAGTCACATCCTATTTCGGAGTAAAAATGGGAATATATCACGATAGAATTTGTGAATGGTTTACCTAGATCCCCGACTGGTCATGATACTGTTTGGGTAATAGTAGATCATCTCACAAAAGTATCTCACTTTCTTCCCTTTCAAGTAAGGCAATCCATGGAGCAGTTAGCGGTGATGTGCGACAGATAGTAAGACAGGATGGTGTTCCAGTAAGTATCGTATCAGATCGAGATACTCGATTTACTTTAAATTTTTGGAATAGTTTGCACCAGAGTTTGGAAACTAAGTTAAGATTTAATACCTTTTACCACCCTCAGACAGACGGACAATCAGATAGAACCATCCATACATTAGAGGATATATTGCGAGCTTATACTTTGGACTTTGGTAGGTCTTTGGAAGATCACCTACATCTTGTCTAGTTCTCGTACAACAACAGTTATCAGGCCAGCATCCAGATGGCACCTTTCGAAGCATTGTATGGAAGAAAGTGTAGGTCACCATTGGCATAGGATAACATTGGTGAGCGGAAGATATTAGTCCCTAAAATAATCACACAAATAGTAGAAGTCGTCAAGCAAATTAGAAAGCGACTTCGGGTTGTGCAAGATAGATATTGGCATTGGGCAGATCAGCATAGTAGAATATTAGAGTTTTGTGTTGGCGACCACGTGTTCTGATAGATTTTTCTAGCCCGTGGAGTCATTAGATTAGGGATTCGCGAAAAGCTTAGTCCACGATACGTCGGTCTGTTCGATATTCTCGAACGGGTAGGCGATGTTGCTTATCATCTTTCCCATCTGCCTACGCTACGTAAGGTGAACGATATATTTTATGTATCTTAGTTGCGTAGGTATATCCCAGATCTGATTTATATCCTCAACCATTCCGAACTCGTCGTTGGTACTGACTTATCTTACGAGGAGCAGCCCATATCCATTTTGGACCGAAGGAAGAAGGTGCTCAAGAATCAAACTATTTATCTTGTTCGAGTTACTTTGGGTCATCACACTTTGGGAGTGTCGACGTGGGAGAGAGAGAATGATATCCGGTCTAGGTATCCGTATATGTTCGACTCGGAAAGTATATTCATTCTTATGCCTTCATATCTCGAATATCGTAATTCGTTTATCCAAGCTATGTGACCCTTTGGGAGTGTCGACGTGGGAGTGTCGACGTGGCGTAGCGCTTGTTCTAATTTCTGAGAACAAACTTTTTTTTAGGTGGGTAGAGATGTCACTCCTCGTTCCCAAAATACGTATTTTTGGGATATATTTATTTTTTGCTTGTATTTGTTTCTGCTTTGAGTATTTCTTGCTCATATGATCATTATGTTGTATGCATAAAGACTAGACCTATTTTTTGGTTTAGCATGGTTCATGTTTTATTTATGGGTTGGTTTATTCATGAATTTGAAACCATGCTCTAAATCTCAAACCCTAGCTATATAAGATAACTTGTTTCTCTGTCTTCCCTCATTCTTTATTTCTCCTCTTTCTTTCATTTCTAGGCAAGTACACCTTGCACTACATGGAGAAATCTTTTAATTTTTGTTTTTTGTTCTTTTCTTATATTTTATTAGTCTATTTTGTTCTTATGATAATTTTGACCACTTTTAATACTTGGAGTTCTCGGTTTTGATGGATAGATTTGCATAGATCTACTTTTCTAACTTAGAGTTTCATGGGCTCTTTGAGTATTTGGTGGTTTTAATATACTAAAACATAGTATTTTTGAAAAATATTTTTTGGGAAGGATGAAGCACTTTATTTCGAACATTTTGGCTTTTAGTTCTTTCAATTCGGTGTTAAAATATAATTTTTATGAAGAAAATAAATTTTAAATTTTGGATCTTTTTTGCCATGGTCGAACCTGCTATTGGAGAACACGAAGTCTTCATGCGGCTAAGAGTGCAATACGGCCCGAGAGGGTTTTGCGGCTAGAGCTCTTACCACATATTGACTAGCATGAGTCCATATTGTTCGACGCATAACTGCCATCACACAACTGTCCTTGAACACCTATTTTCACTCGCTGAATGAATAAGAATTTTGTTAAGTACAAAATACTCCATGCGACATCGAACTCCAAGCGACACCAACACTTATGCGGCAATAAGAGTATACGGCTACCATCCTTGGACGCATGACTCTGAAATCGTGGCAAATCTTTCTATAGTTTTGTTATTTCTTTCTGACACGCTTTATGTCATAACACGCATTATGTCACATCACTGACACTTTATTTAATTTCCATCGCTTCATCACTTATCCCGAGGAGTAGAACTTAGCCCTGACTCTACGCGACATGACTCCATTCAACATGACTGCATGCGGCCTGACTTCTCATGCTGCCTTGATCCTTCTGTGAGCATGAGAACCCTTGCACATTTTATTGGACTAGTTTTGGTTGAATGTTCTTTTGGACTTTATGAGTTGTTTGTGTGATTTTGATGACCACAAAAGTATTAGACCCATCTATGCATCATGCCCCGACCACTTGTATATGTATTGATACACTTATAACTTGCTTTGTGTTCCTACGTGCTAAGTGTTCCTATACGATTATATTACATGTTTGCACTACGGTACATATACGCTAAGTGACATATGATATAACACAATCTCCATCATGGACATAAGGATTAGTCAATGACCAAGCATGGCTAGGATCTGTTGATTGTTGTATTATGCTATGGTGCATCCAAAATGAACTATCAAGTGATAAAGTATATTCGTATCTAGTGTGGTCATACTATGGTATGTCATATTAGGGGAATACCATGTGACCACGCCATGAGATTCCAGTTAATATTAGGGTTAACTAGGCAACTAAACTTGTAGAGCATTGGGAGGGAATGGAATATCGAGATTGTTCCTAACTAGCCACTTCGAGTCATATGAATTAGGGTGTGCAGGCTAGTCCCCATGGATATTATTTAAATCCTCATTAGTGTATAGCAATATTCGACTATTATATGATACTATGTATTCTATGCGATCTTAGCACTGTAGCATTATGAGGGACCGGTGCATACTACTATGTGCTATACAATAATTTATGGCTCGGCTAACCCTATTAGTACCTGGTTAGATATGAGGATTCGTATATTCATAATATCTCAAGGATAACCCATACTCCATCTACTAAGCCGTACAAGTGTTGGTCGATTATGTAACAAAGCATGTTTGTGTATTGTATCTACTGTCAAATAGTCTAGGGACATGGACTATCATGGTGCGATGGTTTAACCCTTATCCTTATTTTGTTGTATGATTAGATTATTGTGTTATGATAGGCTATGAACCAAAACTACAAGACAGGACTATATATATATATATATTCATTTAATAACCTAGTTTTATTTCTGCATTCGTGCTTCCATTGTGGTACTTGCTATTTGGGGTCTAATCCTACTGGTTTTGCATGGCCAGGTTTAGATCCAGCACCGAAAGATCAAGTGTACTCCCCTCAGAACAATGGCATGCACCAGACGGATGGCCACTGAGGGAAACGAGTGAGATTCTTCTTCTCTGCTCGTTATTTCATATTTTACACATTTTGGGCATTTAGCTATCGGCACATATTAGTCGTGAATCTGGATATTTAGTTTTCTAATTGATTATAATTAATTAGACTGCAGCTGATCATGGTCATGTAATATAGATACTCTGCCAGCTTTCTAAATTTTCTACAACTGGTTTCTTGAATGTTGTGGCATGGCATTTGGGACATCTTACTTCCTTGTTATATATGTTCTATGTTTCCTGTTCTTATTTGACTGATTGAGATAATAGATGTTATGTGTGACCCTAAGTGACTTGCTTGTAGCATGCACTCCCTTGTCTAGTTACAATCGTGATCGCCGTATGACATTCTATACCTTGTATGGGGAGCTGGCCATGTCCGTCTCCGTATTCCTGTACTGGGTGTGATAACTAATTAGGTAACTATAATTTGGAGGGAACGGTATCCCGAGATTATGCCAACGAACCTTCCCACAAAGATTCATTCTAGTCATTGTGGGTTAGCCTCCACAGATACTTTATATCATCGACCTTAGCAGAGTACGATATCTGACTTATTATTATGTCGAGCCACTATTTCAATATAGGAATACTGAAACTGCTAATACTGTATTTTTAGTGCAATGGCCCTACGGGGGACAGGTTCATCCTACAAGTGCATGTTTTATTTATTTTGTTTAGTTAGCTCATGTTCGGCACTAGCGTGATCTAAGGATACTTATTATGCATTATTTTTGAGATAACCACAGACTCCACAAAATAACAAGTCATCCAAATGTTTGGCCGATATAAGAAATGGACTTGTTTGTGATTGTATTATTCAGCTAGGAGACTAGGAAAATGGACTAACATAGTGTAATGGTTCAACCATTGTCCTTGCTGAGTTGTAGGGTTGAGCCTTAGCGCTAGGATATGCCATGGACCTAAGTTACGACACTGAACCTATGTATTATTATATATTTTTCTTAGGTTTTTTGTTTATCCATTTTGTATTTGCTTTGTAGTACTTGCTATTTGGGGTCTAACCCTACTGGTTTTGCATGGCTAGGTTTTCAGCCAGTACTTGATGATCCAACGTACTTTCCCCTAACTCATGGCGTATAACAGGAACATGGTCGTAGGGGATAGTGAGTGTATTTTCTTCTTTCCTGCTTGTCTTGCACATTTATTTATTTTTGGCGTTTAGCCACCAGCACCTGTTATTCGGCTGGTCTGGACATTAGTTTTTCTTATATGATTATATTAAATCAGACTATAGCTAATCACTATCATGTACTTTTGTTACTCTTCCAGCTTTATATTTTTGCTTACCTGGACTCCAAAATATTTTGAGAAATCGTTTAGACGCCTTATTGCTTATCATATTGCTCTAAACTTACTGTTTCTTGTTTAAATAATTGAGACATAGAAGTTCTTGCCCATAGGGGACTTGATTATAGCATGCACCAAAATATTTTGAGAATATTTTAAGATAAGTACATAGAAGTATCTTGTACAGTCGTGATCGTCATACTATGTATAGTACCTTGTATGGGCTAGCTAGACATATCCGTCTCCGTATTTTGGTACTAGGCATGAAACATAGAGACTAGACCCATTCTTTGGTTTAATTAGATTCATGGTTTAATTGTTGGGTTGGTTTGGTCATGGGTGAACCCATGGTCTAAACCTTAACCATAGCATAATATATGTTAACCTCTTTCTTTCTCCTCCCCCATTTTCTTATTTTTCCTTCTTCCTTCATTTAGGCAAGTACACCTTGCACTACAAGGAAAAACTTCTAAATTTTGATTCTTGTTCTTTTCCTGTATTTTATTAGTCTAATTATGTGTTCATTGTCATTCTAAATACTTTTAATATTTGGAGTTTTTAGTTTTAATGGATGAAATTGAGTATATCGACATTTCTAACTTATGGTTTTATGGGTTTCATGAGTTTTTCTTGATTTTTGATCTATTAAACATGTATTTTTGAAAACTAATTTTTCTACATGATAGAGTTTTCAATTTCAAGCATTTTGGGTTTTGGTTCACTCGATTTGGACTTAAAATAAAGACTTTACAAAATTTTAGTTTTTGGAGCTTTCGTCTTGGCCGAACCTACTGTTTGGAGAAGACGAAGTCTTTATGCGGCCAGGGAGTTATGCGACTTAGAGTGCTATACGGCGTAAGAGGGATATGTTCCCTGAGCTTTTACCGTACACTATGCAGCATGTGTCCATCTTGTTGGATGCATGACTGCAATTACACAAGTATTCTAGAGGTAATCCTTGAAATCCTATGTTTTCACTCGATAAACGAATAAGAAATTTTGCTAAGTCCAAAGAGCAATATACGGCACAGTGTTATATGCAGCAAGCAGAGTATACGGCCACTTTTCTTTGGACGCATTACATTGATTGTTTGGCACATCTTTTCATGGTTTTGTCTTTTTCTCTCTGACACTTTATGACTTGTCACATCCATCACTTCAGTCACTTTTCCTTGATACATCCATCACTTCGGCACTTGTTCCAAGAGATTTTGCTAGGATTATGCGGCTTGGAGGAGCATGTGGCTTGGGGTAGCATGGGACCTGGAGCCATATGCAGCCTGGGGTAGTATATGGATTGGGGCATCATGCGGCCTACAGTCCATGCGGCAACCGTCTCATGCTCCAAGTTGTGCATGCAGCTTAGCTATTTTGCTTGGAATATTTCTTTATTCTTAGTGGTTGGTCTCGACAATTGCTTGTGATTGATCCTAAGGAAGAATGGACCTACTAACCAGACCTTGTGCTAGGCATGACCATGTGATAGAATTGACTATGTCATAAGCTGTCACGACCCGCAGCTAAAGTAGGGATGCAAGTCGGAAACAACGCCCAGCCTACACCGCAGAATTGGTGGTAGAACGTTATCTTGGTCTACTATACTATCTAAAATCTCATAATAATATAAACTCTGCCAATAATAGCTCACACAAAACTCAATCATAATCTAAAGCACGAAAAGATATGAAGGAAGTCTAACTATACATCAAAAATATAATAATCAACAATAAAACAATATCCATTCACAAACTATAAGCTGAAAACAAATTCGGTACCCAAATGCTAAAGAAACTAACTATAAAAACTAGTGATCCGGATAAACCTCCCGGCAATCACCCCGGAACTAATGGGTCCAAGTCTGCACCATCTATAAGTCGAAGTCCAAAGTATGTCGGACACCAATCTCTCGGATCCTCTAAAAAATATTTTTTAGTCAGAAAAGGAGCAGAGTACATCTCTAACAGCAATTCTAATCAATGATAAAAACTATATATAGTAAATAGATGTGAATATACAAGATGCACAATAGATACGAGAGATATATATAATAAGGAAATACTGGAATAAATACAATAATGAACAATATGCCAATGAACAAGAATACTAATGACTAAGTGTGTGAGTACTAGCTTTAATATGTGATCGACTTGGGAACATGATACAATGTATATGGCTTGGCTAATCATACGTGTGGTATATGATCTATACTATTCAATAACAGTACTTGATACAATAGGGGTAATGATCATATATCTATACTAAAGTACTCTCCACCCTCGACTGGTATAATAGATCCAACCACAGTATGCTATGGCACGAGATTCGCCAAGAAGATAATGACTCTTCCCGAGAATCAGTGTCTGTACATGTACAAGATAACCAATGAAATAATACTTGCACCATATACACCATATACAAAGGAATAACATGTAAACCTCCTCACCCAAAATTAGGTCTACTTGGCATAGATGGAGAAACTAAGGCTAGTTTTATTCCAAATAGAAATAGAACACAGTATTTATTTAATTTTGCATTGTTTATGACACGTAGCGCACCTTACCGTTGCTTCGATAATTGGAGCACTATACTAGCCATTGCCAATCTACAAATTTTATAACCTTGTCCTAGACATGCCCGCCTACTATTATGACCTTTGTGTAACTTACAATTATGCTTTCTTGTGCTACATTTTAGTCGCACAACTTTCGTCGCGGACGTTATTATTTAATTCTATATAAATACGACTTTGTATCCTTGTACATTCTAATCAAAATTGGAGACACAATCTTGACCCATTTTGTGCAACCCAAATTTTATTAATATTCTGTATTGAATCCTCTATGTCCATGACACTTGTGTCCCACCTAATTTTATTCCCATGTACTTCTAATTAATTCAAGAACATCATGCGTACTAATTTTAATTAATTTAAATCTAATTTCCGTCCTTGTGCAATTTTTTAATTTTTGGGCATTTTTATGCAAAAGCGCATTGAGGTGTCCACACCATTGGACAATACATGAAGTAACCCAATTTTCCCTTCACATGAATTTTTCCCTAAATTTTCCAGAATGTGCAACGCGCAACCTCGCCCCCGTATATTAAACCTATCCTTGCATTTAAATAATACAATTATTGCCCTCCAAATACCCCCATGTGAGCCCAAGGCCCAACTCCAAGGAGGTGTTTACCAAGCCCACTCGTGGGTCAACAAAACCCTAGCTCACATGTATAAATATACAACATTATTCCTTTTTCCTTTCCTTTTTCTATTTTACATCAAAACCAAACCTAAACCATACATTCAGCCGATTCCCATCTCCCATGTACTGCTCACCTTCCTCCTCCCCAACCTTGCTGAGCACCCCGTCGGAGCCGCCATGTCCGGCCACCCAGTGCCCCGCCCTTCCGCTGCCACGATATTCCCGACAAGCAACTGGACCCCCACCTCGACATCCACCGCTCGCCCCTCTTCCTCTCCTCTTCTTGGCCTCCGACCTCGCCGGAGCCCGACACCCAGCGTCGCACCTCCCTCTGCACACCACCACCTGCACGACCTCCATCTCCTTCCCTCGCTCACCATCAGTTGGACCTCCTTCGACTGAACGACTTCTCGGCCAGTCTCCCATCACGACCACCATCTACCACCATCGTCTTCGTTCTCCTTCGCCTGAACCAACCGCATCGAACCACCCCGAGCCTCCTCTCCCTTCCTTCCTGAACCGCTGGAGCACCTGACCACGACCCATTGACCTCCGTCCTTCTCCCCCTCCTCGACCACAGCCCCCTCGTCGACTCTCCTCTACCGCCACTCGCCAGAAGCCGCCGAACGACGAGGCACACCCGCTGTCCTCTTCTTCCTCCTCCCTAAGTAATGCCACCACCACCTTCCTGCCTCCCTGAGAACCTCCACCACACCATAGCCTCCTCTCCTCCCTATCCTCCTCCTCCTGCTGGCCGGACTCCCCCCACTGGCCGGACTCCGGTCAGCAGCCACCACCAGCATCATCATCATCATACTCATCATCATCTTCACCATGAATATATCAAAATCATTACCAACACCAACCCTAATCACTTCTTTATCATCATCATCCTTGTCATCATCGTCGTCAATAACGTCGTCATCATCATCCTAGTCATCATCATCATCATCCTCGTCATTATCATCGCCTATAACATCGTCATCATCATCCTAGTCATCATCATCGTCCTCGTTATCTCCATCACCCATATCATCTTCCTCGTCATCACCATCATGTAATCATCATCGTCACCTCCCATCATCTTCACAATCATCACCATTATTATTATTATTATAACCACCATCGTAACCCTCATCGTCATCATTGACATCATCGTCATCATCACCATCGTCATCGTCGTCATCATCATCGTTGTTAACTTCGTCATTGTTATCCACATTGTTGATATCATCATCGTCGTTGTCATCGTCAACCTCATCGTCATTACCGTCATTTCTGTGCGCGTACCCCGATGACCGATTGGATTGTTCTACGCGACTTCTGGAGCAGAATATTGGGACTATGCAGTCTTTTTGCCAGGCAAGTATACCTTGCCCTGTTGTACTGTTTAAATTATGTATTATTAGTTGCATATTTATATTATATAACTGTGCACGTCCGAGAGAGACTCGGGTGCAGTCAATGACTGCGTTGACGTTAGGACTTGTATCTGACCTAGTGTCTAGTAGACCCACCTAAAATTGTAGAATTATTGGTATGACTCCCCAGGCCTTGACACATTCTAACACGTATTGTGAGTCCCATGTAGGGCACAGACTTGCATATGTGGTTAGCCACCTATACGTGTAAGTCGTGCGACAGATAGGGTATAACTGTTAATAGTGATGCATATTAGAAGACCTAGCAGTTATTAGTAGGCGGAGCATAGACTAGCATGGTACGATGGTCCCATCCTTGTCCTTGTTTGGTTGTAAGGATGGACTATTGCTCTAAAGATAGACTATGAGCCAGAGTTACGATGCCGAGGCGTAGTAGCTGACGCGTGTTGTGGATACAACATGCTTAGATCAATGGGCGGGGAGGACGACTTGTAGGCGTATGGGACACCCACTTCCTCTATGCAGATTCCACACTCGACGGAGTGATATGGATGTTATACAATATGCAGATTCCACGTTTCTTGGAGCGATATGGACGTTATATACTATGTAGATTTCCCGTTCTTCGGAGCGGTAGTATGTTATTATATTGCAGTACGCCCTTGTATTGGGGGCATATGTGGCATATACTAGCCAGTTGACATGATGAGTGAATTACGTCAGCATATGTCTAGCCTACACTTTCCCATACACTCAAGTTGTCCTCAAGTTGCATTTCACTTAGATGGTTAGGTCACCCTTGAGTTTTTACAGTATTTACTTTATGGCATGCTTTTATGTATCTTGTTATGTCCCTCTGAGGATATGGCCCTTTCCAGGTGTATTGTTCATGAGTATTCGCAGGAGCACAGATCCGGACTATTTGTGTATGTTCCGAGGAGCCTTCTCTTCGAGCCGTGATTGTTAGTTGATATTCTTGTATTATATTTATCTTGTTTAGTCTATATTCTAGTTCGACAGTAGATTTGTTTCCATCCGACTGTCATCTTTAGATAATTTTTTCATTGAGATCTAGTTTCATAGATACTGGTCATTTATTTATATTTGATTCTATGGATGAGATTTAGATTATTCCATGTAACTTATGATAGTTTTACCACTTGTGAATTATTATTCATATTACAGCGTACGTGTGTTATGGTTTCCATATATTGGAGTGCCATATTCATATGGCTAGCATGCTTACGTGTCCTAGTCCTACATATTTTGGGACTGGGGCATGACATGTTTTATGTGGTGGCCTATGCAGGTCAAGAGCATATTGTCTCGGTTATGTTATTGTACTGAGCAAGCCTGCAAATAGGATTAGAGTATAGGATCTCATCCATAATTGACCATGACTTATCTTCCTCCCAATCTGTTATATTTGAATAGTTATATCCTGCTTGATTCATGTGCTTCCCTATTAGTTCCTCGAGTGTAGCCTTCTCCTAGAATATAGAAGTCCCTATTGTTAGATAATAAGTAGAGTAACACTCCTATTAAGAATATAACTAGGGCATTGACATATCCTGAACCCTAGCAACCCTTACCTGTAGAATGATTGACCATTATCCCATGATAATTAGGGATGACTTGAGAGTAGTATAGACACAACTAGAGTAAGTTATAAATTTAACCATATGTTTGTCCCCAGTATTGAGGAACCAATAGAAATCCGAGATCGAATGTTAGGACTGAACCTAATTTGCATAGTTAGATAGTATTAGGGAACTATAAATATAGATCATTGTCTTGATATTAGCAGACAGTACCTTAGGAAGCCCAGAGCAACGAATATGACATTCCCCTTGATCATACCTCGAACATGGAGATTTTCTTGCCACCTTCCCCTTAGGAAACCATGATATTATCTAGAGTCCCCCTATTTTTAATTTTATATCTTGTTCCTCACAACCTTAACATTCGCCAATTGTGCGACGACTAAATTATGTTCTTCCTTTCTTCACCTTTGAACTCGTGCCGCATAGCTCTTATTATTGTAAGTCAAGTGATTTTATTTCATGTTAGGATATACAGCTTGCTAGGATTATAGTTGTTACTCTTAAATTTTTAATTATATGATTGGTAGTTAGAACTTGATAGTTTAAGTTATTCTTGTAGACTATGACCTAATGATTGTCCCTTGGTTTTAAATCACGTAACATGTACCCCACCTTAATATAGATTATATCCTCTTTCCCCTTGAAGGCCAGTAACTTTTCTATTCATACTATTGACACTTGTTCTATAAACATTATGATTAAGACTTAAGATGGTCATTACCTATATAATACAACCGGAGACCCTAATAAGTACCAAGTTATTTTCCGTATATACCCCAATAAGAGTTTATACCTTATTATTTTGCAGGATCCCCTTAAGACTATCACAATATTAGTTAACATTTTTAAGTTGGGTAGTATGCCTCACAACCTAGTAACACATAGTCCTCTTGACTTATTAATGTAGTGTAATAGGATGATACAACTTTAGACTTGCATAAGAAGATAGTATTTATTCAGACTGTAGAAATTAGAGGTCCATACCCTATTTGGTCGACTAGCAACTTAGACAAGGAGATAGTATGACAACTTTAGAGATTGTAGAGTCTTATCTTCTTTGTGAACTTGAATTATTTTATAATTTCTCTCATCATAATCTAGCGTACTTATATTTTTGTACTACCTCGACTTATGCTGCTGTTACAGCCTAGTTTTGCAAGCTCATTCTTTTATCAAGCTTGTTCACGACATATGTATTATTGGACGCGTACACTAATACATTTCAGAATCAGTGTACTAAAGTTGTATAGTTAGAACTATGTGTTACTAGGTATAGTTTTACAGCCTAGTTTTGCATAAGAAGATAGTATTTATTCAGACTGTAGAAATTAGAGGTCCATACCCTATTATAGTTTTGCAATGTATTAGCGTACACTTTTATCAAGCTCATTCTTTTATCAAGCTTGTTCACGACAAAGTAGGCCTAGTTTTGTAACCTAGTTTTGCAAGCTCATTCTTTTATCAACCTCGACTAAAGCTTGTTCCCTGTCAATCCTGTTTAAATCAATGACATGGTAGATAATTCCTTTGCGTTGAACAAGGGATACAAATCGTGTAACTCGTGCAACTTCAAGCAAAGAGTGATCCATGTCCAAGCTTCTAAAACCCTTACGTTAAACAAGGGTTATAAATCGTACAACTCGAGCAACTTCAAGTAAAGGGTGATCCCCCCTAAAGCTTCCAAATCCCTTGCGTTAAACAAAGGACAAAAATCGTGCAAATTGCACAATTTTGAGCCAAGGGTGATCTATACTTAATCACCTCAAATCGCACATATTTGCCAAAATATGCAAGGCAAGCAAAAAATGGACATTGCGGTCCAAACCAACCAGTGAACAAATAAAGTTTTAGTCAGAGAGAGTCATTCTTCTAACATCTTTATTATGCACACAGTGGATGGAAAAATATGCGCCCTCTTGCACCAAGCCAAGACCTTCGTATAAAACAAAATCAGCGTAGACAAACTGGGCCAACTTTGTCTGCATCACAGAATGTATGCCAAGATCATGCTGATTGTGCGCATGTGAATAATAAGTCTGTCCAAGACAACTGCCTCTCCTCTCTGAAAGCCAAGAACTTGAGATACGATGAATTACTTGGAAATCAAGCCATCACATCACTCTACACACAAGGGACCAAAAATATACACAAAAGATTTAATATATCTCATATAAAGAGGCAAAGTCTGCCCTTTTTCTTCTATTCTCTTCCCTCTTTCGATTTATGCGAGCTTATTATACAAAAGTATAAAGAGAGGGACACTTCTGATATTACAATGATGTTTCCTAATAAACATCCTTATAGTTGTCATAGAGTTGTAACTGAATGTGGCTGTGAATCAGTAAAATGGTCTATGTTTGATCGATTGACTTATACTGTCTGCTAAGACTCAACGCACAAAGCAAATTGACAAACAGTTGCACGATGATGAACCTCTCTTTGTCTCAGCATATATGGCTTCGCATCTTCCCTATTGTAGGAGACAACCAAAATAAAGTCCTTCAAGATCTCCCAGTCAAAGGAGATTTGACCAACTCAAAGACGGGAGCTCATTCATCACGAGAATCCCTATTCCTCAGAATACGAATCTGGGGTAGCAATCCCCTCGATTCTGAAACTGATGTTTATGGTATTAAACGAAAGAACAAAATGTATATGATACGAGGTTTGCCCGAAACCCGCTTTCTTTGGTTTACAAATAAACTTGTACAATTTGATCCTATACGAGGATGTAGGAATATAATTTATTTAATCTGGATAGATGATTGCTATAGGTGTCTGATCTGCAGTCGGTCACTTTAGCCCTTGGACCACACGATGGTGAAGAAATGCCGTGGAAGACGGAAAGCAGCTTCGTAGGTGGCGAAAGAGGATGGATGCACGATGCCAATGTCGTCGATGGCTACTCTTTGCCTGAGCTCTGGATACTTCTCTCTCTCTCTCAAAGACTCTTCGATCTCTCCTCAATCACCAATGTTTTGATCCACGGTTCGATCTTCTTTCAAAGTTTCGACCTTGTTCGATTTTTGTCTCGACCTGTTCCTCTGTTGATAGAGGTCTCTATTTATAGAGTTTTGGTGACAGGACCACTCAATCGGTGTGGAAACCGAGTAGTGGAAAGTACAGCACCCTTTTACACAACGGTTTAAAATAACCAAAGCCTGCGTATAGATGACCTTTTGAATGAGCGTGTGACGCGGGTCCAACTAAGGGACAAAATACGTATAATTGCTACGAAGATCACGGCGTAGAAGCCACGTAGGTAGGTATCCCTCGTGTAGAAGAGGTTGGCGTAGAAGCCAATGTCTGTCACCATGGCGTAGAAGCCAAGTAGGCATAGAAGCCGAGTAGGCGTAGAAGCCTGATAGCATAGAAGCCGAATAAGCACAGAAGGCCGAATAAGCATAGAAGCCGAACGAGCATAGAAGCTGAATGGGCGTAGAAGCCGAGGTGATGTGGATGTCTTTAGCCGAAATCACGGCTCTTGGAGATATAATCAAATTTCTCGCATTAAATGCAGAGATCCGCCATCATCATTAATTGCAGAGACGTGTTCTGAAGGCCTGCCACCATTCTGAGCATTTGGTGCAGAGGCGTGCCTCGAGCCCTGTTCAAAGAGCAGCTTTTGACGTGGTAGTCTGTTTGTCTTCCGTGGAGTGTAAACAGTTCACGTCTGCCTGTGTAAAACAAGGCAGCGTATCCCCTTGTACGCGAAAAAGTAGTCTCCGCTGAGAGGATGTCAGTAAACGACGGTTCGGTGATATTTAATCAAATCCTTTGCATTAAATGCAGAGATCCACCATCATACTGTGGGGCGCATCCCGAGTGGTCTGTCATCTTTCCAGCCGTCGTCTGGGTAGCCGTACAGAACTTTTTGTCAGGCGTCAGATGTCAGGTTCACTGCGTGACTTGACAGGTTCATTTCGGGGAAGACGAAGCGTTCCTCGTACGCTTTAACGCTGCTTTGAAAGCGGATGAGTTTTACGCCATTGAGGCGATGAAGCACCCCGTCTACGTTGAAGCAGCCTGGACATACTGCATTTACGCGGACGGTCCCATCATATTTTATGCCGTGCTCAGCGAAAAAGCTCCGTTGCACTCTTGATGACCCTGGGGTCCCCTGCTTTATGCTGCCCTGTATCACCATGTTGCGTAGAGCTATCCAGCGTATTTTTCATGCTTCTACAAGACCGCCTTCAAAGCTTTCAAATTCTTCAAAATTTGAAACACTTTGAATGAAGCATGAACCGCTCCTCGTAACTCGATACATTTCTGAATGGAGCGTTGAAAGTCGATGCCGACTTTATGGCGAATTTATTGGGGACTGGTGTGACCTCTCTCACCTATTAAAGGCTGAGGAGTTTAACCTGTTCTCCCCGCATTCCTTTCGCCACACAAGAATGATCGCCGGAGTCCGTCGGGTCGATCTGAGGAAGAAGAAGACCATATTCTTTCAGCATGTAGGGAGCCAAAAAAGACGGCGTCTTCGAGCAAGTCTTATCTGCAACGATGGATCATGGAAGGATATCATAGCCTCCTTTACTCGGGATAATCAGCAACTTTGTTTGGTGGTTCTTCGGGAGAGACGAAGAATCGTATTTCACCACGTTGCTTGCAAGTGGCACCTTCTCCCGTTACCTCCGGTGACGAGAGTCAGACAGACTAGCTCTGTCCCGGCTTGAGTGGCGGTGGTCTGTAGGACAGTAGATTTACCCTACTTTCCTTTTGTTAGAGGATGGGTCTATGCCCATTTTTGTATCCTCCCGCCACTGATCATCTTCTTGGAAGAAGAGGAAGACCTTCACCAATGTGAGAACCTATCAGAACAGCTTCTCGGTGCGATCTACAGATGATGATGAGGAAGCCCTTTATAGACGGGGTTTCCCTCAGATGTAATCATGAAAATGAAGAAAAACCCTTGTAGATTGGATTTCTCTCATATGTAATCATGACTTTAATCTTTTAATAAAATCGTCTTGCTTCTTTATATGATCATCTTGCCATACTTTGCTGTGAAGTCTGAATGTGTGCAGCTTCGACACGTCTGATTCTTTACGCCGACTCTGTTTAGAAAGAGTGCTAGGTCCTGTCCTGTCTTTTACACATAACTAGAGATGCGTAGAAAGCCGTTGTAGCATTCGAGTTTTTGAACCATCCTGCTATTTTTTAGGAGTGAGGAACCGCGTAGAATTCTGAACTGCTGCTTCTGATGAACAGAATTTCTTTGTTCAGATATCATCTTCAAGAATAATTTCTCGAAAATCCCTTGGAACAGGGTCGAGAAATGGCTGTCAAACTGAGTTGCCATCTTGATAGATGAAATATTCAGACTGGAGTCTGGATGAACTTCGAATCGACCCATGAAGATGAGTAGTTTTTTAATGTTGAACTCTGTATACTTCGGGTACTTGGGATATCTTGAGGTCAAGAACGAGTATCCTCTGTGTGAACTCTTTGCAATTGACCGCTTTTGAGGACCGTTCAGATGTACGCGTAATCTGGCCGGCGTATCCTTCAGATGTGCGGGAAGTCATGGAGCGTAAAATTATTAGTCTGCAGCTTCTGAGCATAAACTAAATACCATCGAGCGTGAAATCATAGACTTGTTGTTCCTGAGCGTGAAGTCGTTGGTTTGTAGCCTCTCGAGCATAAAAGCTACTAAGCACAAAGACATCTGGGCGTAAAACATGACATATAGCCGTCGAACGTAATGCCATAGATTCGTAGCTGTCGAGCGTAGAAAGCTCCTTAGCGTAGAACTGTAGATTTGTAGCTTCTGAAAATAAAAAAATTTCGAGTGTGAAGTCGCGGATCTGTTGCTTCTGAGCGTAAACTAAGCACCACCGAGCGTGAGATCATCGATTTGTTATCTGTTGGCATAAAGTCATAGGATTGTGGCCTCTCGAGCATAAAAGCTACCGAGCACAAAGGCATCCGGGCGTAAAACTATAGACTTATAGCTTGCGAGCGTGAAACCGTAGATCTGTTGCTTTCGAGCGTAGAAAGCTCCTTAGCGTAAGAACTGCTGACCTGCTTTGCGCGAAAAAACTTTTCGAATTCGCTGACTGTCCACCTTCTCTGAATAATAGGCTGACGTAGGACCCAATCATAATCGAATATTTAATTAGGAGATTTGGTTCGGGGTTCGAGGAGTCTATCCGAACTCTATATATATCCCAAGTTTTCTGAGAGAAAAATTTTTCATCCGTCTTCTGCGAAAGAAAGCCTCCGACTGTTCGAGCTCTTCTCCGAGTTTTCTCTGAGTCTTCAAAGTTTCCAGTAATGGCCTCTAAGCAATCCTCCTCCTCTAAGGGAAAGAAGATTGATTCTTCTTCTCGTTCTTCTGCCCAAGCAGGAGTGCCTCCGGTTGGACAGGGCGAACCCCATTCTGAGCCGAGCATCCCGCCGACGAGCAGTGCACCCGGGCTGATAGGTAGAGCTTTTTGGGATGAATGAGAACGACTGAAAAATACATCGCAAATGCTGAACGTGACCGCGCTAGGTCGTCTTCTGTGCTGATAGCCTCTTTGAGGAAGATGATGCACGGAGACGTTTTATCTTTTACGCCCACATTTCTAATATGTCAGCGTAAAAACTCCAGATTTTCGCAGTTGATCGTAAAAAGCTTTTGACTGCCGAAAACTTGGTGTATAATGTATAATTTTGAACTTTTACGCTTGTGGATAAAAATTCTGGCATAATAGCTTGAACCTTGGTAGTCTGGCGTAAAGCACAGACAGTATACTGCCGACTTGAATTTTTATGCTTCTGGATGACAATTCCGGCACAAACGATCAAGTTTGTACAGTCTTGGCGTAGAGCTCAGACTGTTGCCTCTTAGCATGTGCTGCGATATTTGTAACGTCTAGTATAAAAATGACGTATTTTTCTCGTACCCTTGCAGTTAACTTGGGCGAGTCTCCGCTAGCCGAAGTGATGGGTTCTACCGCCGGGCTGCTGCACTCCAACTATCTGGAGGATCTGTCCCACGTGGTATTTCCTATCTCCGGACCCCAATATCCCAAAGGAAGGGAAATCTTGATATCGGCTCAGGGCGAGCGAACGCTGCTAAACATGATTAATGGAGAGCCTTTGACGTATGTAGACGGAGACCAGTATATAAAATCGGCCTTTCTTTTCGGGGACATGATTGATAAGCAGTCCCAGACGAAGCCAAAGAAAGAACTCTGGGTTTTCCCTGCCGGGAAGTTGGTCTTGAGTCTGCCCAAGATACCGAGAGATTATCCCATCTCGGCATTCTTCCATGCTACACATCCCAGGAAGATGTCATGGACGCTGACTCCCGATCTTCACGGTAGGCCGGGGAAGATCTTCTATCAGAAAGGATCTGGCCTATTTGTCAGCCGCCCTTCCGGTCCTGTAACATTGTTCAGGGGATTGTACCCGGGCAGTGTCCCGAATGAAGACAGCTTGGTGCTCCAGCCGGTGCAATTGCCGACCTTATGCAATAATTTCATGGGGCGCGGAGGAGTATACCCCAAGGCGAATCCTCGATGCAATGGGTGGATGACCCCAACAAATCTTCGATGGGCTCGCTTAGTTGATTGGGCCCTGGAGCATTTTCGGATCGAGTTGGAGAACATCGGTCTGTTGGCAGCTGTGAGTGCCACCAGCGTTGGGTTACCTCCTAACCCTAACCTGTTTTTGGCACTAATAGAGTGATACATTCCGCTCACCGGGACTTTCGCCACTCCGTTAGGGGAGTTGGGATTGGCCCTTCATGAGATGGCAGAGATCTCGAGACTGCCGATGGGGGATACTCCGTACGAAGAGTATGTTCCCACGAACCGGGTGTTGGAGGATTCAGACCCTCGGGTAGTGGAAGTGTATCAGGAGCTGATGTGCCACTACCTTGCTTGCACCGCCTTCTATGCTGAGCCTTCAGATTTGGCTCACACCAGTAAATGGACGTCCTACCTCTTTTTTCACCGGGTTAGGGCTGCTCAACCGGAGAAAGTCTTGGAAGTCAAGGATGAGCCTGTGAATCCTCTGAGCGTGCTGACTGCTCAGGAAGTCGACGATCTCCTGGAGGATGCTAGAGCTCCGGATCAGATCCTCGTCGAAGGGATAGGAAAATATTCTGCAGGTACTAAGGCCTACAGCTATCTGAGGCATTGCCGCAGGGCTCTATCCAAGGAAGCTCAACTGGCTGGCTTCCTCTCTATATGGCTGCGCCGACTGGTGGTACCCGACATCACATCTGTGGATCGTATTCACCGCAATACCTTGTGGCCTGCAGTGCATCTGGTGTTTGGGGCGAGACTGGGCTTGCTCCCTGCTATGGTGTGCCGCATACAAGCTGGCTTGATGGCGATGACTGAGGCGTTGCTCGTCGATGAAGCTCGGCGTTAAAGCTTTCCCCGGGTGGAATTACCATACCTGTATTTGATGGGATGGTTAATTTTCCATAACCCCTGGGTGATGTCTCCCGGTTCCGACGATAGCTTGGGGGGAGTTTCTTGCTGAATTACAAGAAATCCTCTTGGAATGTGCTCACAGTTTTAGACAGTCGGCGGGTGCTGCATTGCGGTCACAGCTGGAAGCTCCTTTGCAGTGTCCCCTCTGTTCATCGCAACCAATCGGGGATTAGGCTTGAGGACTCAGGTAGAGATAAGACCACTCTTTCTCCTGAAGCCTTCAATTGGTTGGTCTATATTAGACCTTCCTACCTGCTGTACAGAAGTGAAGATCACTGCTTCTTTGAACCCTACCTGCCTAGTCGGTTTGCCAGGAAGTTTGGGTATGATCAGTTGCATGTGGGCAACACGGTCACCAGCTTCAGGTCCAGAGGTGGACTCATCGATGGAGCGAGGGGATGGCGATATTTTATCATGGGCTGCACCGGGGCAATTTTTATTGTGCCCTTCGTCACACCCTCCATGGAGCTGCGCATCCTGTATTTGTATGCCCAGTTCTATGTGGCAACGAACACCTCCCATCGTAATTTTGATAAGGGTAGAAGTTTTAGGGTACCCTCTTCCAAACCTGGGGGAAGGGTTGAAGTGCCCTCGATTTCTTCTGACGAGGGTGACGAGTCCACTACTCCGGATGAGCCTCTCGTATCGGTACCGAGGGGTGAAATACCTCCGCCTGCAGGGGCGTTGGTAGTCTCCAGGAAACGAAGGGCTCTCGCTCAGAAGGAGGCTTTCCCTCGTAAGAGGATGAAGAGGATGGTTACTCGTCGTCTCCAGATTCCTAGCATTGAGGCTCATGGAAGTGAGCCTGCTTCTCCCTATGTCGGGGATAATTCTTTGATTGGGGGTTCCTCGCCTTGTAGAAAGGAACCGTCTACAGTTTTGGCCAGTGGCGTCGGAGAATCTCAGCTGGAGGCTGCTATCGCTACTACTGCTTCAGGTAGTGGAACGAAGTCACCTTCGAGGCTGGTTATAAGATTCCATATACCTTTGTCCGGATCAGCATTGGGAGAGGCCCCTGCCGTGCCCATCAGCGCTTCTAGCGAGATTCCAGTTAATGAGCCTCAAGTGGATCTCGTCGAAGACCTGGAAGAGTATTTGGCAGTGTCAGTTACCAGGCCCTCTTCTACAGGTATGACAGCTTGGCTAGCATCACTGTCGTCTTTTTGTGCCTCTTCTTTTAGGAAAATTAACATCATATTTGACATTAACTTCCTCTTGTCTTCTTCTCAGGGGACGACCTCTTCGGAGAGGCAATGTATATGCGCCCTTCGGCTCCGTGTCAGGTCCTGGCGTTGATACGAAGGTGCCTGATTTTGAAGAGAAAGCATCTTCGGGTGACGGCTCGCCTGCCGACGAGGTTTCGATACCCCAAGATGACGACCCTGTCGTTACGACAATGCCTCCTTCGAGTATGCTGGTTACTTCGTCTGGTGTTGGCGCTTCCTCTTTTGTCGCACCCCCTGTCGAGACGAGGACTGTGGCTACGTCGATTACGGTCACCTCTGGAGCGCGGTTCAGCAATATTGCAGCCACTCCCACCGTGCATTCGGACCTAGCTGCGCTGACCGAGCAATATACCGGTATCTTCTACAACACTTTGACAACGCTGATATCAATGGTGTTGGAGAAGAATCTGAATTTTGAGCGTCTGAAGAAGTCCTCTCGGTTTTCGATAGAGGCGATCAGAGACCTTGGCGATACTGGTTTAGCTGACGCCCTGGCGGAGGTAGTTAATGGTTTGGATAAACCC
This sequence comes from Iris macrosiphon, assembly GCA_036927795.1. Classification (NCBI taxonomy): domain Eukaryota; kingdom Viridiplantae; phylum Streptophyta; class Magnoliopsida; order Asparagales; family Iridaceae; genus Iris; species Iris macrosiphon. The sequence goes on along the minus strand of JAYESA010000012.1, from coordinate 104,850,088 downwards.
GTTAACGAATACTCGCAGCTATCCCAAGATAGTGTTGACGATTTGGTCCAGGATGAATACGACTCGCTGACTGCAAGGCTGGGAGAGTTGGAAGATCTGAGCCGGTCCCTCGAGATGCGGCAGCAGGAGATGAGCGACGAGCGCACCCTCTTAGAGTGTGTTGTTCCCCAATTGGCCAAGAGTAAAGCTGAACATGAGAAAAATGAAGCGAGGGTCCGTAAGTTGGAGGCTGAGCTCGCTTTAGCGAAGGAGTGGTCTCGTGCTTCAGTCGCCGGTGTGCATGTGTTACAGAGCCAGATGGAAGAAGCTCAACAGAACTTGGCACATGCGAGTGCCATGCACGCCGCTCTCACACATTCTCTGTCTGATTTAACCGGCTTGAATAATGAGAAGACGAGATGGAAGCAAGCTCGAGCTGCCGTTTTGGACTCCAGGAATGCGAAGATGGCCAGACTGGCACAGTAGATTCGCTATTTGACCGCTCCTCCTTCATGATGTACTTTTGCTTTTGCTTTTTAATGTACTTTTGCTCTTTTTTGGGGAATAATAAAGAGGCTTTTCATCTGACTTTGTGGACCCGTTATTTCGGAATGTAAATGACGGGTTTGGGTGAGAGTAATATCAGAGGTAGTATGGACGTGATAGTCTCTCGATAAACCCTTTTTTAGCAGGGCGTATCTATTCAGAGGTCATATGGACATGATAGAATACGGCCCAACTAGTTTCGTTTTGAAAGTAGTTTTGTCAGAATGAAATTTTTGCCTTATTCCACTTGAGCAGAGGAGGTTAAGCATAGTACCTTTTCAGGAATTTGCCATTGATAGGAGCAATTAGTAGGTCTCCATTAGGCTGGGCTAACCTGTAAGCGCCGTTTGAGAACGTTGTCTCGATCACGTAGGGGCCTTCCAATTTGGGCTAAAATTTGCCCTTGCTTGTGTGAGTGAGAATCATTGGCCTTCTTACAGCCAAGACTAGCTCGCCAACTTTGAACACTCTTTCCTTTACTTTTTGATTAAAAGCTCTGGAAATACGCGCTTGATAGAACACGATGCTCTGTTGAGCTTGAAGGCATTTCTCGTCTAATCCTTCTAGCTCTTGAAGCCTTAAAAGGTCATTCATTTCCTGAGTTAACTCATTGGCGACTGCTATCCTGAGTGACGGGATTTGGATTTCGATGGAAAGAACTGCTTCGCTCCCGTAGACCAGTGAGAACGGGGTACAACCTGTCGATACTTGGACCGTTGTACGGTATGCCCAGAAACATTCTCCCAGCTTCTCGTTCTAATCTCTTTTGTTCGAAGAGACGAACTTCTTTAAGAGTTTGATAATGGTTTTGTTGAAGGCTTCCGCCAAACCATTAGCAGCTGGATAATACGCCGTAGAGGCGACATTTTGTATCCAATTTTTATCGCAAAATCGATAAAATGCTTGGCTGATGAACTGAGGCCCATTGTCATTGATTATCCTTCGGGGAATCCCAAAGTGATAAATGATGTGATGCTTGATGAAGCTAATCACATTGGATGTTTTTACCTCAGCGAGAGGGATCGCCTCTGCCCATTTGGAGAAGTAATCCGTGATGGCCAGTATAAACTGGTGACCTCTGGAAGAAGACGGGTGAATAGGACCAATGATGTCCATACCCCATGCTTCGAAAGGCCAAGATGCAACCGTAGGATGTAGATGTTCAGATGGCTGATGTATGAAGTCTGCATGGACCTGACAGGCCCTGTATCATTTGGCATACTTGATTGCGTCTGCGATCATAGTGGGCCAGTAATAGCCTATTCTCCTGATACGATCCTGTAGCTTAGGACCGGGTTGATGCGCCCCGCATATGTCGTCGTGAGCTTCGCGGATAATCTGCTGTGCTTCGTCATTATAGAGACATCTCAATAGCAGTACGTCGTAGGTCCGGCGATATAGGTATTGTGAAAATGCATTGAAGTAGAAGCGTAATAATCGTCTTTTGACGGATGCTGCTTTTTTAGGGTCCTCCGGCTCCAATCTCTCGTAGGAGGATCGGTGTTCACAGCGTAACTGCGTTCGATATGAGCATTGTTCTTCACGCAAAATAGATCTCTGTTAAGAAGGATTACCGAATTCTGCCTTCTTATAGGAGTAGCTAAATCTGCAGCTAGACTGGCTAGGGCATCGGCTTCCAGATTCTGAAATCGAGGTACATGCTCTAGGAAGAACCCCTTGAATGTCATGGCTATCTCGACCGTTGCTTGGTGATAGGGGATGAGGTCTAGATTCCGGACTTCATATATTCCCCTGACTTGATTGACGATAAGCAGAGAATCACCAAAAGCTTCCAAAGATTCGACCCCCGGCTCTTTAGCGACTTGGAGCCCGATTAGTAGAGCGTTGTACTCTGCCACATTATTGGAACAGGGCTCGTTAAGAGAGTATGCTCGATAGATGATGAGTTTATCGGGTGTAACCAGGATAATTCCTACCCCTGAAACTATGTTTTCTTTGGGACCAGTCCTGAAGGCGCCGTCGAAGAATAATTGTCATGTACTACTTTCCATTGCGGGCATTCCACAGGAGATTTTTTTTGTGGACCTATCATTTATTGCGCACGAGAGTGCAAATAATAGGTTTGGGGACAAGCCCTGCCAGAGGTAATATGGACATGGCAGTTTTTGTGGACTCAACACCACTGGCGTACTTAGAGTTAAGTACGGGTGCTAAGTTGAGATGATAATCGATATCAGAGGTAATATGAACATGATAATCGATAGCCAAATTTAGGAAGGTTTGTTCAGAGGTAATATGAACATCACAAACTCCCTGGGTTATGACTCTATCGGGGATAGAGGCATACATCTGCTCAGAGGTAATATGGACATGGCAGTTTTTGTGGACTCAACACCACTGACGTACTTAGAGTTAAGTACGGGTGCTAAGTTGAGATGACAATCGATATCAGAGGTAATATGGACGTGATAATTGATAGCCAAATTTAGGAAGGTTTGTTCAGAGGTATTATGAACATGACAAACTCCCTGGGTTGTGACTCTATCGGGGATAGAGGCATACATCTGCTCATAGGTAATATGGACATGGCAGCTTTTTTGGACTCAACACCACTGGCGTACCTAGAGTTAAGTACGGGTGTTAAGTTGAGATGACAATCGATATCAGAGGTAATATGGACATGATAATCGTTGGCTGGACCAGAATGGTTTGTTCAGAGGTAATATAAACATAACAAACTTTTTGATCGTGACTCCTTTGGAGATGGAGGTACACGTCTGCTCAGAGGTAATATGGACATAGCAGTTTTTGTGGACTCAACACCACTGGCGTACTTAGAGTTAAGTACGGGTGCTAAGTTGAGATGACAATCGATATCAGAGGTAATATGGACGTGATAATCGATAGCCGAATTTAGGAAGGTTTGTTCAGAGGTAATATGAACATGACAAACTCCCTGGGTTGTGACTCTATCGGGGATAGAGGCATACATCTGCTCAGAGGTAATATGGACATGGCAGTTTTTGTGGACTCAACACCACTAGCGTACCTAGAGTTAAGTACGGGTGTTACCTTGAGATGACAATCGATATCAGAGGTAATATGGACATGATAATCGTTGGCTGGACCAGAATGGTTTGTTCAGAGGTAATATGAACATAACAAACTTTTTGATCGTGACTCCTTTGGAGATGGAGGTACACGTCTGCTCAGAGGTAATATGGACGTGGCAGTTTTTGTGGACTCAACACCACTGGCGTACTTAGAGTTAAGTACGGGTGCTAAGTTGAGATGACAATCGATATCAGAGGTAATATGGACGTGATAATCGATAGCTGAATTTAGGAAGGTTTGTTCAGAGGTAATATGAACATGACAAACTCCCTGGGTTGTGACTCTATCGGGGATAGAGGCATACATCTGCTCAGAGGTAATATGGACATGACAGTTTTTTTTGTGGACTTAACACTGCTGGCGTACTTATGACTAAGTACGGGTGTTAAGTGTAGATGGCAACCTACATCAGAAGATAGTGGATAGCCGAAAGTTTATTCAGAGGTAATATGAACATGACAAATTTTTTGATCGTGACTCCTTTGGAGATGGAGGTACACGTCTGCTCAGAGGTGATATGGACATGGCAATTTTTTTTTGTGGACTTAACACTGCTGGCGTACTTATGACTAAGTATGGGTATTAAGTGTAGATGGCAACCTACATCAGAAGATAGTGGATAGCCGAAAGTTTATTCAGAGATAATATGAACATGACAAACTTTTTGATCGTGACTCCTTTGGAGATGGAGGTACACGTCTGCTCAGAGGTGATATGGATATGGCAGTTTTTTTTGGGGACTTAACACTGTTGGCGTACTTATGACTAAGTACGGGTGTTAAGTATAGATGGCAACCTACATCAGAAGATAGTGGATAGCCGAAAGTTTATTCAGAGGTAATATGAACATGACAAACTTTTTGATCGTGACTCCTTTGGAGATGGAGGTACACGTCTGCTCAGAGTTGATATGGACATGGCAGTTTTGTGGACTTAACACTGCTAGCGTGAATGCCGAGAAGTTAAGTAGCTCGCCGCTTGCTTTCTCTTGCGGAGATCACGGGTGTCATCTAGTTCCCCGTAGAGGTCAGATGTTATCTTACGTGTGGAGCGTGCTTTGTACTTCCGATTTGGCGCTGAGGCATCATCAGAAGTTTTGTCTATTCCGCCATGGACGGGAGACTGGTTTCTACGCGTAGAGCACAGTGGATACTTCTGGGTTAGCGCTGAGACTTTGCCCAGAGTTTTGTCTGTACCGCACGTAGCGGAAGATTGGTTTCTACGCGTAGAGCGCAGTGGATACTTCTGGGTTAGCGCTGAGGCTTTGCCCGAAGTTTTGTCTGTACCGCGCGTAGCGGAAGACTGGTTTCTACGCGTAGAGCGCAGTGGATACTTCTGGGTTAGCGCTGAGGCTTTGCCCAAAGTTTTTTCTATACCGCGCATAGCGGGAGACTGAATTTTACGTACAGGGCACGGAGGGAGCAATGCTACAACCTCATTGGTCGGAGAGATCGGAGAGATCGGAGAGATCAGAGAAATCAGAGAGTCTACAAGGATGGTAGAGGATGTCTTGGGCATCCAGACCTTGTGCAGCTTCCTGTTATTTTGTACAGAGAGAGAGTGAGAGCTACCCCGCGTCCGAAGCATGTCTTCGTAGGCAGACTGGTCGAACTGGACGACCAGTGTCTTCTTCACGGATCGTACGGATACCGCATTGTGTTGAGCAATCGCTTTCTCATCAGAAGAGAAAGATGTCCCCAACAGAGTTGCCATCTTGTTTGTGGTATTAAGGAAAGAATGAAATGTATATGATACGAGGTTTGCACAAAACCCGCTTTCTTTGGTTTATAAACAAACTTGTACAATTTGATCTATACGTGGATGTAGGAGTACAATTTATTTAATCTGGGTAGATGATTGCTATAGGTGTCTGATCTGCAGTCGATCACTTTAGCCCTTGGACCACACGATAGTGAAGAAGTGCCGTGGAAGACGGAAAACAGCTTTGTAGGTGGCAAAAGAGGATGGATGCACGATGCCAATGTCGTCGATCGCTACTCTTTGCCTAAGCTCTGGATGCTTCTCTCTCTCTCTCAAAGACTCTTCGATCTCTCCTCAATGTCAAATGTTTCGACCCGTGGTTCGATCTTCTTTCAAAGTTTCGACCTTGTTCAATTTTTAAAGTCTCGACTTGTTCCTCTGTTGATGGAGGTCTCTATTTATAGAGTTTTGGTGACAGTGACCACTCAATCGGTGTGGAAACCGAGTAGTGGAAAGTACAGCACCCTTTTACACAACGGTTTAAAATAACCAAAGCCTGCGTATAGATGACCTTTTGAATGAGCGTGTGACGCGGGTCCAACTAAGGGACAAAACGCGTATAATTGCTACGAAGATCACGGCGTAGAAGCCACGTAGGTAGGTATCCCTCGTGTAGAAGAGGTTGGCGTAGAAGCCAATATTTGCCACCATGGCGTTGAAGCCAAGTAGGCATAGAAGCTGAGTAGGCGTAGAAGCCTGATGGCATAGAAGCCGAATAAGCACAGAAGGCCGAATGAGCATAGAAGCCGAACGAGCATAGAAGCTGAATGGGCATAGAAGCCGAGGTGATGTGGACGTCTTTAGCCAAAATCACGGCTCTTGGAGATATAATCAAATCCCTCGCTTTAAATGCAGAGATCCACCATCATCATTAATTGCAGAGATGTGTTCTGAAGGCCTACCACCGTTCTGAGCATTAGGTGCAGAGGCGTGCCTCGAGCCCTGTTCAAAGAGCAGCTTTTGACGTGGCAGTCTGTTTGTCTTCTGCGAAGCGTAAACAGTTGACGTCTGCCTATGTAAAACAAGGCAGCGTATCCCCTTGTACACGAAAAAGTAGTCTCCGCTGAGGGGATGTCAGTAAACGACGGTTCGGTGATATTTAATCAAATTCTCTGTATTAAATACAGAGATCCGCCATCATACTCTGGGGCGCGTCCCGAGTGGTCTGTCATCTTTCCAGCCGTCGTCTGGGTAGTCGTGCAGCACTTTTTGTCAGGAGTCAGATGACAGGTTTACTGCATGACTTGACAGGTTTATTTCGGGGAAGACGAAGCATTCCTCGTACGCTTTAACGCTGCTTTGAAAGCGGATGAGTTTTACGCCATGGAGGCAATGAAGCACCCCGTCTACGTTGAAGCAGCCTAGACATACTGCATTTATATGGATGGTCCCATCATATTTTATGTCGTGCTCAGCGAAAAAGCTCTGTTGCACTCTTGATGGCCCTGGGGTCCCCTGCTTTACGCTGCCCTGCATCACCATATTGCGTAGAGCTATCCAGCATATTTTTCATGCTTCTACAACTGACAGTGTAGACTCTAACTACCTTGTTCTTTCTAATTCTTCTGGCATACACAGCGATGCTAATATTTATGCCATCGCTGATGAACAAGGCGCTTCTCCATCAGAAGCTACCAAATAACGTCTAAACTCATTGGAGGCTGCTTTCAGGGATATGCATACCATAATACAAAATATGCAACAAATAATCATATTCCAACATTCTGCTGCACCAGCACCAGTCCATGTGTCTTCATTCACACCTGTGCAGCCTACTCCTAGAATAATACTTATGGCAGATAAGACAAATCCATAAGCGTTCATAAACCAAGAGTCAGCAGGGCCAACTCTTAATCCTATCAATATTGGGGGTAGATCTCCGCTAGTGATGGTTCATGTTCAACTAGGATCTAATCAGTCAGCTGAACCACTCCGAACAGAAGATCATCTCGAAGCTATCCGAGAGTTGTGTACACAGCTCGATGTTTTGAAGAACAAAGACCAACTCCGCGAGTTGGAGGTAAAATAATATTATCCTCCATATTGGGATAATATTATGTTCCCTTCTAAATACAAGCCCCAATCGATAGTCTTATTTGAAGGCAGGACATCACCGAGAAAATATATCAACTACTTCAATTTGATGACGGCTCATCTGCAATAAGATGATGCTCTCTTTACTAGATTATTCGTCGGATGCTTTGCTGACATAGCTTACGATTGGTATCGCAATTTACCTGATAACTGGATATCTTCGTTTAATGACATGATGTATCTTTTCCTCTAACAATTCTATGAGGGAGGCATAGATATGAGAATGTCATTACTTATTGATATCAAACAGAAGGAGAAGGAATCCGCTCGTGAATTCATTAAGCATTTATGGCAAGCAACTATGAAATTACCCCCCCCCCCCCGGTATTCTAGACTCCGAATTTGTTGATACCTGTAAAAAGAACCTACTGCCTATAGTAGGGATCGGGAAAGGTCCAACTCTATTTCAAGACTGGACGATGTTTATCATCGGGGCCGAAGTTGCTAAAGGAAACGCAAAATTGGAATGCAATTTGTGGTTATAAATGACCAATGCTAAAGGGAAGCGTCCTTCCAATAGTGCGAATAATCGCAACAGGAAAGGAAAGGAGGCCTTGGTGATAAATCTTTCAAAGCGACCCTCCTCTCCTCCAGCACAAAATCCTCTGAATTCCTTCAGGCCTAAGGAAGAATATTCCTTCGATGAGAGCGATATCCCCTACATTTTTGAATGCTTGATTAAAAGAAAAAAGTTATAGTTGCCTGAAGTCAAGAGACCAAATAAGGCTATTAAAATAGATGACCCGAGGTACTGCTTGTACCACCGATACATAAGTCACCCTACCAAGGCTTGTTATGTCTTGAAAAGGAAGATACAGCAGTTGATAGATGTTAAAGCTATCACCCTTCAGAACAAAGAAAAGACAGTCACTGCCAATATGGTGTCTCTTCAATTCGGTAACTTTGCAGCATAAGAAGTCCTAAACGGCATTGTCCCAATACCTCGAGGTACTATGGAAGTGGTAAATCTTCCGCCGTCTAGAAGCCAAAAGAGAGGAATTGGTGCCCCGAAAGCCCAGGAGTTGCAACCACCTGAACCTCCGATGAGGATCGTACGCTAAGGTCCCTAAGCAATCACTTAGTCGAAAAGGAAGTGATTGAGTGATGACAACTCTTACCGACAACTCTTACAACAGATCATGGCAAGATTATGTGGATTCATTCTGATCTGCTGTCAGATTGGGACCAGGGAGCAATATCCTCTAACTCAAAATCTAACAAGGGTAAGAAGTACAAATCATGCAATATAATTTCTATAGCTCCTTATTCAAATAGAGATCAAGATCACCTTCAAGAAGATGTATCTCTCGTGATCAGATTTCAAAATCTGAACATTACCCCATCAAGATATGCTCGCAAGCTTCGCTTGATGTACCGACAATGGTCCATGATTGGCAGCGTTTCGCTATATCGGACACAATATATCTTCAGTTCTTATGAAGGTATTCCTACACAAATTCCTTCTTCTCCTTCTGCAATCATTAGAGCGCCAAACTCAACTCAGGTGAATAAGGAAGATCTTCCACAATTTTATTGATACAGCGAGCAATATGTACACTTGATGCAAAATATGGTATATTATTTTCAGAAAGCTGAGGGTTTGAACATTGGAAAAGGGGCGATGTAATACTCTTCAACACAGAGGACAGTCCAACAAATACCGTAGTGGATTGAGCTACGGCAAAACCAGCCCACAGATTTACTCCAAAAAAGGGTATGATAAAAAGAAACTCAAGTCCTGCAACATGGTATTTCTTTCTCCAATCCCCGAAAAAGAAGCTATGACTGGTACAAGATCCGACAAAGATTATCATAAGGCTTATGAATCTGTCCCGAAAGATGTTTCTGATACTCTTCCTACTTTACCAACTCCTGTTGTTCTGTCACAACCGAACCTGATCCTTCGAAGCCTACGACGACAAAGAAAAGAAAGCAAAAGAAAGAACACTTCAATAAATCACTGAAGAAGAATGTAACCCAAGGACTTGAAAAATCATACAATTTTGACATATTGGCACAACTAGCCAATACCCCAGCCCGACTCTCCATATTCAAGTTACTTTATTTGTCATAGTAGACTCGTGAAGCTTTGAGTGAAGCTTTCTCAACTCAAGACTCCTGATGAAGAGCCATTTGGGTGTCCTCAATGCCACACAATGATCGAGAAGATTCCTAACATTACCTTAACACAAGATGACATGATACTCAAAGATAATCAGCATGATCGACCTCTGTACTTTACTGGTTGCATCGGATCTATCAAGGTAAAATGGATTCACATGGACCCTGGTTCATTACTCAGCATTATGCCTAAAAGTTTGCTGAGAGGATTGAAGATACCAATGCACAACCTATCTGCTACTAATACTACCATTATATGCTTCAATAATGGAAGTGGTAAACCGCTGGAAAAGATATGCCTAAAGATTCAGATAGGTGATCTATGTACTGAAGTCACATGCTATGTGATTGACTCTGGCGTATCCTAAAATATTTTGTTGGGATGACCATGGATACTCGAACATAAAATTGTACCCTCCACCCTACATTAATATTTCAAGTATGTGAACAGTAGAGGAGAGGTCAAGACAGAGGTAGCTGACCTCAACCCTTTCAAAGGTATCGAAGCCTATTTTGTTGACTCTGCACTCTATACATCGGAGTATACGAAAGAGGAAGATAATCAAGCTACCGATGAAGCTGAAAATACTCCAAAAGAGGAGCCTCTGATAATCAGAGTCAAAGGACGTACTACTTGTCCAACTTCTTTGAAGCATCTTGGCATCGACCTGAACAAGTCATCTCCATTGGTTATCAACCTTCGATGCAATGAACAACCAATAATGGAGAATGAGCCATTTCTTATTGACCTTCGTCGTAACAAGCAATCTACATCAGCGAATCAACCCCTAGTCATCAATCTGTCCAAGTCTTTTGTCAAGGCTGAAGACTCTGTGGACTATGTAGAAGATAAAGAAATTTTATATTTCATGAATAAAGAGGACTCTACTTTGCACTACATTAACGTTGAGCCCTTTGCTGAAAAAATCTTAGAGGCTCTTCACCTCTACGAACCTCTGTCCAAATCCGTGGCATCTCTATTCCAATACAGTTCGTTATATAAACTATATAGGGAGGCATACTTTATAGTCTAGGCATGATAGGACAAGCAATATCAGATAATCTTTGGTAAAGCTAAAAACAAAAGAGTCGCACAGGCTAATGGTTCTGACGAGGATATGGAAAAGATACAACTATATCGTTACATCCAACTAGCTAAGAATATCATACAAAGGATGGGCTATGACTTAAAATCTGGCTTGGGACTAAATTATGAAAAAGGCATACAAACTCCTATAAGTCACCTTTCTCCTAAAGGCAAGCAAAGAATATACTACCGACGGACTGGTCGTGGTTTAGGATATGTTACACCACCAACAAGTCCTAAAAATTCATAATCAGAAGAAGAGACACATTCTCACTCTTCTGACTCATCATTATGGGATTATGACGAAATCATCGGTGACGTATTCAAAAAGGCCTTCTCTGTAAATATGGTGTCAACTGTCGCAGATGACAAAGATATTGGACATTGGATAATGATGCCTATCAACGACAAGTTCCTTAAAAAATATTATTTCTAAGCACGCCATATTCTTCTCCATCTCCTGCAGATTAAAATAAGATGTACAGCCAAATATATTTTGTTTAATCACCAATAACTCATAGTCTACACGGCCTCTCAAACTATTATCTATATTTATTCATGAATAAAACATGGGTCCTCAAAGTATCCCAATTGGACAATACTAAGATCATCTAAACGATTCTCTCCAATAAAAATGTGCCATTCTTATAACTTATTTGTTTTAAGGATATCCTATTCCTGATCCCCAGTTGGGTTGGGAATAATCTACATGTTTATTCACCAGTCAATAAATGTAGTGTGATTCATGTCCATATTACCACTGAATCGTATTCCATTTATTATTCCCTAAAGAGAAGATAATAGTTCACCCTTGAACTACTTTTTTTCTCCTTCTCGGTAAAATAAGCTAGTGAACTATCACGTCCATATCACCTCTGATAGTATATCTACCAAATTCTCCACAAGAGTTTGTCATGTCTATATTACCACTAAGCAAACCTTCCGGGTTTGACTATCAATTATCACATCCATATTACCTCTGATATCGATTGTTATCTAATCTTATCACCTGTACTTGACTTTAAGGACACTAGCGGTGTTATGTCAATAAAATCTGCCATGTCCATATTACCTCTGGCGGGTTTTGTTTCAAACTTATTACTTGCCCACTAGTACACAATAATTAATAGGTCCGTAAAAGATCCCCTAGTGGGATGTCCCTAAAAGACTACGATATTGTACTACGTCGATATTACCTCCAGTATAATATCCAAAGTCCACAACAAACAAGCATTGTTCAAAGCCAAAAGCTTTAATATATTTTAATGAGAAACTTACAAAACAAGAAAAACATAAGATAGCGCTTACTCAGGGGAAGTAAAAAGATCAAAGAGGAGTTGAGTCAGTCGAGCTAATTGCTAGTTCTTTTTCAATGACGCTCTTCTATATGCTTCGGTTATTCTAGAGTTGTCTGTAGCAAAATAAGTCATGGAAGCATATGACTTATCATCTTATTTCGAGCATGGTCAAGCTCATTCTTGTTGTGTTCTAGCTCCGAAAGTTGTTCTCTTGCTAAATCGTAATGTACCAGCTCATCCCTACGTCGCTCCATAGTCACCTAAAACTCCTCCCTCACTTGATTGAGGTGAGCTTCAATTTCTTGAATTTGAGTCTTGAGCTGCATTGCCCTATCATTATGTTTATCGTAGGCAGAATGATGAAGAGACAGAGAAGAAGTTAATTCTTTCATAGAAGCATTTATTCGGACTATCTTCTCAGCGTAGATCGCCATATGCTTCTGGAAAGTGGCTTTAAGCTCCAGGAACTCAGTTGTAAGTGACTCAAATTTAGTCAAAACTAAAATCGAGATGTCCCCACTATTAAGCTGCAGATACTCATTAATAGGATGCTCAAGGCCTATAAAGATTTGTTCAAGAGCAGCAGCCTTAGCTTCATCCTTGAAATTTTTGATCAGTTGAATCATTGACAAGCTTGCATCCTTCACATCCCCAAAGGATAAACTTTTCTCGAGCACCAGATTTACTAACTCCTTCAATGTTGAATAGAAAGAAGATTTATAAGCTTCTACCAAACCATTGAAATGTGTGCTTGAACTTGGAGTCACGACAATTTTTGCTAAACCCGACCATGGTGCAGGAAGCAATTATCGTGACAGTTGTAGCCTCGATACTGGGGACACAATATGAAGAATTTGCTGTTCATTCTCGTGGGCTAATAGTAGAAGCCATTTCAGCAACACTGGTCAATTCTACCACATGTGTAGTTGAAGCTACTAATGGCAATAATGCAATATCCACAGCCGAAATAGTGATGTTAGCAACTGAAGTTGTTTCATCCTGCAAAATAAATGCCTCTTAAGCCCTATCCGAAGTGACTCCTGCCACAGTCTTATTACCTAAAAAAATCAAGGAAACAATATGGTCAATAAATAACATATTGTAATGCACGTCGAGCAAAGGAAAGAAGTGGCACCTTGGCCCGTACTAGCCGGAGTTATCATTGCATGAATCTGTGATAATAAAGCATACAATGTAAGAACTTGTAGAATAGAAAGTATAGAGAGACACATACCAGCACCGGATTGTACTTATTCGTCTTCAGGAGTCTGATCCTCCAACGAATTTCTCAAGCTTGTCAATGAAGCCTCCACCTCGGACGAGTCGGCTTGAATAAGCAAATTATCATAATCACTCCAAGTTATGCTTGGTTCTGAAACTATAACTGCAGTATTAATCTGCCCTGTAGCGTCTCCAAGCCCAGTTATAATTGCAGCAAGTTAAGGCTAAGCCTGAATATCCTGACCAGGCAATTTTCGGGGGCTGTAACAGCAATATCAGTTTGTGACTCGATCAGCTCAACAACTTTAACCTGAGAAAGTAAAATTATTTCTACACCAGAATCAAAACTTCTCGGAGTAGGTTGATCCCTTGGATATATTGGCAAAGAAAGAGGTATGAGTGCAATCGGCGTAATAAATTAAGCTGTAAAATCAAGAATAGGATTAGCAAAAGTAACTATTGCGGCAGTAGGAGAGGCACTTATTCCTATAGGAGGAGGGATTGAGGTGCTAATTCTTTGCACCACTAGAGAATAAATGGATGGTCCAGCCCGCTCAATTAAACTAATCAGTTCGTCAATCAAACTCCATCTTGCAGGAACATAAGATTGCAATTTTGGCTCCCTAGGTTTCGCGACAACAGTCCTCTTCTTAGCAAGAAGGTCCTCAGTAGGGGACGTAATCCTATGCTTGCGAGATTTTTTGCACCACTATGGCAGGGGTAGGTGCATCTGGTTCTACAAGATATAGAGTGTCCAATATCTCGTCCAATGGTGCATCATCATACTCTTCGACTAGAGAAGGTCTTACTGACTCCGAATTGGCTTCTTTCGTCGGGTTTCATAAATTAATCCACATATCAAAGTCCACGTAGAATTGGTTTATGCAACAAAAAAACTAGGCAAAAGAATGCAATAGGCGTAGAGGAGGTTTGGGTTCAGGTAGAGTAAAAGTGGCTCCCTTGCAACCTATGTTGAAATATCTCCATCCCCTAGCACCATCAAGTAAACCTCAGAGTTGGCAAAGCATGGAGTAGCATTTCCTACGTGTAGTTGATCATAGCCAAACTGCCTTACAAAGTGGCTGGGTAGAGACGGTTCGAACATGCAACTGTTACCAATTTCTTATATCAGGTGAGAGGGACGGATAAATATTAACCATAAAAAGACCCCTGACGACAGCCTTGATATGGTGGTCCCCTCGTTAGTAAAACTCAAACCATGGTGCTCAGTTGACACATCGGGAACAACATAGTAAAAGCTCCAACTGTTTCCCATATTTAAAGCTCACCTGGCCTGAAAAAGTGTAGTATAGGTCCACTTGGAAAGCCTATATCTACAAAAAAATAGGTGTTCTGTTTCGTCAGCCTGAGTCAAGCTGGGAGCCATTAAACTCTGATTATGCAAAACCAACCAGCCCATCGGATTGGTAAATGAAAGCTCTGTTCGAGGGAATTCCTATCATCGTGGATCTATTACTAAATTATGAGCAAGCTCCCGTAAACTAGTATTTAGATGGCACACCATAGCTGGTAACAATACCATTCGATACTTGAAGACCAAACACACTGCGGGGAATAAAACATTCTTATGGAGATGGTCCACAGAGCCTGAACTTCCGGGGACTACCTATATTCGGAGCAACAAAAAGAGATACCCGGCTAACAAAGCTTCAGACAAAATATCGATACGAGTAAGTCTGAGTAGCTCATAGCCTGTTTTCCTGCGTTGATGTCTCCTACACGATCCTCTAAGGATTTATCTTCAATATTATGACTTGCTATGAGTTGTTCAACTCAGGTAGAACTCAAAGGTTGAAGCGGTCGAATCTCCGTCAGTTCCTTCTCGTTCCTATCATTGAAGAGGTATTGGAACCACTTCCTGATGAAGACAGCGCCAAAATCACTATTGTAATAATAATTACAAGACAAGTAGTGACACATCAGCTCCTAATATGCCTCAACTAGATGTGGCTCAGTCTGTGCTAAATCTGCCAATTTCGTATTGGTAGGTATGTACTCTTCATAAGGAACCTCCCCCAGTGAAAATGCATATGTGTCTTATCTCATGTAAAGCGAATCTTAACTCGCTACGAGGTGTAAAAAAAGTCCCAGTACTAAAGTTATATCGTTCTAGAAAAGCCAAGAACATATTGGCGGTAGGCACAATGCCCTAGCAAATCGCTAACAAGGCATTATATAAACCCGAGGATACGAGATTCTCAGTATATTCATCTAATATCCATGTTGTTGCCCGACGCCAATAGAAATTTTTATTTGTCAACCATCCCGGCAGTCGAACATCCTTTTGAGATAAAACTCTTCAGCATCAGTATAAATATTGACGAACAAAGGAGTCTGGATAGGTTGAATCAATGAGGAGTCTTCACTCGGTACATTTCCAGGATAAAGTCCTCGCATTTGGACAGAATGTCCATCGCCAGAACTGAAGAAATGACCTTATTTGTAGATAATCTTCTTCGACTTAGCTCTATTAGTGATAGAAGTCAAATCCTACTCCATCTTACATAGATAGGTAGAGTGGTAGAAGGCAGACAACGAAAAACCTCTTGTTATCTCGGGGAAATACATGGACTTACCATAAATATTGAACAACCACTTCTTCTTCTTATTCTTAGGCTGAGAAGATTGATGAATGGCATCACCAAACAAGAAAGCCAGCTTGGAATATGTCTTATTCGCAAAGAAAGTAAGTGGTTTGCCACTTATTAGGGACGTCAATATTCGTTCCCCTTGTCCACTTATCAACAATTGACGTGTGCGAGGTATCTTCTTATCAGATTGGAGAAACTCAGTATATGATAAGTCTTCTAAATATTTGGTATGCAACAGTCCAGCAGTAGATCCCATACGTTCACACAGAGATCCATACATAAGTCAACTTCAAAAGACACAAATAAGGAGTCAACAAATGTCATAAATCGGAGTACATGAAAGTAACACTATTATGAATCTCCTAAGATTCTGAAAGGAGGAGCATTTTTACTGAACTTTTAGGAATTATGCGCATTTTACGAATATTTTAGTAGATAAGCACTTTTTATGCGCCAATCTGCCCAAACAGACAGAGAATGCACCAATCTGCCCAAATAAATAGAAAGTGTGCCGACTCGCCAATAATTGAAAAAATGCATCGATTCACTAATAATTGGAAAAGTGCACCAAAATGGCTATTTCTACTCTGAACGAGGCAGAATTCGGCAAAATGGTTGTTTCTGCTCTGAACGAGAGAAAATGCCCCAAGATGACTATTTTGCTCTAAACGAGGATAAATTCATCAAATTGGCTATTTCTTCTCTAAAAGAGAGAAAAGTTCATGTATACACGTGTCTCTGTGTTTTAGATATTCGTTCTTTTCCTTTCTTTTATCTTTTTGCCATTTTTTGAAAGTTTATATTGTATATGTAAAAGAAAAAAAGAAAATAGAGAAGAAGAAGACAACCGTCATGCCTATCAAAGGAGAATATTCTACATCTCCTGATGTGATTCTCAACGACGGTATATTAAGTCATTCTCTAGTGGACTGAGCTGCCATCAACCTCATAATTATTGCCCTAGAAGAGGAAACCAATCCCTTCCCCTTGCTACTTTTCATAGTCGCCTGAGTTTGCTTGGGAGCCTTTTCTAAAAGATTCGAAGGAAGAAAAAAGCTAGGGTTTTCTTGAGGAAGAAGGAGACGAAAAGATTTTAGAGCAGTGGAAAAGTTATCTCTCTCCTCGACCTGTATACTTATAGATTTGGGGGAAAAACTCTTTGGCTGCTAAAGACTCTTCAGGATCTACATAGTGAATCAAGACTATAGCCACGTAAGCAAATCCGTTGGGATTCTGTACAAAGTGTGCGGACAAACTTGTCAACAACTTTTATCCTTCTAATTCAAAGTATTTTTGAATCCAATTGAATGAATTCAAAAACTTCGATGGGAGCCTTGTAGAAGCATAAAAGGTGCACCTAAGACAGATAGCGCGCACTTTATACTTGTTCTAGAAGAAAGACGCACATTTTTCTTACTATGATGCACTATCTATTATTTTTTAGAGGATGGTACATTATTCAGAGGGCAGAAAAGTGGCTCACTTTCTTCATGTCATAAAAGCTGGCGCATAAACAATTGTCTCTATCTCAAAAATTTAATGCAACAGATTAACAGCTGACAAATTCTGAAACCGAAGAGTCAAAAGTCATCATTATAGGGAGAGGCGGCACGAAAACCCAGGTTGTCTTTTAGCGACCCAGCCGCAGTACAGATCCTTCAAAAGTGTGCCACTGAGCCATTTCCTTCAAAAGTGTGCCATAGTGCCACTCTTCAAAAGTGCGTCGTAGTGCCACTTCTTCAAAAGTGTGCCACAATACCACTCCTTTCAAAAGTATTCCACAATGCCACTCCTTTCAAAAGTGCGCTGCAGTGGTACTCATTTCAAAAGGGGTTCGCAGTGATACTCTTTTCAAAAGTGAGATGCAGTACCACTCCTTTCAAAATGGTGCCGCAGTATTACTCTTTCAAAAGTCGCCGCAGTGCCACTCTTTTCAAAAGTGCTTCACAATACCACTTCTTCAAAAGTGTTCCACAGTGCCACTCCTTAAAAAATGTGACATATTGCTACTCCTTCAAAAATGTGCCAGTCTCTTAACGACTTCTAAAGTGCGCATACTATCCACCAACTGTGAGCGGTTATAAGTGCGTGTCATACATATCGTACTTTTCGTGAAAGGTGTACAAATAACTGTCCCCCGCGATCTACTCTTTCCCCGCATAGGAAGCTATGTGTTAAGAAGGCGCCAAGTTGTGTACCCACTCATACAGAACGTGGGCTGTTAATCCACCAAAAGTGTGCGAACAATGGTAAAACAATATTGACTGTGCAAAGTGTGCAAATATTCTCATAACCGCTCCTAAGCTCTATAAATACAGATTCTTTGCAAACTACAAAGGGACCCACATAAGGAGAGACATACCCACACACACCTACATACAGAGGGCGCAACTTAAACTTACACAGAGAGGAGCACACAAAGAGATGGATATAAAGGAGCTAGAATTCTCAAGTCCTTGAAATTCAAGAGTAGAGCGAGTAAAATAGAAGCTTTTATATGCCTCTAGGCCAAAGATTTCCTATTGTTCAACTCTCAAAGTTGTTCGCAGCAATCTTCAAGACTTTAAAATTTAAGAGAAGAGCTAGAGAAATAGAAGCTTTTATGGACCTCTGTGCCAAAGCTTTCCTATTGTTTTACTCTCCAAGTTGTTCCCAACATTCCTTTGAGTTCTTCGTTGTCGTGTGCAGTTCTTTGTCAATGTATTCATTTCTTCATCATCGAGTGGTCCAAGGTATAAAGTGATCATCAGTAGATCAGATCTCTATAGCTATACTTTTCCAGAGTCAAAGAATCAATTGTACTTTGATCCCTGTTTAGGATCTTTATTTGTACTTTTCTTTTTTTACTTTTTAATAGTTTGTAAACACAAAAGTTTCCTCGCTTAAACTTTTCGTAACTAGATAATAATCTTTGTGTCAGGCCTTTGTGTGACCAGTATTGGAGCTCAGGGATACTTGAGGGAGTAGTGGCACATGGCACTGCTAGCACATACGGACACTAGTTACATAGTAGCACATAGTATTGATGGCACCCGAAAATACTAGTTATGAAGTGGTCGGCGCATAGTAGATGCTTTTCTAGGCCACATAGTCATTCTACGACCTAATTTCTTCTGAGTCGATCTTGGTGCATATGTTTGTTGGATGCATGGATTGAGATTTTTTATGCTTCTACAACCATCACCATCGACTTCAAGGAAAAGACAGTCGCTACCAACATGTTGTTACTACAGTTTGGCGACCTCCCCGACATCAATGTTTAAGATGGCATTATCATAATTACCAAGGAGATACTAGAGGTCGTTAATCTTCCACAACCCCACGACCTAGCAGCAAGGTTGTTACCCCATACAACTCCACGAGGTGAAGTCATGTGGGTTCACCCAGACATTGTCAAAGATCTGACACAACAACCAGTATCTTCAATTGCCAGGTCTAAGGAGAAGAAGCCCAAACCATGTCACATGGTATCTCATGTGACTGATGAAGCAATGTTAGAAGAAACTAGTTCTGGAAAGACCTATTTATGCAGCTATGAGTCAGTTTAGGAGGATGCTACGCCTTCAGCCGCCATACCTATTACTCCAGTAGTATCTGAAGCAAGTTCGTCCCAACATTCCATAACGGAAAAAAAAATGAAGGAGACTCGCTTCGACAAGTCTCTGGAAAAAGATTCTGCACCAGGGTTGGACAAGCCGTATATCTTTGACATATTGACACAACTTGCCAATGCACCAACGAGGTTGTCACTCTTTGATATCCTTCGCCTCTCTATGGAGACCAGAGATGCTCTGAGCGAGGCATTGCAGCATGTCGACTCCTACTTTTTCTAAATCAAGAAGCCAGCCGATGAACCTACTATATGTCCCCATCGCCACAGCGTGAAAGAAATAATTCCAAATATTACGTTCTCTCAGCAAGATATGTTATTGAAAAACAATAGGCACGAATGACCTCTTTACTATACGGGATACGTCAGTGTCATCAAGGTGGACCATATGCATATCGCCCCGGAATCCTCTCTCAACGTCATCCCATGAATCTTCCTTCAAATCTTAGGAATTTTGATACACCGATTGTCTATTCCCAACACAACCATCAGTGACTTCAACATAAGAAGAATCTACCCTCTGGTCAAGACCTGCCTGAAGTATCAAATAGGTGATCTAAGAATAGTGGTCACTTGCTACATGATCAACGTAAATATATCCTATAACATCTTGCTAGCATAACCCTAGATACACGAACACATGATCGTGCTATCACCCTTCATCAGTGCCGGAAGTGTGTCGATAGTGAAGGAATCATTCGAACTAAGTTTGCAGATGTTGACCCCTTTAAAGGAGTAGAAGATTACTACTCTAACTCCATACTCTATAAGCAGACGCACCAAGAGAAAGGGGATATTGACGCTGACGATGAAGTTGAAGAAGACTTTGATTCTGACAAATCATTAAGGATTCATGTTAAAGGACGTGCCCCCAACACTTCGGCCCCCTTGGTCGTCAAGATTCATAAAAAATCCGTAGAGCCTCTTATGGTTAACCTTCGCAAGATATCTAGGGGAGAAAGGCTGGATTGCCCGCCAAGGAAGGACCTTCCTCCTATAAAGGTCTCTGAGGCCTTGGTAGTAAGCCTCCGTCGACCTAATAAGAAGATCACGAACCCACCACCGGCACTGGTGACAGACAATAAAGATGATAGGATGGAAAATTACCTTGTTGGTCAGGCTGATGTGTCTTTTTTGATAATGTAATAATCGATGAGGAGATACTATATTTCTTGAATAAAGGGATATCTTTGAGTTCTTTGAGGTCAAACCAAGGGCCCAATGGATAGAATCCGAGTAGGAGTTACATTTTGAGCATCGAGAACCTCCTACTGAAGACGAAGTAGTGCAAGTTGACCTAGGCGACGAATCCTCTCCTAAACCCATCTTCGTCAGCAAAAGTCTATCCGAAGAAGATCGTGAATCCCTTATTCAACTTATAAGGGAATACATCGATGTCTTCGTATGGAGGGTTTAAGATATACCGGGTTTGGACCCTCAGATCATGATGCATAAGCTCAACATCCTGCCGAATGCTAAGCCAGAGAAGCAACGACAACAATAATTTTGACCAGACATCATGGATACGATCAAAACTGAGGTGAATAAACTGATAAAAAATGACTTTATTTACAAGGAAAAGCATCCAGACTGGGTAGCTAATATTGTTTTTGTCATAAAAAAGAATAGTAAGATCCGAGTCGACATAGACTTCTTTGATCTAAAAGCAGCATGCCTAAAGGACGAGTTCGCTCGCCCAATCACAGACATGAAGATCGATAACACTTGTGGCTTCGAGCAACCCCAGAACCAGAATACTAGAAAGTGGGGCTGACAAGGCCAGCTACGTATACTTAGAGCACTCTGGTACTCTTCATATACGGTGAAGCTGTTAGACATGAGGGGTCACTACCATAAACCATCTGTCAAGCCTAGGTCCAACAAACCCTAGGATCTCAATCATAAGAACAACAGGAATAATAACAACAAATAAGATCAGCTAAAATATAACAGTAAAGTATCCCAAACTATAATATAAAGATGATCATGATGCTAGTGAACACAAAATGAATAAACTAACCAAAATCTGAGTCATACATGATCAACCCTAGGATATGTCAATCATGTTAATTCCCGTAGGCTAACTGATCAAACCAAAACATGAGCTAAATACATGCTTGGTGGCTAAACGCCAATAAAAGTAGTATGTACATGTGAGTAGGGAAGTAAGAAAACCTACCCAAGCTGTCTCGTGCTCCTGGTGGCTATCATCCTTAGGAAAGTACGAAAGATCTTTCGGTACTGCTACTGGATAAGGCCATACAAAACCAGTGGAGTCAGGCCCCCAAATAGCAAGGGCCACAAAGAAAGCCAATCTAGGAAATTAAACCAACAACACAAGCAATATAAATTCTGAAAGTAAATACTGCATGTTAAAGATCTCAGGATAGTAAAAAAAATACTATAAATCTGCAATTAGATATATCTTTAACTGATAATCAATAGAGTAACAAGTACGAAAATAAAAGTATGATTATGTAAAGCCAAGACTGTCCATCATTCATAAATCATGATAAATTAAATAAGTACAGCTTGATACTTTAACTAACTAGGGTTATCACAATCCTAATTACTAACAATTATAATGAAACAAGAATGGTAGAGTTCCTTCTGATCGCATGCCCTACAGTCCGTCCAGGATATCCATACGCACAAACTAGCACCGGATACTTCTTAAGATACTCCACAATATAAACCACTATATACTCCACAAGATAAATGTATAAATAACCAGGATTACAAGCAATCAAGAATAATCCCCAGCCATGTAATAAGTAAATCTCTAGTTATTAATCCCTAGAAGTTTCTTGTATGAATCCGGGTATGGCATTTCGCAGAATTCATCCTAGACATGATGCAACAAAACAAGTTCTAATAATAATAAAAATAGGTTTAATATACATTTCACATATGGAGTCATGTATGCCACGACAACAAGCAAACTACGTGTAATCAAGTGAAGCCATGTAAAGCAATGTGAAGCCATGTCAATCAAGGTGAAGCCAGGTAAAGCCACATAAACCAAGATAAAGCCACATACATCCTTATGAAACCATGACCAACCAAATGAAACCAAGTCAAGCTATGTCCGATAAAGCCGTGTAAATCATACCAAGTCAAGTCCAGTCACTCATGTTATCACATGTAGCCGGGCAAAGTCGGGTTAAATCGAGTAAACCCAAGTAAATCAAGTCATCTGCAGCCATATAAGTTTATGTCCAAATATGGTCAAGTCATCGCATGTCCAAGCAAAATCCAGAAGTATCAAAACGAAATCATGAAAAACAAAGAATTTCTAAAGAAAGTACACGATCAATATATCGTCGGTACAGTCCAGTACACTGTCGGTACACCGATCCAAAGATAGAAAAATACACCAAGTTCTACATTCCAATAAATTGGTATATCGTTGGTATATTATAGTATAACATCGGTTTACCATTCCAAGTAGGCAAAAATTTACTGGAAAATAATGTTCCATAAATCGGTATACAGTCAGCACATCCCAGTACGTCATCGATATGTCGGCCAAGACAAATATCCTGAAGTCGGTCAACAATATCGGTAGGATTGGTATACCATCGATATACTGTAGTACACCACCAGTATGATGATAGGGTTCACACAAAATATCTAAAAATTAAGTTGGTTAAAACTGGTATACCGCGTTACACTATAGTATATTGTCGGTATGCCAATTTCTAAGAATAAACTTGTTTAAGTCAAGCCTGATTTTTGGGACCCAAATCAAACCCTAAAAATTACCAGAACCAAGTCTAACGAGAAGTCAAGTCTAGAATAAGTCTTATATCACAATATGGACTAATTCTCATGGTCATAACTCCGGTACCATTTTTATTACCGAGTTACCAAAAAGAGACGAGACAAGATTCTATAAGAAATCAAAATCGAGACGGTCACTAGGATAGAAATCATGAAATAAACAATAATAGTATAGCAAACCTAAGCTTAAAAGCAATAACCAAAGCTCCAGAAAAGTAAAATGACAAAAGTAAAAGAAGTTCACGAAATCGACAAGGTGTACTTGCCTAAAACGAGCTCCCAGCCTAAACCTTCTAGTCCACCACTATGAAGGGGTTCAGAAACCATACTCCAAATCTCAAGACTGTGCTTCCAAGCTCGAGAGAGAAATAAAGAAGAGAGAAGAGAGAAAGAGAAAGAAAGAAATAAAATATCTCAAGTACTATTTATAGAAAAATATTTGTTGGGCAGTATACCGTCAGTATACTGTAGTATACCATCAGTATACCGGTCAGGTAGAAAAGTTTCAATTTTGAGAATTTCTTAGCTTCCTCGAGATACAATAAAATGCAATAACTAATACAAAATACGTATTAGCATAAAATATGAATACTATGAGACGAGTCTCACAACTCTTCCCTTCTTAAAAAAAATTTGTCCTTAAAATTTCTATAACAATCAAAAATAAACTAACAAAAAAATCCAAGAAAGCCAGTTCAAAATCGAAAATAAACAATAAACACATGTGAGCATGAAATTTTCTGGGCAACAAAAAAATCAGAAAGTAAAAATAACATATATAACAGATAAGCTAATAACCAATCACATGTACAGGCTAAGATATGACACAAATATATGAATAAATATACCTCCCAAGTCCAATAAAAATAGATAACGAGTACGCATATCGTCATCACGCTCCCACGTCAACTCGCCCAGTAAGTGATGCCCCTAAGCAACATGAACAAATATGATTGTCCTGTTCTTAAGAACCTTCTCCCTCTGGTCCAAAATAGACACGAACCTCTCCTTATATGATAGGTCGGTACCAACGACCAACTCAGAGTGATCCAAAATATGGCTCGGGTCTGAAATATACCGGTACAACTAGGATACGTAAAAGATGTCATATACCTCATGAAACGATGGTGAAGAGCTAGATTATAAGATACGTCTCCAACTCGCTCGAGAATATCGAACGAACCTGTATATCTGGGACTAAGCTTTTCCAGTACTCCAAATCTGATAACTCTACGGGTAGGCAAAATCCTCATAAATAAATGGTTGTCAACAGAGAACTCAAGATGACGATGATGCTGATCTACCGAATGACGATGTCGATCCTTAACCACTCTGAGTTGCTCTCTGATCTTCCTTATGACTCCAACAGACTGAGCAATAATCTTTGGACCAAGCATCTTTCTCTCGCCAATGTCATCCCAACCTAACATTGATCTACATCTCCTACCACACAAAGATTCGAAAGGTGCCCTTGAAAGGTGCCATCTAAATAATCTCCTGGAAGCTGTTATTACAGGAGAAATCTACTAAATGTAGGTGAACCTCTCATGATCTATTGAAGTCAAATATATAAGCTTGAAGTAAATCGTCGAAGGTCTGAATAGTATTCTCTGACTGCCCGTTTGTCTGCGGATGGTAGGCTGATCTGAACTTCAACCTAGTACCCCGACTCTACTGTAAGCTCTGCCAGAAGGAAGATGTTAATTATGAATCTCTATATGATACTATGCTAACTAGCACACCATGCAATCTAACTATCTGACTCATGTACATCTCAGCTAGTTGCTCTGTAGACTGGCCCACTCTGAAAGAAAGAAAGTGAGTAATCTTCATGAGTCGATCTACTATAACCCATATAGCATCTTTGCCAGACGAGGATCTAGGAAAATCGGTTATAAAATCTATAGTAATATAGTCCCACATTCACTCTGAAATCAGTAAAGGCTGAAGTAGTTCGGCGATCTCTGATGCTCAGCCTTGACCTGTTGATAGACGAAATACTGAAAAATAAACCGAGTTATCTCCCTCTTCATACTATTCTACCAGAAGTGTTTACAAATATCCTGATACAACTACGTCCCTCCTGGATGTACTAAGTACTGAGAACTGTGGGCCTCAGACATAATCTTCTGCTGGATATCTTCTGTCGGCACACAAAGTCGACTTCCAAACCAGAGAGTCTCATCCTCATGAATGCTCAACTCGGGTCGGCGTCTTGACTCACACTTGCTCTGAGCTGCTGAAGTCTGACATCACCAGTCTGCTCTGCTGTTATCCTCTCAACTATAGAAGACTGATCCTATAGACTCGCCTTAAAACCGATATCACCAGGTATTACTACCTCGATACATAACTCCTACAGATCCTCCAAAATATGATACTATTCTGTCAAGAAGTAAGCTCCTCCTCTCATGTTCAAGGCATCTGCTATGACATTGGCCTTCCCATGATGATATTGAAGGTCAATATCGTAGTCCAATAATAACATGGGCCACGTCATCTGATATATGTTGAATTCCATCTGTATGAATACATACCTCAAGATCTTGTGGTCTGTGAAGATCTTCACTCGATCATCATATAGGTAATGCCTCTAATGTTTAAGTGCAAACATTATAGCTGCCAACTCAAGATCATACGTTGGATAACTCTTTTCATGGTCTCGAAGCTGCCGAGACGCATAAGCTATCACTCTTCTATGCTTTATAAGGATACACCTTAATCCCACTCCTGAAGCATCACAATATATCATGAACCCACCTGGTCCCACTGGAAGTGTCAAAATATGAGCCAAAATTAAACTTTGCTTGAGCTTCTCGAAAGAAATATGATAAGCATCTGACCACTCAAAGCGCACATCCTTATACGTCAACCATGTCAAGGGTACGGAGATCCTAGCAAAGTCTACCATAAACCGTCTGTAGTAGCCTACTAGACCCAGAAAACTTCAAACATCAAAAACTGTAATGGGTACTGGCCAACTCTCAATAGCCTCCACCTTCTTGGGATCTACCTTAACTCCTCCACCAAAAATAATATGTCCCAAGAATGAGATACGATCAAGCTAGAACTCACACTTGCTGAACTTCACGTACAGCTGCTGCTCTCGAAGAATCTGAAGAACCATACGAAGATGCTGCTCGTGCTCTTTCTCTCTCCGATTATTGACCAAGATATCATCAATAAACACTATCATAAACTGGTCTAAATAAGGTATAAAAATATTATTCATGAGAGACATGAATATAGTTGGTGCATTAGTCGCTCCAAATGGCATAACTAGGAACTCCCAATGACCATATCTAGATCTAAATGTCATATTGGATATATCTTTCTCTCTGACTCTGATCTGATGATACCCACACCGCAAATCGATCTTAGAAAATATAGTCACCCAACTGAGCTGATCAAATAAGTCATTTATCCTGGGCAAGGGATACTTATTCTTAATGGTTACCGTATTTAGTGTTATATAATTAATAACTAAATGCGATCAACCATCCTTCTTTTTAATAGGAAATAATGGGGATCCCCAAGGCGATACACTAGGTCTAATGAATTCCTTGGCTTTTAACTATTCAATCATCTGGTACAAGTTGTCCAACTCAGATGGTGATATCCTATAAACTCTCTCTGAAATTGGCTCTGCTACCAGGATTAAATTTATTTAGAATTCCATATCTCTAACTGGTGGTACACTTGGTAGCTCATCAGAAAATACGTCAGAAAACTCACAAACTACCCTGGGAAACTGTGTCTCCTCAGCCTTTGCCATTATCAACGTAACCTCTGGTGACTCTACTGTACCTCTTAAGAATAAGAACTCTTCCCTACCTGGTACACGAAAGATAACCTTGCCACTATGGTAATCTATTGTCGTGTGTCTTACACTCAACAAATACATCCCAAGGATGCCGTCATAATCGTCCATAGGAAACTCTATCAGCCTCGCGAAAAACTCTCTCCCGTACACTATAACTCTACACGAGAGATATACTCTATCTACTCCCATGAGATCGTTACAAGTAAGTATATTCAATATTACAGGTAAGAACTCGGACTCAAATCTAACTCATATCACAAAGCGTATAGATATAAATGTATGCGATGCACCAGAATCAAATAAAGCTAAAGTTGAATGAAAGTATACGATAATGGTACCTGCTACCACCTCTCATGTTGCCAAATCCTCCTTTATCAATAGTTAGAAGGCTCGACCCTGCCTTCTGGGTGTTGGTCCCCTCTGTTGCGGACCTCGAGGTCTCGCCTATGCCAGGGCCTGAGCATACTGCGGTAACATTTGCTGGAAAGCCTGAGCCTATGGAGGAAAAGGTATTTGAACCTACTGCTACTGCAGTGGTGCTGGTGCCCTGTACTATGGTGCTTTTGGCCAAATTGCTGACTGGGCTAATGATGATCTTGTCTGGTTCCTCCTAAGATATGCTCCGACCATGTGGTTTGATGCCCCACACACCAAACATAATCATTGTGCCCTACTCAGATACTATATGCCCAGGTTTCTCACTATAGAAAAATTTACGGGAAGAAGAAGAACATGACTGCCTCTGCTGAAGGAACGTCTGGGAAGACTGTGGAGATGATGTTGTCCTTCTCGAGGATCCAATCATCAGGGCTTAAACTGCTAGAGTTTATGCTGATGACTGGGATGCTGATCCTCCTGGAACGTTGGGCCTCTTCTGGCTACCAACTCGATCTATAATTCTTATTACCATATTTTTTAGAAAAGGGTAATTTAGTTATTTCATAAATAATTAAATATTGTGCATGATAAATAATTATTTATTATATTATTTAATTATTTTTAGTTGTTAGTTTATTATTTTGGACTTGTGTTAGTGGACCTAACTAGTTTAGATTAGATCCATGGACAAATATTTATTATTAGATAGAATTGAGCCCAATTAGAAGCCCATTCATTAGGAGGATGATTAATTTAATTAAACTATTAGACTAGAACCTTTTCTCCTTAATTATTTCTTCATGAGAGGCCCAAGAGGTATAATGGACATTACATAGTAGCTTGATAGAGGGGCCATAGGGGGGCGGCCTATATAAAAGAGGGGGAAAAGTTTTTCTCTCCTCTTTTTCTTTCAAATCTAGTTCTAGAATTTCCTCAACCAAATTCCTTCATTCCTACATCAATGTACTATCAAATTTCTTCTCAATTTCTTTCCAATTCACCATTGGAGGCTATTAGAGAAAGGATCTAGAAGGAGGAATCAAGAATCTACAAAGAGGAGCAAGGATCTACAAGTTGGAGGCCAATTTGATCAAATTTGGAGGTTGCATTGGGAATCTATCTCCCAATATATATAATTCGGCTTTTCCACTATAATTAGGTTCTAAATATGAGATTAAACAATGAGAAACCACCCCATATGCTTAGGCAAACCATAGGAATTGGAATTCGGTTCAAGCAGGCCTATGGAGAAAGTTATGGTACTTTTTATGTCAATTTTGGGAGAATTCTGAGATTAACACTTGTTGTATTTGTCAATTGGTCATATAAACCAAATTGACATGTGTTTGTTTGTATATGGCTAGTATCGTGTCCACAATTGGATTCGTGTAGGTCGTATCCCAAGAAATTGGTGAAATATGTTGATTTGGGGGTTTTTCCTCCGACACGGGACTTTGTGCATGTCATATTTTGACACGGACATGTAGATGTATATTTTACTCTTCTTACTATTCATAAATAGTAATTTAGACTTGCTTGTGTCCTTCGGGGTATGTTTGGTTATGTGGTGGACTCGTATCGCAAGCGTATCATAGATCTAGTATAATACGGGTGTGATGCACTCCACGTGTTTGTTGTGTTACATTTCTAGATTTAATTTGCAATGTTCATAGCTATTGGTATGTATGTATTCATGTGTATATGTATATAAAAATATATATATGTATATGTATGTATAAATATATGTAGATATATATATATATATATATATATATATATATATATATATATATATATATATATATATATATATATAGTAGAGTATATATATATATATATATATATATATATATATATATATATATATATATATTAATATGTATGTTATATATATATATATGTACATATGAATGTGTATGTATAGTTATTTATATATAGCTATGTGATTGTGTGTTTATATATGTATTGGTATCTATGTATCTATTAGCATATGGTTATATATATAGTTTGATATATTTATTGGTATGTATATATACATTGGTATTATGTGTGTAAGTGGTTACATATATATATATATATATATGTGTGTGTGTGTGTGTGTGTGTGTGTGTGTGTGTGTGTATATATATAGGTATTTGAGGTTATATGTACGATAAGGGGGGAGCTAGGACAGAAATCAACGACAATGGCAGTAAACAGCAACTGCCAGCAGCAACAGCGACGACAATCAACGACAGCAACAGTGACAGCAGCAGCAAATAGCAACAACACACAACAGCAGCGACAGCTACAGCGACAACAATAGCAAACAACAATAGCCAATAGCAACGGCGACGGTAATCAGCGACAGCAACAGTGAATAGCAATAGCCAACAACAACAGCGACAATAATCAGCGACAGCAACACCGACAACAGCAGCAAACAGCAACAACACAAAGCAACAACGACAGAAATCACCGACAACAGCAACAGGGAGTTCAGTCAGTTGACTAGTTGGTTAGTAGTTCCTTTATTTAGTAGCTAGTATATAGTTAGTAGTTAGCTATTAAAAGTTTAATAGTTGTCTAGTTAGTTAGATATACATAAATATTTATGTACCTCTACTTTTGTATGTGGGTATATGCATTAGTTGCATTATAGTTAGTATAGTATAGTAGTGATATTATGTAATATATTATAATTGATAGTTATATTAGATTGATAAATAACTATTAGTCTATGGTTTAGTATTGGGTAGCTAATATATATTAGAGTAGCATTACCTTAAGATACCAAGGTAAGTGTCAAGGTATTGAGGATACTCAAGGTATTTGGGTTCGAGTATCAAGATGGAGGTTTGATGGTGCGATACCGTATTGGTTCAAAGCTAAGGTATCCACTTAGCATTCGTGATTAGGATTAGTATATTTAATATTGTTTATATATGCATATATAATTATTTTTATACCTATTAGTTGCGTATCCTGAGATACTGTATCTTGGTATATTCTTAGTATCCTAGTTTAGCTTGTATGACCTAGTTTCATAGTATATGAACCCAATATCCTAGAGATAGACTCATACAACCTAGGAATAGGTAGTTTGATCAAGTGTGACCGATTTGACTTACTGTTGACCTAGTTTGACTATTTTGACTTAGAAATGACTTTATGATTTAGATGTTGACTAGTTTAACTAATTTTATTTCTAAAATATTATATTGATATTATATTCCATATCTAGGTCTTCAAGGCACCATACCGGACATCTGGGATACTGTGCACCAGGTTTCAGGTGAGTACACTCTTTGATAGTTTCTTATTTATGATATGCTCTATGTTTATTGTATCTAGTGTAGATATCCTTGCTTTCTTGAAACGATGGTTACACGGATTGGTATATCTGGATCTCGTCATAAGATATTATTCCTTGGTATATATGGTGTATCTTGTGCAAGCCTTGTTTCATTGTTCTTCTTGTACATATATAGACACTAATTCTCTGGGAGACTTGCTACTATCCTAGAGAATCCCATGCCACGACGTACCATGGTTGGATCCACTATACCAGTCGGGATTAGACTATGCATTGTATATATGTGATCATACCCTCCTTGTATCCAGTATTGTTCATTGAATAGTGTTAATCATACACCGCACGTATAATTAGCCAGGCTATATATCTTGTATCAAGTTCCCAAGCCGATCACGTGTTAAAGCTGGTACTTACTCACTCACTCATTTAGTATTCTTGTTCATGGCCATATTATTCATTCTTGTATTATTTCTAGTATTTTCTTTATTGTATATCTCCTGTATCTATTGTTACATCTTGTATATTTATATTTATTTACTATTATATAGTTTATATCATTGATTAGAACTGATGTTAGAGATATACTTTGCTCCTTTTCTGATTGGATATATTTTTTACAGATGATACTGAGGGGTGGTACCCTACTCATTACGGGCCTCAGGATATTGTGGGCTTAGAGTCAGAGATCCTGGCTCAGGAGAGACTTATCCCAACTGAGACAGATAACTCGGGACTTGTAGCTTTTAGTTATTCTCTTGTACTAGATTTGTCTCCAGCTTACTTTAAGTATTTTCTCATACTCATTGATGTTATTATTTTTGACTCATGAGTTGTATTGTGACTATTCCATTCTTTATCATATTCATTCTCATTTTTATCTTAGATCTGTGATTGAGTATATTGATATTATTGGTGACATATTATATTGATTAGATAGATTACCCAAACAGGGTTTACCGCCCATTCTGTGACATAGGTTGGGTGTTATTCCTGACTTGCATCCCTACACCGGGTGCGAGTCGTGACAAATTTTTAGTTATGGCCCATGCAAGTCTCTACAAGGTCACAATTAGTGTTTCGTGGTGGTGCTCTGAATTGAGTGCTATTACGAGCCTATTTCAGAATATAAGATATAGGCTATAGGCTGAGAATACTCAAATCACATCTAGGAAAAATTCTTTTGATTCATTCAACTGTTCTTCCTTCAAATTGATATTTGATCTTTAAACTGTCCTTCCTTTGAGTGTCTTACATCATGTGCCATATTGATTCTTTCCTTTCACTTTGTCTCAGGATGCCGCCTAAGACTAGATCACAGCAGGAAAGCACAGCTTCTGAGTAGTCTGCGACATCCCGAATGCCTGTACCAGTCACTTCCTCGATGATTGGAGTATCAACTGCTTTCGGAGATCCATCTCCTACTCAGAGGACTGTAGTGGTTGTATCTGAAGGACTTCCACCTCCACCTTCCGTGCTAGCAGATACGACACAGATATTTATACGGTTTCGCAAGATATTGTATCGAAGAGGGCTCAGTCTGAGGCACACCAGAGATAGACCAACATTTTACGGCAGGGCATCGAGAGTGCTCATCAGCTTGCTCATGCCGTAGTAGAGAGAGGAGTTCCAGTCCAGCAGCAAGTTGCTCCTCAGGTTGCTCAGCTTCGGCCAGGCAATATTCAGGAGTTCAAGAAGTTGAAGCGTAGGTTCTTTAAGGGGACGGAGGGCACCATCTATGCTGATGATTGGCTCGAGGACATTGAGTGTCTCATGAGGGTGTCCCATCTTTCTAAGGTTCTGAAGGTTAAGGCAGTAAGACTTCAACTGTTCGACGTCGGCCGCACTTGGTTCAAAAATGAGCCAATTCTTGCTGATGCAGGATAGTCTTAGGAGGTGTTCAAGGACCTCTTCAAGAAGAAGTTCTTCGCTCGGGCAGACAGGTTAGACTTGGGAAGGAAGTTTGAGAGCCTCATTCAGGGGAGCATGTCTGTGGAGGAATACGCTGTAAAGTTCGGCAGGCTGAGACAATTTGTAGAGTATTTGGTGAGAGAGCCGGAGGTTCGAGCTATTCATTTTTGCGAGGGTCTAAACTGGGAAATGAAGATCCTCATTCCGTCTTTTTATGAGACCTACTAGGATATACTTGCGGAGGCACACAAGGTTGAGCAGGAGTTGGATTTGAAGCCCAAGAGAGATCGCAATTCTTTTTTGGGGGCAAACAATAGTACAGTATCTGGCAAACATCCTTATTTCCAGTCCAGACCTTTTCAGCAGCCGCAGTAGCACCAAACTCCAACTAGGAAACCGTTTCACCAGGCACCGCAGCAGAAGAGACAGTTATAGCAAGCTTTTTGCTACTACTGCAAGAAACTCGGCCACATCTAGGAAGTTTGCAGGAGAAGGTTAGGAGTTTTTTGTATTGTGGTACTAAAGGGCATCAGCTGAGTGGGTGTCCTTCAAATCCTCGTCGTGTAGTTCAGGGAGCAGCTCCAGCTCCGAGGACACATGAGAGACCACCTGCAGTACAACCGAGGGGACCACTACTTCCGATCCAGCAGCAACGTTATGGCCAGCACCAATATCAGGGAGGTGCACATCAGGGACGAATATTTGCTATGACAGTCAAGAAGATCGAGCCCACCGGAGATGTCATCGTAGGTTCTGTTCTTCTTGATTCTATTCCAACTTTAGCTTTGTTTCATAGTGATATTTTCCATAGTTTTATATCTGTTTCTTTTGCTCTGAAGCATGGTTTGGTAGTTGAGTCTTTGCTTAGGACTTGCAAGATCATGACCGGGAGAGGCATTATCCTGGTTAATGATATTTGTAAGGATCGAAGAGTTACTCTGGGAGGCCGGGAGCTGAGTGCGTGTCTACTTGTAATGCCACTTTCGAGCTACGACATTGTACTCGGGATGGATTGGTTGAGTAGGCACCATTATAATATAGATTATAGAGGAGGTAGAGTTTTATTTAGTCCACCAGGAGAGCCAGAGTTCGAGTTTGCTAGAAGAGATGCAGAGCAGGAAGAAGGTATTATTTGTGGAGCTATGATGGAAGACAAGAAATTGCCGCATTAGTTGATAGCAGAGTTCTTAGATGTGTTTTCTGAGGAATTGCCAGGATTGCCGCCAGATCAAGATGTTGAATTCTATATAGATTTTGTGCCAGGTGCAAAACCAATTTTATAACATGTCTATAGAGTAAACAATAGTGAGCTGGTCGAGTTGAAGAAGCAGGTGAATGAGTTGCAGAATAAGGGGTTTATCAGATCAAGTTCTTCACCGTGGGGAGCCCCGATATTGTTTGTACCGAAGAAGGATGGATCGGTGCGTATGTGCATTGATTACAGGGTATTGAATAATCTCATTGTCACGCCCCAGTCCCAAAATATGTAGGACTAGGACACGTAAGCATGTCAGCCGCATGTATATGGCAACTCCAATATATGGAAACCATAATACATGCGTACGCTGTATAATAAATAATAATTCACAAGTGGTAAAACTATCACAAGTCACAGGGTATGGTCTAATCTCATCCACAGAAATCAAATATAAATGAATAACTAATATCTATAACTAGATCTCAATATGAGGTATCTAATAATGGTTGTCGGATAGAAACAAATCTACTACCGAACTAGAATATAAGATAAACATAATATAAGTACATCCATTAATAAGAAATAAGGCTCGAAGAGAGACATCCGTGAAATATACGTAGCAAGTCCGGATCTGCGCTCCTGCAAATACTCAAGAATATCTACACCTGGAAAGGGACCAGGTCTTCAGAGGGACATAACAAGATACATAGAAGTATGCCATAAAGTAAATACTGTAAAAACTCAAGGGTACTCTTACCAACTATATGAAATGCACTTTGAAGACAACCTTGGTACGTATGGGTAGGGGAAAGGTATAAAGCCTAGCATCGAGCCAGAGGCTAAGTATCTTGCATTAGCTATAAACTGGATGCCAGATGTATATGCTGACTACATCACCGATCATGATAGCGCGCAGCTAGTAACCTCTGTCGGATATATCGACAAGCATATACTCCCATAACCGGGTAACACTAATTTGATAACTGGATAACACTGGCCCATAACCGGGTAACACTGGCCCATAACCGGGTAACACTGAGGCTCACGGCCCCGCAGTTTACTCTAAAACTACGGCAACCAAATGTCTGTCCCATACGCCTACTAATTGTCTTTCCCGCCCCATTTTAATGTACAAGTCGCGAACACGACGTGGATATCTCATACTCTAATGCAAGTCTCTATAGAAATAAATAACTAATCTAAATAACATGTACTACTCATACTGATGGCCAGTCAGTCATGAGGCATGCGTCCCTACATAAACTCACTCTGTTACGTGTAATGATACGTGTCAAGGCCTGGGGAGTCATACCGATAACTCCACAACTTTAGGTGGGTCTACTAGACACTAGATCAGACACAAGTCCTAACGTCAACGCCTTCGTTGACTGCACCCGAGTCTCTCTCAGACGCGCATAATTAAAATAATAAACATGAAGCTAATAATACAGAATTTAAATAGTACAACAAGGTAAGGTATACTTGCCTGGAAAGAAGCTGCGTAGTCCCAATAATCTACTCCGGAAGTCGTACAGAATAATCTGATATCCTCGATGTGCGTGCATGGGGACGACGATGACGACGATGAGGGTAACGATAATTGAGGTTGCTAAGGGAGATGGTTAAGGGTGATAATGACTATGGTGATTAGGTGATGAGGTGAGGAGGATGTTATAGATGGTGACTGGGATGATGGTGATGATGTAGATGGTGACTGGAATAATGGGGTGATGATAGGGATGAGACAATGATGATGGGGTGATGATGATTGTGTTGATGATGGAAGGATGATGATGATGATCTGGACGATAGGGATGACGAGGATGATGATATGGATGATGGTGATGACGAGGACGATGATGTGGATGATGGTGATGATGAGGACAATGATATGGACGATGGTGATGATGAGGATGATGATGTGGATGATGGTGATGACTAAGATGATGATATAGATAATGGTGATGGGGTGTTAATAAGATGATGATGGTGATGGTATTTATATTGATGGTGGTGGTGTTGATACTCCGGCCAGTGGGGGGAGGTCCGGCAGTGGGGGAGGTGCTGGTCGAGGTCAGGGATGAGGGGAGGTGGTAGTGGTGTTACTCAGGGAGGAGGATGGACAGGACAGGAAAGAGGGGACAGGTGGATCAGGAGGGAGGAGAAGAGGTGGTGGCGGTGCTGGTGGTGTAGTGGTGTTGGCCGAGGTGATAGGGGATTCCGACGGACAATGGTGGTGCTGGTGGGAGGAGAATGGGTGGAAAGGAGGTCAAGATCGATGTGGGGGCTTCAGTGGGCTCTGGTGGTGCTGGGAGGATCCCGACAGGGTGATGTCGACGGAGGAGGAGAAGTTCTCAGGGATGAGGTCCGAGGTGGAGTAATGGTGAGGTGAGGAGGAGCGGGGGGTCCGGCTGTCGTAGATGGCGGAGGAGGATAGTCGACAAAGGGAGGTTAAAGGAGATGGCAATGGTGGCGGGGACTTCTCGGCGCTGTGCAGTCGGTGTCGTCGACTAGGTCCGGCGGGTTGGATCAGTCAAGAAGGGAACAGGGACCGGTGCAGTCAGGGACCGGAGGGGACATTCGTGCTGGTGATGGCTGTGTTGCACGGAGGTGTTGGCGGTGGTGAAGGGGACTGTGGGGGAAGTCGTGGTTCGGTGAGGCGTAGTCGAGTCGGGTGCTCCGGTGAGTTCGGCTTGGGTAGGAAGAAGGTGAACAGTATATGGGAGATGGGGATTCGGCTGAATTTTAGTTTAAGTTTGTTTTGATGTGGTAAAAATAAGAAAAAGAAAGGAAGTGGTGTATTTATACATATAGAATTTTTAGTTTTGGGGTTGACCTAGGATTAGGGCTTGGTCAACGTTCCTTGGGATTAGGACTTGGGCTTACATGGGGATGTTTGGGAGGGCTATAAATTACACTATTTAAATGTAATGGCTAGGATTTAAATGGGGGCGATGTTGTGCGTTGCACAATCCAAAAATTATGGGAAAATTCCTATGAAGGGGAAACTTTAATTTCTTCATGTATTGTCCAAGGGTGTGGACACCTCAATGTACTTTTGCATAAAAGTGCCCAACAATTAGAAAATTGCACAAAGATGAAAATTAGGTTTTAATTAATTAAATTACCGCGCAAGGTATTCTGGAATTAATTAGAAGTACATGGGGATAAAATTAGGTGGGACTCAAGTGTCATGGACATAGAGGATTCTGTGTAGAATATTATTATAATTTTTGGTTGCACAAAACGGTCAAGATTGTGTCTCCAATTTCGATTGGAATGCACAAGAGTACAAAGTTGAAATTTATTTAGAATTAAGAAATAATGTCCGCGATGTTTATTGTGCGACTAAAAAGTAGCACAAGAGAGTATAATTATAAGTTACACCGAGATCAGAATAGAAGGCGGGCAGGTCTAGGACAAGGATGTAAATTTTGTAGGAAGGCAATGGCTAGTGTAGTGCTCCAATTATCGAAGCAATGGTAGGGTGCGCTAGGTGATATAAATATTACATAATTAAATAAAATATCGTGTTCTAATTCTAGTTGGGTTCAAACTAGACCTAGTTTCACTATATAAGCCAAGTAGGCCTAATTTTGGGTTAGAGGGTTTACAATCTACCCAACTTAAAATAATTTCATCCTCAAAATTAAAATAAGGCATGGTTTCTCTCTATCTAATCTCACTTGATCACAATCTTAGAGAATTTACCTCAAGTTGACAATGCGATTTCTATCCAACTTAGAATTTATCCAGCTATCACCTAATGCTATACATCTAAGAAAATATTTCTTAAATTACTTAATCATGTTATTCAATCCTCAAAGTTTTAACACCAAACATATCATATATGATATATCCTTAATCGACTATAAAAGGGAGTCACCAAGTCATATGATTAGCCTATGGGGTATATCTAGTACTTATCAGTGTATCAACTTATACCAAGTACGAGGTTTCGTCTTTTCGAAATAAGGGAAGACGGAAAGCAATAATAAAGAGTTCAAGGGGAAGGTAATAGAATAGAAGTATGTGAATCAATAAAGAATTCAAATGGGAATTATCAAGGCAGTTGTGGATTAAAATCTTATTTGGTAGTTTCTTATTCGCATGCTCGTATCAGTACAGTTATGTACTTGATATGATATGCTCTGACATATCTAGAGGGCAAGTATGTTCGTCTGCTAGTCAACTATATATCTCAATCCACATAAAGTAGTATTACGAAGGGCGAACCAAATGTACTAAGGTTAGCTAGACCTTAATATACTGATTCTGATTATACAATGTATTAGTAGGCGTCCCCAATAATACAATATTATAATCAAGCTCGATAAAAGAAAAAGCTTGTAAAACTAGGCTATAATAGTAGTATAAGTCGAGGTAGTTCAGAAAATATAAGTACGCTAGATTATGATGAG
Source organism: Iris macrosiphon (assembly GCA_036927795.1). Lineage (NCBI taxonomy): Eukaryota > Viridiplantae > Streptophyta > Magnoliopsida > Asparagales > Iridaceae > Iris > Iris macrosiphon. Next base: position 104,811,878 of record JAYESA010000012.1, on the reverse strand, counting down.
AGAAGTTACAAAATAATTCCAGTTCACAAAAAGATAAGACTCTACAATCTCTACAGTTGTCATACTAACTCCTTGTCTAAGTCGCTAGTCGACCAAATAGGGGTATGGACCTCTAAGTTCTACTGTCTGAAAAATACTATCTTTTTATGCTAGTCTATAGTTGGTGTCATTCAGTTATACTTCATCAATGGGTTAAGAGGACTGTGTGATACTATATGGTGAGGCATACTACCCAACTTAAAATAATTACTAATACTGTACTGTCTTAAGGATACCGTAGAAACTCTTGTTAAGGTCTACAAGAAAAGATCTTGGTACTTATTAGGGTACTCTTACATTATATAGGTCATGGTCATCATAAGTCTTAGTCATAGTGCTCATAGAACAGAAGGGTTAACATTAAGAATGGAAGCGTTGGGTGGCACGACAGAAGAACATAATTAGTCGTCGCATAAATAACGATCGCTAGATTTTCAGAGGAACAAGATTTAAAATTAAATAGAAAGGCTCTAGATAAAATCATGGTTGTCTAAGGGGAAGGGGGTATGCTAATCTCTGTGTTCGAGGCGAGAAACTAGGGAAATATTATTTTATTCCCCTTGTCCTCCTAGGGTACTGTCTGCTAATACTAAGACAAGAATCTAAATATATAGTTCTATAATACTATCTCACTATAAAAGTTAGGGTTGATCCTAATATTCGACCTTAGATTTGTAGTGGTTCCTCAATACTAGGGTTAAACACTATGGTTAAATTTCAAACTAATCCTAGTAGCGTCTATACTACTCTCAAGTCATTCATAAATATATCAAGGGATTATGGTAAATCAACTTATAGGTAAGGGATGCTAGGATTTATTAAGTATTCTAACTCAGTGATGTGTCATTATCCTAGTTGTACTCTTAATAGGAAGGTTACCCTACTTATTATCTAACAACAGGGACTTCAATATTCTAGCAGGGGCTATACTCAAGGAACTATTAGGGAAGCACATGAATCAAGCAGGATGCAGCTATTCAAATAGAACAGATTGGAAGGAAGGTGAATCATAGTCAATTGTAGATGAGAACCTATACTCTATTCCTAGTTGCAGGCTTGCTCGGTACAGTAACGTAACCGAGACAATAGGCTCTTGACCTACATGGGCCACCACAAAAATATGTCATATCCCAGTCCCAAAATACGTAGTACTAGGACACATAAGCATGCCAGCCGCATGTACATGGCAACTCCAATATATGGAAACTATAACACATGAGTACGCTGTATAATAAACAATAATTCACAAGTGGGAAAACTATCACAAGTCACAGGGTATGATCTAATCTCATCCACAAAAATCAAATATAAATGAATAACCAATATCTATAACTAGATCTCAATATGAAGTATCTAATGATGGTAGTCGGATGGAAATAAATCTACTACCGAACTAGAATATAAGATAAACACAATATAAGTACATCCATTAATAAGCAATAAGGCTCGAAGAGAGACATCCGCGAAATATACGAAGCAAGTCCGGATCTGCGCTCCTGCGAATACTCAAGAACATCTACACCTAGAAAGGGACCAGGTCCTCAGAGGGACATAACAAGATACATAGAAGCATGCCATAAAGTAAATACTGTGAAAACTCAAGGGTACTCTTACCAACTACGTATGGGTAGGGAAAAGGTATAAAGCATAGCATCGAGCCAGAGGCTAAGTATCTTGCATTAGCTATAAACTGGATGCCAGATGTATATGTTGACTACATCACCGATCATGATAGCGTGCAGCTAGTAACCTCTGTCGGATGTATCGACAAGCATATACTCCCATAACCGGGTAACACTGATTTGATAACCGGGTAACACTGGCCCATAACCGGGTAACACTGGCCCATAACCGGGTAACACTGAGGCTCACGGCCCAGCAGTTTACTCTGAAACTACGGCAACCAAATGTCTGTCCCATACGCCTACTAATTGTCTTTCCCGCCCCATTTTAATGTACAAGTCACGAACACGACGTGGATATCTCATACTCTAATGCAAGTCTCTATAGAAATAAATAACTAATCTAAATACCATAACACGTAGTGCTCATACTGATGGCCAGTCAGTCATGAGGCACACGTCCCTACATAAACTCACTATATTACGTGTAATGATATGTGTCAAGGCCTGGGAGTCATACCGATAACTCCATAACTTTAGGTGGGTCTACTAGACACTAGGTCAGACACAAGTCCTAACGTCAACGCCTTCATTGACTGCACCCGAGTCTCTCTCGGACACGCATAATTAAAATAATAAACATGTAGCTAATATACAAAATTTAAACAGTACAACAAGGCAAGATATACTTGCTTGGCAAAAAGCTGCATAGTCCCAATAACCTGCTCCGAAAGTCCACAATCTGATATCCTCGGTGCGCACGTACGGGGACGACGATGACAACGACAAGGGTGATGATGATTGAGGTTGCTAAGGGTGATGGTTAAGGGTGATAATGACAATGGTGATTAGGTGATGAGTAAGGAGGATGCTGTAGATGGTGATTGGGATAATGGTGATGATGTAGATAATGATTGGAATAATGGGGTGATAATGGGGATAAGACGATAATGATGGGGTGATGATGATTGTGTTGATGATGGGAGGATGATGATGATGATGTGGACGATGGGGATGACGAGGATGATGATGTGGATGATGGTGATGACAAGGATGATGATGTGGATGATGGTGATGATGAGGATAAAGATGTGGACGATGGTGATGACGAGGATGATGATATGGATAATGGTGATGACTAGGATGATAATGTGGATGATGGTGATGGGGTGTTAATAAGATGATGATGGTGATAGTGTTTATATTAATGGTGGTGGTGTTGATACTCCGGGCAGTAGGGGGAGGTCCGGCTAGTGGGGGAGGTGCTGGTCGAGGTCAGGGATGAGGGGAGGTGGTGGTGGTGTTTGTTTTTGGTTTAATAAACGGGAAAAGATTGATAATATGAAAAACAAGATTTTATACGAAAACCCGCCCTTCTTTTATGTTTACAAACAAGATTGTACAATTTGATCCTACACGAGGATGACTAAGTATAATTTATTTAATCTAAGTAAATATTGCTATAGGTGTCCGATCTGCAGTCGATCACTTTAGCCCTTGGACCACACGATGTTGAAGAAGTGCCGTGGAAGACAAAAAGCAGCTTCGAAGGTTGCTAAAGAGGGTAGATGCTCGATGCCAAAGTCGTCGATCCCTTCTCTTTGCCTGAGCTCTGGATTCTCCTCTCTCTCTTTCTCTCTCGACCGTTTGACCTTCGATCTTTGCGACCGTTGGATCTGATACTGGATTTCTAGATCAATTTTCAGACCTAATTTCTTTGACCTTTTCCTCTGTTGATAGAGGTCTCTATTTATAGAGTTTTAGTGACAGGGACCACTCAGTCGGTGTGGAAACTGAGTAGTGGAAAGTATAGTACCATTTTACACGACGGTTTAAAATAACCAATGCCTGCGTATAGATGACCTTTTGAGTGAGCATGTGACGCGCGTCCAACTAAGGGACAAAACGCATATATCTGCTGCGAAGATCACGACGTAGAAGCCACGTAGGTAGTTATCCCTTGTGTAGAAGAGGTTGGCATAGAAGCCAAGTAACTGTCACCATGGAATAGAAGCCAAAATAGGCATAGAAGCCGAGTAGGCGTAGAAGCTGAGTAGGCGTAGAAGCCGAGTGGGCATAGAAGCCAAGTGGTCATAGAGACCGAGTGGGCATAGAAGCCGAGTAGGCATAGAAGCCAAGTGGTCATGGAGGCCGAGTAGGCGTAGAAGCCAAGTGGTCATAGAGGCCGGGTGGGCATGGAAGCCGAGCAGGCGTAGAAGCCGAGACGATGTGGACGTTTTAGCCGAAATTACGGCTCTTGGAGATATAATCAAATCTTTTGCATTAAATGCAGAGATCTGCCCCCATCCTGCGCATTAAATGCAGAGGCTTGTCTTTAAGATTTGTCATCATTCTGTGCATTAAATGTAGATACGCGCCTCAAATTCTGTATAAAGAGTGACTGCTGATGTGGCGGTCTGTTTGCCTTCTGTGGAGCGTAAGAAGCTCACGTCTGCCTGTGTAAAACTGGGCGGCGTATTCCCTTATATGCGTAAGAGTAGTTTACGCAAAGGGGATATCACTAAATGACGGTTCGGTGACATTTAATCAAATCTCCAGCATTAAATGTGGAGATCCGCCATTATCCTGTGCATTAAATGAGGAGGCGTATTTTGAAAGCCTGCCATCCTTCTGTGCATTAGGTGCAGAGACGTGCCTTGGGCATCTGTCAGTATTCGGTGCTTTGAATGCAAAGATGTGCCTCGAGAAACCGTCACCGCCCTGCGCATTAAATGCAGAGACGTGCCTCGAGCCCTGTACGAAGTACAGCTTTTGACGTGGCAGGCTGTTTGTCTTCTGCAGAGCGTAAGAAGCTCACATCGGCCTGTGTAACACTAGGCAGCGTATTCCTTCGTATGTGTAAAAGTAGTTTACGCAAAGAAAATGGCAGTAAAGAACCGCGAATCTTTCTCGCACGAAAACTTTTCGAATTCGCTGACTGTCCGCCTTCTCTGAGTAAATAGGCTGACGTAGTACCCAATCATAACCAGATATTAATTAGGAGATTTTGGTTCGGGATTCGAGGAGTCCATCCGAAATCTATATATACCCCAAGTTTCTGAGAGAAAAACTTTTCATCCGTCTTCTGCGAAAGAAAGCCTTCGTCTGTTCGAGTTTTTTCTTCGTTTCTTCTCCGAGATTTCAAAGTTTCCAGAAATGGCCTCGAAACAATCCTCCTCCACTAAGGGAAAGAAGGTTGATTCTTCTTCTCGTTCTTCTACTCAGGTGAGAGCGTCTTCGGTTGGGCAAGGCAAACTTCATTCTGAGCGAAGTATCCCGCTGACGAGCAGTGCACCTGGCCTTAAAGGTAGAGCATTTGGGACAAAAAAGAATGGCTGAAAATCCTTCGCACACGTTGTACGTGACCGCGCTAGGTCATCTTCTGTGTTGATAGCCTCTTTGAGGAAGATGATGCACAGAGATGTTTCAAATTTTATGCCCATATTTCTAATGTGTCAGCGTAAAAACTCCATATTTTTGCAGTCTAGCGTAAAAGCTTTGACTGTCGAAAGTTGGCGTATAAAATTTGAGTGTTACGCTTCTGGATGAAGATTCTGGCGTAATGCCTCAACTTTATCAGTCTGGCGTGAAGCACAGACTGTGTACTGCCAGCCTTAAACTTTTAAGCTTTAGGAAATGGATCCCAGCGTAATGGTCAAGTTTTTACGGTCTTGGCGTAGAGCACAGACTGTTGATTTTTTGCGTAGGCTGCAAGGTCTGTAATGTCTTAGTTATAGGAACTGATGTGTTTTTCTTGTACTCTTGCAGTTAACTTACATGTGTCTCCACTAGCCTATATGATGGGTTCTGCCACCGGGATGCTGCACTCCAACTATCTGGAGGATCTGTCACACGTGATATTTCCTATCTCCGGGCCGTATTATCCTGAAGGAAGGGAGATTCTGATATCGGCTCAGGGCGAGCGAATGTTGCTGAGCATGATCAACGGGGAGCCCCTGACGTACATAGACGGGGACCAATATATAAAGTCGGCCTTCCTCTTCGGGGACATGATCGACAAGCAGTCCCAAACGAAGCCCAAGAAAGAACTCTGTGTTTTCCCTGCCGGGGGCTTGGCTTTGTATCTGCCCAAGATGTCGAGAGACTATCCCATCTCGGCTTTCTTCCATGCCATACATCCCAGGAGGATGTCGTTGATGCTGACCCCTGATCTTCACGGCAGGCCGGGGAAGATCTTTCATCTGAAAGGAGCGGATCAGGGATCGTTTGTCAGTCGCCCTTCCGACAATGTGACGATGTTCAGGGGACTGTACCCGGGCAGTGTCCCGAGTGAAGACAGCTTAGTGATCCAGCCGGTCCAATTATCGACCTTCTGCAATGATTTTATGGGGCACGGTGGAGTATACCCTAAGGTGAACCCTCGGTGCGGTGGGTGGATCGCCCCTACAAACCTTCGATGGGCTCGTTTAGTTTATTGGGCCCTGAAGCATTTTCAGACCGAGTTGGAGAACATCGGTCTGTTTGCAGCTGTGAGTGCCACCAGCGTTGGGTTACCTCCTAACCCCAACCTGTTTTTGGCACTGATGGAGCGATATATTTCGCTCACCGGGACTTTTGCCACTTCACTGGGGGAGTTAGGATTCGCCCTTCATGAAATGGCAGAGATCTCGACACTGTCGATGGGGGATACTCTGTATGAAGAGTATGTTCCTATGAACCGGGAGCTGGGGGATTCAGACCCTTGGGTAGTGGAAGTATATCAGGAGCTGATGTGCCACTACCTCGCTTGCACTATTTTTTATGGTGATCCCTCAGATTTGGCTCACATCAATAAATGGACGTCCTACCTCTTCTTTCAACGGTCCCGGAATGCTAAGCCGGAGAAGGTATTGGAGGGCAAGGATCAGCCTGTGAATCCTCTGAGCGCGCTTAATGCTCAGGTAGTCGACGATCTCATGGTAGACGCTGGGGCTCCGGACTTGATCCTCAACAAAGGGATAGGACGATATCCTGTAGGCACTAAAGTCTATATTTATTTGAGGTGCTGCCGCAGGCCTCTGTCCGGGAAAGCTCAACTGGCTGGCTTTCTCTCCATATGGATGCGCCGAGTGGTGGTACCTGGCGTCGCATCTGCAGACCGCATTTACCGCAACACGCTATGGCCTGCAGTGCGTCTGGTGTTTGGGGCAAGACTGGGCTTGCTCCCTGCCATGGTGTGCCACATTCAAGCTGGCCTGAGGGCCATGACTGATGGACTGCTCGCCGATGATGCTCGACGTGATAGCTTTCCCCGGGTAGAATTACCATACCTGTATCTGATGGGATGGTTAATTCTTCATAACCCCAGGGTTATGTCTCCCGGTTCTGGCAGTAGTTCGGGGGCTAGCTTCTTGTTGAACTACAAGAAATCTTCCTAGAATGTGGCCACGGTTCTAGATTGTCGGCGGGTGCTGGGCTTCAGTCACAGCTGGAAGCTCTTCTGCACTGTCCCTTCTGTATATCGCAATCAATCGGGGATTAGGCTTGAGGATTCAGGCAGAGAGAAGACCAATATTTCTCCTAAAGCTTTTAATTGGTTGGTCTGTATTAGACCTTCCCATTTACTGTACATGAGTGAAGACTATTACTTCTTGGAGCCCTACCTGCCTAGTCAGTTTGCCAGGGAGTTTGGGTATGATCAGTTGCATGTGGGCAACGCCATTACCAGCTTCCGGTCCAGGGGTGGACTCATTGATGGAGCGAGAGGATGGCGATATTTCCTTATGGGCTGTACTGGAGAAATTTTTATCGTACCGATCATTACACTCTCCACGGAGCTGCGCATCCTGTACTCGTATGCCCAGTTCTATGTGGCAACGAACACCTTCCATCACGATTTTGATATGTATGGAAGTTTTAGGGTGCCCTCTTCCAAGTCTGGGGGAAGAGTCGAAGTATCCTCGGTTTCTTTCGACGAGGGTGAGGTATTCGTCACTCCAGATGAGCCTCTGTTGGCGGTATCGAGGGGTAAAGTACCTCTGCCTGCGGGCCTTTGGTAATCTTCGGGAAGCGAAGGGCTCCTACTCCGAAGGAGACTTCCCCTCGCAAGAGGAAGAAGATAATGGTTAATCGTCTTCTCCGGATTCCTGGTATTGAGGCTCCTGGAAGTGAGCCTACATCTCCCCATATTGGGGATAATTCTTTGATTGGAGGTTCCTCGCCTTTTAGAGAGGGACCCTCTACAGTTCCGGCTAGTGGTGCCGGAGAATCTCTGCTGGAGGCCGCCGTCGCTGCTACTGCTTCAGGTAGTAGAACAAGGTCGCCTTTGGGGCTGAGTATATCGTTTCATGGATCGACATTGGGAGAGACCCCTACCGTGCCTGTCAGTGCACCCGGCAAGATTCCTGCCGATGAGCCTCGGTTGGAATTTGACGAGGATCTGGAAGACTATTTGCCAGCGTCGGTTAGCAGACCCCTTTCTCCAGGTATGACAGCTCGCTTAGCATCATTAAGAAATGATTTAGCTGTACAGGCCGCAGATGCGACATATATTCCGTCGGCCATGGGTAAATGTCGTCTTCATGCCTCTTTTTACAAAGGTTAACATCATTTCGATACTAACTTCCTTTCATCCTCTTTTCAGGGGAAGACCTCTTCGGGGAGGGTAGTGTAGATGCGCCCTTCAGCTCTGTGTCAGGTCCTGACGGCGACACGAAGGTGGCTGATTTTGAAGAAGAAACATCTTCGGGTGCCGGCTCGCCTGTTGACGAGATTCCGATATCTCAGGAGGAGGACGAGCCTGTCATTGCGATAATGTCTCCTTTGAGTATGCTGGTATCTTCGTCCGGTGTTGGCGTTTCTTCTTTCGTCGCACCACCTGTTAAGGCGATGGCCGTGGCAACATCGTCTGTGGTTATTCTCGGAGGGGGATTCGCTAATATCGAGGCTACCCCCAGCGTCCAACCAGATCTAGCTGTGCTGATCGAGCAGTACACTAATATCTTCTACACCACTTTGAAGATGTTAATATCAAGGGTGTTGACGAAGAATCTGAGCTTTGCGTCGCTGAAGAGGTCCTCCCAGTCTGCGATAATGTCGATCCGAGAATTCGATGATACTGGGCTAGCTGAAACGCTGGAAGAGATAGTTAATGGTTTGGAGCAACCCATTAACGAATACTTGCAGCTAGCTCAAGACAATGTTGAAGATCTGGTCCAGGCTAGATACGACTCCATGACTGCGTGGCTTGCCAAACAGATGGCAGGCATAAATAAATCCAACCAGACACATCAGCAGGAGATGGATGAAGGAGAAGTCGTCCTGGAGGAGGCTATTGCTCTTCGAACGAAGTGCCAGGCCGAGCACGAAGGGAATGTAGCGAGGGTCCTCAGGCTGGAAACGAAACTCGCTCAGGCAAAAGAGTGGGCTTCTCAGTCGTCGGAAGCTCTAGTTGTGGTGGATAGCCGATTGGGCGTAGCACAACAGAACTTGGAGCGTGCTGGAGCGTGCTAGAGCCGAATTGTCCCTCATGAGCAATAATGAGGCACGACTAGAGTGGGCTCGCCATGATGTCTTGGATTCCAGGACTGAGAGGATGGCCGCACTGGCGCAGCAGCTTCGTGACCTGACTGCTCCCCCAAAATGATGTACTTTTGCTTTTGTTTTTCAATGTACTTTTGCTCCTTTTTGGGAATAATAAAGAGGCTTTCATCTGACTTTGTGGACCCATCATTTTAAAATGTAAATGACAGATTTGGGTGAAAGTGATATCAGAGATAATATGGACGTGATATACTCTTGGTAAGTTTTAGCAGGATACATCTATTCAGAGGTTATATGATAGAATATGATCCAACTAGTTTCGTTTTGGAAGTAGTTTTCTCAGAATGAGGTTTTTGCCATATTCCACTTGAGCGGAGGAGGTTAAGCATAGTACCTTTTCAGGAGTTTGCCATTGATAGGAGCCATTAACAGGTCTCCATTAGGCTGGGGTAATCTGTAAGCGCCGTTTGAGAACGTCGCTCGATCACATAAGGGCCTTCCCATTTGGGCTGGAATTTGCCCTTACTTCTGTGAGTAAGAATCATCGGCCTTCTTACGCTAAAACTAGCTCGCCGACTTTGAACACCCTTTTCTTCACTTTTTGATTAAAAGCCCTGGAAATGCGTACTTGGTAGAGCGTGATGCGCTGTTGAGCTTGGAGGCATTTCTCGTCTAATTCTTCTAGCTCTTGAAGCCTTAACAGGTCATTCTTTTCTTGAGTCAACCCATTAGCCACGGCTATCCTGAGTGACGGGATTTTGAGCTCGATGGGGAGAACTGCTTCGCTCCCGTAAACTAATAAGAATGGTGTGCAACCTGTCGGTGCTCGTACCATTGTATGGTATGCCCAGAGACATTTCCCAGCTTCTCATTCCAATCCCTTTTGTTCGAAGAGACGAACTTCTTCAAGAGCTTGATAATGGTTTTGTTGAAAGCTTCCGCAAAACCATTAGCAGCAGGATTATATGCCGTAGAGGCGACATTTTGTTTCCGATTTTTATCGCAAAATCGATAAAATGCTTGGCTGATGAATTAAGGCCCATTGTCATGGATTATCCTTCGGAGTATCCCGAAGCGGTAAATGACGTGATGCTTGATGAACCTGATCACATTATATGCCTTAACTTCAGCGAGAGGGATCGCTTCCGCCCATTTGGAGAAGTAATTCGTGATGGCCAGTATAAACTGGTGACCTTTGGAAGAAGACGGGTGAATAGGACCAATGATATCCATACCCCATGCTTCGAAATGCCAGGACGTAACCGTAGGATGTAGATATTTGGGAGGTTGATGGATAAAGTCCGCATGGACCTGACAGGCTCTGTAGTGTCTTGCATACTTTATTGCGTCTGTTATCATAGTAGGCCAATAATAGTCCATTCTCCTGACGCGATCCTGTAGCTTAGGACCGGGTTGATGCGCTCCGCATACGCCGTCATGGGCTTCACGGATAATCCGTTGTGCTTTATCACCAGAGAGACATCGTAATAATAGTCCGTCATAAGATCGGCGATATAGACATTATGACGATGCGTCGAAATAGAAGCGTAATGATCGTCTTTTGACGGACACCGCTTCTTTAGGATCTTCTGGCAAGATTCTGTATGCTACAAAATCTATAAAAGAACTTCTCCAGTCTCTCCAGGGAGGATCTGTGTCCACCGCGTAGCTGCATTCTATGTGAAAGTTGCTTTTCACACAGAATAAATCTCTGCTAATAAGGATTATCGAATTCTGCCTTCTTATAGGGGTAGCTAAATCTGCAGCTAGACTGGCTATGGCATCAGCTTCCAGATTCTGAGATCGAGCCACATGCTCTAGGAAGAATCCTTTGAATGTCATGGCTATCTCGACCATTGCTCGGTGATAGGGGATGAGGTCTGGATTTCGGACTTCATATATTCCTCTGACTTGATTGACGGTCAGCAGAGAATCACCGAAAGCTTCCAGAGATTCGATGCCCAATTCTTTAGCAACTTGGAGGCCGATTAGTAGAGAATTGTACTTCGCCACATTGTTGGAACAGGGCTCGCTAAGAGAATATGCTCGGTAGATGACGAGCTTATCAGGAGTAACTAGGACAATCCCTACCCCCGAAACCACGTTTCCCCTGGGACCAGTTTTGGAGGCACCATCAAAGAACAGTTGCCATGCATCACTTTTCATTGCGGAATTACATTCTGCAACTTCGTCGGGAATATCCTCGTACAGCTTGGAGGCCTTCGGGATCGGATGAGCAGCCAGGAAATCAGCCAATGCTTGGCCTTTGATGGACTTCTGAGGGACGTACACCATGTCATATGGTGTTAATAGCATCGCCCAACTTGCGAATCGGGAATTGAGAACACTTGGTTTGCTCATTAGTACCCGAAGAGGATTGATCCTGGAGATGATGTGAATGGTTTGGCCTGTGACATAGTGTCGTATTTTCTGAATAGCGAACATCAGAGCCAAGCATTCTTTCTCCACTAGATTGTACCGGTGTTCGGCTCCGACCATCATCCTGCTGAGGTAGTAGATAGCCTGCTCGTGACCCATCTCGTTCTTTTGTGTGAAAAGAGCTCCTAGAGAATGATCCATCGCTCGAACATACAGCACGAATGGTCTTCCTATGACAGGAGGCACCAGAACTGGCGGACTAGTAAGGTAGCGTTTGATATCGCCGAATGCTTGCTGACAGGCTTCGTCCCATACGAAGGATACACCTTTCTTCATGAGGCGAGAAAAAGGTTGATATCTCCCAGAGAGGTTGGATATGAATCTCTGGATATAAGTTAGACGACCTTGAAATTCCCTTAGTTCTCTCAGATTGTGGGGCGGTCGCATTTCTAAGATGGCCTTGACTTTATCAGGGTCCACTTGAATGCCTTTGGCGGTTATGACAAATCCCAAAAAATTTCTACTAGATACCCCCAGAATGGACTTTGTAGGATTCATTTTGAGTTAATGTTGGCGCATCAAGTCAAATACTGTCTTCAAGTCTTGGATGTGATTATCCTTGAGGCAGCTTTTGACAGCTACATCGTCCACTTAACACTCCATTGTCTTGCGTAAATGCTCATAGAATATGTTACTCATAGCCTGTTAGTACGTAGCCCCGATATTCTTCAATCCGAAGGGCATGACCGTATAGCAATATACCCCCAGTGGTGTCTGGAAGGCAGTGTGCTTCTCGTCTTCAGGATGCATCTTGATTTGATTGTATCCTGAAAATCCGTCCATAAAAGACATATGTTCAAAACAGCATGTATTATCAATCATGACGTCTGTTATGGGAAGAGGAAACGCATCCTTGGGGCAGGCTGCGTTCAGATCTCGAAAATTAATGCAGACACATACTTTCCCATTTTTCTTCATGATCGGGACAACATTGGCAACCCAGTCAGGATGTTGTTCTTCACGGATGAAGCCGCAGGCTATCAATTTCTTAATTTCAGCTTCAATGGCGTCCATCATATCCGGGCGGAACCGGCGTTAGAGCTGCTTCACAGGCTTCGAATCGGACAATATATTGAGCTTATGAGTGGCCACCTTCGGATCAAGGCCTGGCATGTCCTCATAATTCCATGCAAAGACGTCGATATATTCTTTTATCAGCTGGATAACTTCTTCCTTTTCTGCTTCGAAAAGATTGTTACTGATAATTATCGGCTTTGGCGAGAGTTCATCCCCAACGCCAATCTGGATAACTTTATCTTCAGTGGGAGGTTCTATCTGCTCGAAGCGGAACTCCCATTGTGTATCCATTTGTTAAGCCCAAGCGTCATTCTCGAATGGTTCGGATTCTTGTTCGTCTGATTCGAAGGAATCCGTCACTACCATATTTGCTGATAATGTTCGCTCGAGAACATGAGATGAGTCGGAGGACGCTGAGCCATTTTGAGAGGAGGAAAAGATATCCTCTCTTGACTCAGGAGCTGTGAGGGAGGTGGTATACCCTAACCCGAAACGAGTTCGTTGATAGCAGGGATCGTCGTGCAGCGGCATTCGTTTGCCTTTCCCGTAGTTGAGACCCGATTCCAGCTTCAAGTTATAACCCATATTTTATATGATCTTCAGAGCTTGTGGGATGTATCTGTGAATCTGCATTTTACCGGCATCATCGTCGGAAGAATCCTCTTGCACAGTCGGTTGATTGCGCATACGGCCGAAGACTATTGAATGCTGACTGCTGCAAGTAGGCGGGACAATGAAGATAAAATCCTCATGCGGTCCATATGTCATGGTGACATTGGATGATGACGCCACTTCCCATATATACGGATGATAAGAATCTATAGCTTTCAAGAATTTTTGCACTATAGGTTCTATATCGTCGTAGGGGCATAATTCCTGATTTGGAATTTGGGCGTCAATATACTGGAAAAGAGGATATTTATTATCATCTGAAACTCTATTCCCGGTTGCATTTATATCACTCGGCTGCCTGTTGTGCCAGAGGTTGATGACCAAGGGAGGAGGCTTCTAGTTCAGAGTGATCACTAAAGGATCACCCCCTTTTCCTGACCTGGTCTCGTTCAGGTGGATAGCAGTAGGCTCCATGGCTTTTGGACGAGTAGTCCGTCCTTTCACCTTGATTGACAGAGTTTGCTTGGCAGAGGGTTCTTCTGGCTCCCGGTGGGATTCCTTCTCTGCTTTGGCTGACACCTCTTCCGTGCAGTCTTGAGAGTACAATACGGCATCAGAGTAGTAGGATTCTACTTCTTTGAACGGGTTCAAGTCAGCAATCTCCGTTTATACTGTTCCTCGGGCGTCTATTTATTTAAAGCATTGGTGTAGAGTTGAAGGAACGATATTGTGGTCGTGGATCCAAGGTCTACCCAGCAAAATGTTGTAGGATACCTCTGAATCGATGACGTAACATGTAGCCACCGATCTGAGGTTGCCAATTTGGATCCTCAGGCGAATTTTCCCCAACGGCTTACTTCTTCCGGCGTTGAAACCCACGATTGTAGTGGTGGTGTACGCCAATTCGCTGGTAGGAATCCTCAGTGGTCTGAGCAGACTATGAGGAATGATGCTGATTGACGATCCCGGATCTATGTGAATCTGGCCTCCATGGAACTGATGTATCCGGTGTAATAGAGGGGTCTGTCATGCCTGTTGTGTTTTAACAGCATATCGTCTTGAGTGAAAGTGATGTTTGGGATCACCTCCATCACACTGTGGCATTGAGGACACACCACGGGTTCTTTGATAGGGGACTTGAGCTGGGTCAAGTATGTATCTGCCTGCATCAATGCTTCACTCAGGGCTTGACGAGTGTCCTGAGAGAGCCTGAGTAGCTCGAAGATGGACAGCCTGGCTGGTGTATTAGCCAGTTGGGCCAGGATGTCAAAGTTGTATGGCTTTTCTAAACCTCTGTTTTGAATATTTTTTGCAGGTTTATCGAAGTGCACTTCTTTTTGCTTCCCTTTGTCCGCCGAAGTTGGTCTTGAAGGACCGGCCTCTGGTACGATGGATTCCGGTTCTGAAGGCTTGGCAGCTGAAACGTCTGCCGATGCTTCCTCTTGGCTGGCTCCATAGTCCTGGAGGTAGGCTTTCCTTGAGTGGGTTCCAGTAGCCAAGACCTCGTCTTCTGATGCCGAGTGTACTGTAATCATGTGACACGGTTTATGCTTTGAGTTCTTTTTAGACCTAGCCTTAGCAGCTTGAGTCTCTTTCTCGATCTCTGGCACCAGATCTGGATGAACCCACATAGTCTCGCCTCGCTGGGTAGTTAGTGGTAGCAGGTCATGATTTTGACCTCTAGCTGGAGGGAGATTAACGATGTTCATCGTCGTCCGGGAAATAGGCGTAATACCGTCCGGGATTTTTTGGGGAGGCAGATTGCCAAATTATAGGGAGATCATGTTAGTCGTGACCGTCTTCTCGCAGTTGCACAGAGTGATGGCCTTAGCATCGATCAGCTCCTGGATCTTCCTTTTCAGTATATAGCACGCCTTTGTGGGGTGGTGTATGTACCTATGGAAGATGCAGTACTTGGGATTGTTGGTACTGTCGGCCTCATTGGGCCGTCTCACCTTAGGAAGGGTAATTTTGTCGCTTTTGATGAGACATTCGAATATGCTTGGAATATCGTCATCATCGAAAGAGTACACTTCAATGGGCCTGGAAGTCCCAGGCTTCGTCTGCGTGGTGGCCATCGTCTTTTGCCTGGACGTGTTGATTGCCAGAGCTTCTTTACCCTTGGAACCCCGAGGATGGTCGATGTTGGAGGATGACCTCTTGCCTTTATCGGAGGCCGAGATCATGATGCCATTATCGCGTGCCTTCTGACTATTGTCCTCCGCGACTACCACTGAGATGATGAACGAGGGCCAATCCCAGAACTGATATGGTCCTGTGAACACCGAGATCACGGGAAGAAGGTTCTTCCTGCAGATGTCCACCAATGCCGAGTCTGGGACTCCTGGAGGCATTTGCAGAGTGGCTTGCCAAAAATATTCAATGAAAGTGCGAACATTTTCCTTTTTCTTCTGCCTGACTTCGAAGAGAGAGGACATAGACATGTCCATCCCTCCCTCGTAGAATCGCGTGAAGAATAAGGCCTTGAAGTCTTCAAAGGAAGTAATGCAGTTGTCCGCCAGACTTCGGTACCACTAGTAAGCTACCCCCGAGAGACAGCCTTTGAACACCCGAGTGAGGAGGGCGTCGTTCCCTTGTAACAACACTGTCATCATGCTGAAGTAGTTCATGTATTGACTCGGTGATATTTTTCCCTCGAACAAAGCCATAGTCTGTGGTTTGTATCTAGGAGGGAAAGGGACCTCTTCCCAGATAGCTGGGTAAGGTTGGTTGATTCCTAATTTCTTGAGCTGATCTTTGTGCTTCAGGGCATTAAATTGGGCTTTCAACTCCTGTACTGCCTACATCGGATCTTCAGCCGGTAGCGGGACCACGGAGTGATGAGAAATCGATGGCATCGTAACTCCGACGGGAGGTAATACATTCTCCGAGTGAGGAAGCGAAGGAACTACTGACTCCTGATCTAGAGCAGGCTCTTGGATCGTGTTGGATGGTGGTAAGTCCACCCCCACGCGTATCTGAGTTGGAGGGTCCGACGCTGGAGCCATGGCTGCTGCGTGTTGAGTTAGCATCATCTGGTGCATATTCTCCATCATGGATTGTATTTCTTTCAGAGACGTCTCTAGTATAGTGATGCGCTGCTCAGTGTTCCCGGAGGGGGAAGCTTCCTCGTGTTCATCTCCAATGGCATAAACTCCCATCTCCCTGGGTGTCATTGAAAGATTAGTATAGGTCTCTGTAGAAGTTGACTCTATATTTTTGGCATCTGATTCGGGAGACTGGCGACCCCCAGCTTCGAAATCAGAAGAGTACGGAGCCGGTTGTTGCGACTTTGAACGGGTATTTTGGAATACCCCAGCTTCGGTGTTCATAAGGAGCATGTTGAATCTCCTTCGGCTCAGAGTTCTAGAGGGATGACATCTTGAGCCCGACCCTCCTCTAGGTATGTGTGACGCCATGTTCACAGATGCATGCGTGGGCTCTTCTTCCTAGAAAGATGGAGAGTAGCTCAACCGGTCGAAAGCCGACCGTTTTGCTTTAGAACAGCAACAATTAATTACAATCCTATGACTATTACAACAGTGCTCGCTAGGAGGCATAATAGACATGCTGGAAGATCCTCTGCCCTTGCGCTTCTGGATCAGATAATTGTGCAGGTCGGTAGGAGCTATAGAAGAAGATGATTGCTTGTTCCTTTGCTGGCATAAAGTCCGAGAAGTTGAGTAGTCCGCCGCTTGCTTTCCCTTGCGTAGTTTATAGGGATCATCTATTTTTCCGTAGAAGGCAGATGTACTTTTGCGTACGGAGCACGTTTGGGACTCCTGATTTGGCGCTGAGGCATCATCAGAAATTTTGTCTATTCCGCCAGGGACGGGAGACTGAAAATTACGCGCAGAGCGCGGATTATACTTCTGTATTAGCGCTGAGGCCTTGCCAGAAGTTTTGTCGGTCCTGCTAGAGACAGGTGACTGAATTTTACGTGCAAGGCGCGGATTATACTTCTGGGTTAGCGATGAGGCGTTGCCAAAAGTTTTGTCGGTCCTGCCAGAGACAGGTGACTGAATTTTACGTGCAAGGGCGGAGGGAGCAAAGCTACAACCTCATTCGTCGGAGAGATCGGAGAGATCGGAGAGTCCATAGGAATGGTAGAGGATGTCTTGGGCATCCAGACCTTGCGCAGCTTCCTGTTGCTTTAGACGAAGAGGGAGTGAGAGCTACCCCCTGTTCGAAGCATGTCTTCGTAGGCAGACTGGTCGAACTGGACGACCAGTGTCTTCTTCACGGATCCCATGGATACCGCATCGTTTTGAGCAATAGCTTCCTCATCAGAAGAGAAAGATGTCCCCAGCAGAGTTGCCATCTTGTTTATGGTTTAATAAACGGGAAAAGATTTATAATATGGAAAACTAGGTTTTATACGAAAACCTGCCCTTCTTTTATGTTTACAAACAATATTGTACAATTTGATCCTACACGAGGATGACTAAGTACAATTTATTTAATCTAGATAAATATTGCTATAGGTGTCTGATCTGCAGTCGATCACTTTAGCCCTTGGACCACACGATGTTGAAGAAGTGTCGTGGAAGATAGAAAGCAGCTTCGAAGGTTGCTAAAGAGGGTGGATGCTCGATGCCAAAGTCGTCGATCCTTTCTCTTTGCTTGAGCTCTGGATTCTTCTCTCTCTCTCTCTCGACCGTTTGACCTTTGATCTTTGCGACCGTTGGATCTGATACTGGATTTCTTGATCAGTTTTTAGACCTAATTTCTTCGACATTTTCCTCTATTGATAGAGGTCTCTATTTATAGAGTTTTAGTGACAGGGACCACTCAGTCGGTATAGAAACCGAGTAGTAGAAAGTACAGCACCCTTTTATACGACGGTTTAAAATAACCAATGCCTGCGTATAGATGACCTTTTGAGTGAGCATGTGACGCGCGTCCAACTAAGGGACAAAATGCGTATATCTGCTGTGAAGATCACGGCATAGAAGCCACATAGGTAGTTATCCCTTGTGTAGAAGAGGTTGGCGTAGAAGTCAAGTAACTGTCACCATGGCATAGAAGCCAAAATAGGCATAGAAGCCGAGTAGGCGTAGAATCCGAGTAGGCGTAGAAGCCGAGTAGGCGTAGAAGCCGAGTGGGCATAGAAGCCAAGTGGTCATAGAGGCCGAGTGGGCATAGAAGCCGAGTAGGCATAGAAGCCGAGTGGTCATGGAGGCCGAGTAGGCGTAGAAGCCAGGTGGTCATAGAGGCCGGGTGGGCATGGAAGCCAAGCAGGCGTAGAAGCCGAGACGATGTGGACGTTTTAGCCGAAATTATGGCTCTTGGAGATATAATCAAATCTCTTGCATTAAATGCAGAGATCTACCCCCATCATGTGCATTAAATGCAGAGGCTTGTCTTTAAGATTTGCTATTATTTTGTGCATTAAATGCAGATATGCGCCTCGAATTCTGTATGAAGAGTGACTGCTGATGTGGCGGTCTGTTTGCCTTCTGCGGAGCGTAAGAAGCTCACGGTTGCCTGTATAAAACTGGGCAGCGTATTCCCTTATATGCGTAAGAGTAGTTTACGCAAAGGGGATGTCACTAAACGACAGTTCGGTGATATTTAATCAAATCTCCAGCATTAAATGTGGTGATCCGCCATTATCCTGTGCATTAAATGAGGAGGCATATTTTGAAGGCCTGCCACCCTTCTGTGCATCAGGTGCAGAGACGTGCCTTGGGCATCTGTCAGTATTCGGCGCTTTGAATGTAGAGACGTGCCTCGAGAAACTGTCACCGCCCTGCGTATTAAATGCAGAGACGTGCCTCGAGCCCTGTACGAAGTACAGCTTTTGATGAGGTAGGCTGTTTGTCTTCTGCGGAGCATAAGAAGCTCACATTGGCCTGTGTAAAACTAGGCAGTGTATTCCTTCGTATATGTAAAAGTGGTTTACGCAAAGAAAATGGCAGTAAATGACAGCCTAGGTTGTAGTACCGTGCCATCATGATACCTGTCGCTTAGGTTGTCGTGTAGTACTCTTTGTCAGGAGTCCAGACGTCAGGTTCATTGCATGATCTGACAGGTTTATTTCAAAGAATACGAAGCGTTCCTCGTACACTTTAATGCTGCATTGAAAGCGGATGAGTTTTACGCCATATAGGTGATGAAGCACCATATTTACGCTGATGCAGCCTGGACATACTGCATTACGCGGATGGTCCTTGAGCCTATATTTTTATGCTGTACTCAGCGGAAATGCTCTGTTGCACGTCTTGATGGCTCTGAGGTCCTCTGTTTACGCTGCCCTGCATCAATATACTGCGTACAGCTATCCGGCATATTTTTCATGCTTCTACAAGACCCCCTTCAAATTCCTCGTAATTTGAAATGCTTTGAATGAAGCATAAACCGTTCCTCGTAACTCGAAATGCTCTGAATAGAGCCTGAAATGGTCAAGCCTGACACGTTCGAAGATGTGGACGATGGTGATGACGAGGATGATGATGTGGATAATGGTGATAACTTGGATGATGATGTAGATGATGGTGATGGGGTGTTAATAAGATGATGATGGTGATGGTGTTTATATTGATGGTAGTGGTATTGATACTCCGGCCAGTAGGGGGAGGTCCGGCTAGTGGGGGAGGTGCTGGTCGAGGTCAGGGATGAGGGGAGGTGGTGGTGGAGTTACTCAGGAAAGAGGAAGGACAGGACAGGGAAGAGTGGATAGGTGGCTCCGGAGGGAGGAGAAGAGGTGGTAGCGGTGATGGGGGTGTAGTAGTGTTGGCCGGGGTGATGAGGGGATCCCGGCGGACAGTGGTGGTGCTGGTGGGAGGAGAACGGCTGGAGAGGAGGTCGAGATCGACGTGGGGGCTTCAGCGGGCTGTGGTAGTGCTGGGAGGATCCCGGCAGGGTGATGTCGACGGAGGAGGAGAAGTTCTCAGGGATGAGGTCCGAGGTGGAGTAACGGGGAGGGGAGGAGGAGAGGGGGGTCCGGTTGTCGTAGATGGCGGAGGAGGATGGTCGACGGAGAAAGGTTGAAGGAGATGGCAATGGTGGTGGGGACTTCTAGGCGTTGTGTAGTCGGGGTCGTCGACTAGGTCCGACGGGTTGGATCAGTCGAGAAGGGAACAGGGACGGGTGTCGTCAGGGACCGAAGGGGACATTCGTGTTGGAAGTGGCTGTGCTGCACGGAGGTGGTGGCGGTGGTGAAGGGGACCGCGGGGGAAGTCGTGGTCCGGTGTGGCGTGATCGAGTCAGGTGCTCCGACGAGATCGGCTTGGGGAGGAAGAAGGTGAACAGTATATGGGAGATGGGGATTCGGCTGAATTTTAGTTTTAGGTTTGTTTTGATGTGGGAAAAATAAGAAAAAGAAAGGAAGTGGTGTATTTATACATGTAGAATTTTTAGGTTTGGGGTTGTCCTAGGATTAGGGCTTGGTCAACGCTCCTTGGGATTGGGCCTTGGGCTTACATGGGGATGTTTGGGAGGGCTATAAATTATATTGTTTAAATGCAATAGCTAGGATTTAAATGGGGGCGATGTTGCGCGTTACACAATCCGAAAATTATGGAAAAATTCCTATGAAGGGAAATTTAGGCTTCTTCATGTATTGTCCAAGGGTGTGGACACCTCAATGCACTTTTACATAAAAGTTTCCAATAATTAAAAAATTGTACAAAGATGAAAATTGGGTTTTAATTAATTAAATTACCGTGAAAGGTGTTCTGGAATTAATTAGAAGTACATGGGAATAAAATTAGGTTGGACGCAAGTGTCATGGACATAGAGGATTCAGTTTAGAATATTATTATAATTTTGGGTAGCACAAAACGGTCAAGATTGTGTCTCCAATTTTGATTGGAACGCACAAGAGTACAAAGTTAGAATTTATTTAGAATTAAGAAATAATGTCCGTGATATTTATTGTACGACTAAAAAGTAGCACAAGAGAGTATAATTATAAGATACACCAAGGTCAGAATATAAGGCAGGTAGGTCTAGGACAAGGGTATAAAATTTGTAGGAAGGCAATAGCTAGTGTAGTGCTCCAATTATCAAAGCAACGGTAGGGTGCACTAGGTGATATAAATATTGCATAATTAAATAAAATACCGTATTCTAATTCTAGTTGGGTTCAAACTAGACCTAGTTTCACTATCTAAGCCAAGTAGCCTTATTTTGGGTGAGGGGGTTTACACTCACTATCAAGAATAAGTATCTTTTGCCACGAATTAATGACTTTTTCGATCAGTTAAGTGGTGCCATGGTATTTTCTATGGTAGACTTGAGATCAGGCTACCAGTAAGTGAAAGTGAAGCCGGAGGACATATCGAAGACTGCTTTTAGAACTTGGTATAGTCAGTATGAGTTTATGGTGATACCGTTTGGGTTGACTAATGCCCCGACATTATTTATGAATTTGATGAACAAGGTGTTCTATCAGTACCTTAATAAGTTCGTGGTGGTGTTCATCGATGACAAACTCATATACTCGAAGACACCGGAGGAGTACGAGGAGCATTTACGGTTTGTGTTGGATGTGTTGAGGAAGGAGAAGCTGTATGGGAAGCTGTCCAAGTGTGAGTTCTTCCTGGACAAGGTAGAGTTCTTGGGACATGTTGTGACTGGTGATGTAATTTCAGTGGATCCTAAGAAGATCGCAGCAGTGGAGTCTTGGAAGACCCCGAGTTCAGTAGCAAAATTAGGAGTTTCTTGGGTTTGGCAGGCTACTACATAAAGTTTGTGCAAGATTTTTCGAGGATTGCCGAGCCGATGACCAGACTCACCAGGAAGGATGTAGAGCTTGTTTGAATGGAGGATTGCCAGGTTGCTTTTAAGGAATTAAAAAAGAGGTTGACGTTTTCTCTTATTTTGATGTTGCTATCAGGGTCTGGAGGTTTCACTATTTATAGTGATGTATCGGGGAAAGGTTTGGGTTGTGTTCTTCAGCAGAATGGGAAAGTGATTGCCTATGCATCCAGGCAATTGTGTCCTCATAAAAAGAACTATCCTACCCATGATTTGGAGCTGGCAGCAGTCATCTTTGTCCTAAAGTTATGGAAATACTATTTGTACGACGAGTGTGTGGAGATCATCATAGACCATAAGAGCTTGAAGTACGTTTTCATGCAGAAGGAGTTAAACATGAGGCAGCATCGGTAGTTGGAACTGATAAAGTATTTTGATATATCTTTGTAGTATCATCCTGGAAAATCTAATGTAGTTGCCGATGCCTTGAGCAGGTATCCGGTAGCTATGTTCTTGACGTAAGATAAATATTTATGGAGGACTTGGAGAGCTTGGACATTAAGGTGATAGTTCCTAGTTTTTCTATGCAGATATAGGGATTGCAAATATACTCAGATTTGATAGACATGATCAAGGCGGCACAGTATAAGGATGTATCTCTAAAGAGCATCAGAGCTTAGGTGAGAGCAGGATTGGAGGATGATTTCATCATTGCTGAGGATGATTCTTTGCGGCATGGTGTTAGATTATGTATGCCTAGCAGGGAGCTGCGTGAGAAGGTTTTGTAGGAAGTGCATCGCTCTCAGTATTTCATACATCCAGGTGCCAACAAGATGTATTAGGATATACGAGAGAATGTGTGGTGGTATGGCATGAAGTGAGAAGTGGCACAGTTTGTATCCAGATGCTTAGTGTGCCAGCAGAAAAAAGCCGATAGGCAGAGGCCAGGAGGTTTACTTCAGCCATTATCCATTCTAGAGTAGATGTGAGAGCATATTACTATGGATTTTGTGTCCAGATTCCACGATCTCTAGGAGAGAAAGATGCAATTTGGGTCATCGTTGACAGGTTGACCAAGTGGGCCCACTTTTTGCCTTTCAAGGTAGGTTTGTCTACAGAGAAGCTGGCTGAGATGTATGTGAGGCAGATCGTTAGGATACATGGAGTTCCCGTCAACATAGTCTCGAATCGGGATAGTCATTTCACTTCTTATTTCTGGAGGAGTTTATAGGCTAGTTTAGGCACCCAGCTCAAGTTCAGTACTACATATCATCCATAGACAGATGGGCAGTCAGAGAGGACTATTCAGACTCTCGAGGATATGTTGCACACTTGTGTACTAGATTTTGGGGGTTCATGGAAGAACCATCTCTATTTGGCAGAGTTTGCTTACAACAAACAGCTACCAGGCTAGTATAGAGATATCACCATTTGAGCCTCTGTACGGTCGGAGTTGTCGTACTCCCTTATCTTGGGACAATATTGGAGAGGTAGTTTTGCTGGGCCCAGAGATGGTTGTGGATGCAGCGAAGAAGGTTAAACTGATCAGAGACAAACTTCGAGTGGCGCAGGACAGACAGCGGCATTGGGCCGATAGCCACCAGAGACCTTTAGAATTTGAAGTATAGTTTTAGATTTTTATTTATGCTTGTTATTGGTTGTTTGTTATAGATTAAGTTCTTAAGGTTATGTTTTGTTTTAGGTGGGTGGTTTGGTGTTTCTAAGGATTTCTCCGATATGAGGCACGATTCGCTTTGTTGGAGACGGAAAGCTTAGTATACGATTCATCGGACCTTTCACTATTCTAGAGAGTGTCAGTGCAGTTGCTTACAGACTAGAATTACCACCTGTACTGGAGGGAGTGCACAATATTTTTTATGTGTCGCAGTTGAGATGGTACATGGCGGATCCTAGTCACGTGCTGGATCACTCAGAGATAGAGGTGGGTCCTATTCATAGCTATCTAGAGCAGCCAGTTGAGATTCTAGATCGGAAAGAGAATATGCTAAAGAACCAGACTATTTCCTTAGTATGTGTCGCATGGAGGCATCACTCTCCTAGAGACTAGATCTGGGAGAGAGAGGATGAAATACGGGAGCGTTACCCATATTTGTTTGTGCCTTGAGGTATGTTCTGATATGTTCTTTCCTAATTATATTCTATTCTTTCTGTTTTGTTCTGTTATTTCTTTGGGGAAGTTTTTGTCTTTGAATTTTGAGGACAAAATTATTTTAAGGGGGGTAGACTTTTCACTATCACATTTTTTAGGAAAGGGTATTTTTAGTCATTTAATAATTAATTAAAATTGTACATGATGAATAATTATTTATTATATTATTTAATTATTATTAGATGTTAGTTTATTATTTTGGACGTGTTAGTGGACCAAACAAGTTTAGATTAGATCCATGGACCAATATTTATTATTAGTTAAAATTGAGCCCAATTAGAAGTCCATTCATTAGGAAGAATATTAATTTAATTAAACCATTAGACTAGAACCTTCCCTCCTTAATTATTTCTTCAAGAGAGGCCCCAAGGGGTATAATAGATATTATATAGTAGCTTGAGGGAGGGGGCATAGGGGGCCGGCCTATATAAAAGAGGAAAAAAAAGATTCTCTCTCCTCTTTTTATTTCAAATCTAGATCTAGAATTTCCCTCAACCAAATTCCTTCATTCCCACATAAATTCTCTACCATTTTTTTCCTAATTCACTATTGGAAGCTAGTAAAGCATGGATCTAGAAGGATGAAGCAAGGATCAACAAAGAGGAGCAAGGATCTACAAGTTCAAGGCCAATTTCATCAAATTTAGAGGTTACATTGGGAATCCATCTTCCAATAGGTACAATTCAGTTTTTCTCCTTTAATTAAGTTCTAAATCTGAGATTTAATCATGAGAAACCACCTTATATGCATAGGCTACCCATAGAAATTAGAATTAGGTTCATAGGAGACCTGTGGAGAAAGTTATGGTACTTTTTGTGTCAATTTTGGAGAAATTTTGAGATTAACACTTATTGTGTTTGTCAATTGGTCATATAAACCAAATTGACATGTTTTTGTTTTTGTATGGCTAGTATCATGTCCACAATTGGATACGTGAAGGTCGTATCCAAACAATTTAGTAATATGCGTTGATTTGGGGGTTTTTCCTCCGACAAGGGACTTTGTGCATGTCACATTTTGACACGGACACGTAGATGTATATTTTACTCTTCTATTATTCATAAATAGTAATTTAGACTTGCTCGTGTCCTTCGGGGTATGTTTAGTTGTGTGGTAGACTCGTATCGTAAGCGTATCATAGATCTAGTGTGATACAGGTGTGATACACTCCACGTGTTTGTTGTGTTGTATTTCAAGATTTAATTTGGATGTTCATAGCTATTAGTATGTATGTATTTATATGTATATGTATATAGAAATATATATATGTATATGTATGTATAAATATATATATATATATATATATATATATATATATATATATATATATATTAATGGGTATGTTATATACATGTACATATGAATGTGTATGTATAGCATTTATATATGGCTATGTGATTGTGTGTTTATATATATGTATTGGTATCTATGTATCCATTAACATATGGTTATATATATAGTTAATATATATATATATATATATATATTAGTATGTATATGTATATAGGTGTTACGTGCGTAAGTGGTTACATATATATATGTATCTAGTTATATATGGTGTATATAGGTGTTTGAGATTATGTGTCTGATAAGGGGTTAGCTCAGATAGAAATCAGTGACAGCAGTAGTAAACAACAACAGCCAGCAGCAACAGCGATGACAATCAGCGACAACAACTACAACAACTGCAGCAAACAGCAACAACGCACAACATCAGCGACAGCAGTAGCAAACAGCAACAGCCAATAGCAACAACAACGGTAATCAGTGACTGCAATAAGATAGTAGCAGCAAATAGACTAATAGCAACAGCGACAACAGCAGCAAACAACAACAACACACAGCAACAGTGACAGTGACAGAAATCAGCGATAGCAGCAATTGGGAGTTCAGTCAGTTGACTAGTTGGTTAGTAGTTCCTTTGGTTACGAGCTAGTATATAGTTGGTAGTTAGCTATTAATAGCTTAATAGTTATCTAGTTAGTTAGATATACATACATATTTATGTACCTCTAGTTTTATATGTGGGTATATGTATTAGTTGCATTGTAGGTAGTATAGTATAGTAGTGATGTTATGTAATACATTATAATTGATAGTTATATTAGATTGATAAATACCTATTAGTCTATGGTTTAGTATTGGATAGCTAATATATACTAGAGTAGCATTACCTTGAGATACCAAGATAAGTGTCAAGGTATTGAGGATACTCAAGATATTTGGGTTCGAGTATCAAGATGGAGGTTTGGTATTGCGATACCGCATTGGTTCAAAGACAAGGTATCCACTTAGCATCCGTGACTAGGATTAGTATATTTAATATTGTTTATATATGCATATATAATTATTTCTATATTTATTAGTTGCGTATCCTGAGAATACCAATCCATGAAACCAAGTGTCAAAAAATCAAGGATATCTACACTAAATAAAAGAAACATAGAGGATATTATAAACAAAAAACTATCAGAGAATGTACTCGCCTGGAATCCGGTGAACAGTATCAAAGAATTACGGAACAGTGCCTCGGGTACATAAATATAGAATATTACATCAAAACAAGATTTTGGAATAAAAATAAGTTAAACTAGTCCAAATCTAGGTTATTAGGCCAAGTCTAAGTCAAAACAGTCAAACTAGGTCAACTCTAGTCAAACTTGGTCAAACTAACTATTTTTAGGTTGTATGAGTCAATCTCTAGGTTATTGGGTCCAAATGCTACTTATCTAGGCTACACTAGTTATATTAGGATACTAGAATATCAACAATATTCTGTAGTATAAGATACGTAAAGTAGTATATAATATACAAGTATAATATATATTAGTATCTTCTAGCTAAACTAACACTAAATAGATACCTTGGCCTTGATCCAACACGGTATCACACTAGCTACACCCCCTCTTGACACCAAAAACCTAATACCTTATCATTACCTTGCGTATCACAAGGTAATACTAGAACTAACATTAACTAAAACTAATACTCATGCTAACTAGTGTATATATACACCCTCATATATATACTAACTCATAACTAACTAACATGCTAACATATATATATATATATATATATATATATATATATATATATATATATATATATATATATATATATATATAACTCTATCTACCATAACATATAACTACTCACTCAAACTAACAGTTAAATAATATTTAACTAACAACTAACATGTACATCTAATATAACATAACTTATCTTATTTCTACCTTTGCACCTATCCACAAGTATCAACTGATACTCAAGTTGCTACCCTCATATACAACTCAACAATTGCAAGGAAACCTCACAACTGAACTCAAGATATAATATACAATCCTACCTCAATATTAACTAATACTCATATACACTAACTTACCTTACACACTATTGCCAATAACTGAAACCAAAAGGGACTACACGTAAGCAGTGAGCAACAGTCATCTATTATGGCCACTACTACACCGCCACACCTACATTGCTCCCCCAAATCCTTGTTGCCTTCACTGTGACTGAGCACAGCCCAGGCACTTTTACTCTAACTTGTAACCCGCGCTTCACTGATACATATAGAGCCCGAACTTTCCTCACTACATGGACTGTACTGCTCCCTGACTGATACTGGAGTATCAACTATCCCCACACACCTTGATATTAACACAACAAGTCCGTACTTGATACAATCATCACACAAGCCTTAATTCCTTCTGACAGTCCACTGATCCCTCATGGCCACTGTTTCAGTACAGTGCTGACTGGACTGCCATCTCGATTACCTGATACTCTGCAACTAACACATTTCTAGAATAGGAATATTTTTGTTATTTTGCATTATTATAAATATTGTGTATTTTTTATATAATGTGTATGATAAACACTAGTTTACCTAACTAGACTTGCCTTGACCCATTAATTTAATTAATTTGTTAGTCATGGTTTCACTCATTAGTTTAAGAGAATGAGTTAGTTATTGAGTTTAGACTATTTGACTTGAGTCAATAGTTAGTCATGACTAGATTAATTCTATTAAATCTATTTATACTCAAGAATAGAATATTACTCCCCAGGTTTAGTTAGATCCTATTCGTGAAAGAATGAGAGGGGTACTGGTGTCAATTCAAACATTCCTCAACCAAACCCAAACCCTAGAGGAAGCTTATTTAAGCCTCTTCATTCATGAGTACCCTCTATTTATTTCTATTAAGCTTATCACCAAATTTGAGAGCAAACCCTAATTTCTCTACTCCAAATCTTATCCCTCTTATTTTTATTCCAAGAAGATTAAGGAAGCTTGGCATTGCTAGAGGAAGCTTGAAGAGGAGTCCAAGTTGTGTCTGCTTCATCTTTCTCGTGTCCAAATTTAGAGTTTTTCAAGGAGGTCACTCAAAACCTAGGTAATTCTCTATTTTCTACTCTATTTATGATTAAGAACACCGATTGGACCTATAGGAACCATACCATAGGTAAAAATTGCTTTCTATGGCTAGATCTAGGTGCTAGAAGCCCTCATTTACCTCGATTTATGATTTTTTTTTCTTGGAGAATATTGATTTGTTCCTCAAAATTGGGTGAAATATGAGTTTAGAGCTCCATGTGTTTGATAGAATATCTATTATATTATTTATACTTTATTGACTATAATAGATGTGTTCATAAAGCTATAGTGGTGTATCATGATGGTGGTTGAATGTTTGGTGATGGTATCATGAGTGTGTATCATGATACTCACCAAGTATTTAACAAATTGATTGCATTGTTGTTGTTGTGTGTGTATGTGGTATCTAGAATATGAGATGTTGAGAAGTGAGTATAAATGTGTTTAATAGAGGATATGTGAAAGAGTGCACAAAGGAGGAGTGGTGTGTTGTTCCCATGGGATACTAGTGATTGTATGGGGTATGTACTGGGTGGTAGTGTGGGATTATTGTGCAAAGATAACTAGAAATAGTGGCATGGAAAGTCTGATACTAGTGTGTTGTTAATGGGTCTGAGGGTGTTAGTGTGCGAGCATGGTGTAAAAATTGGTGTTCGTATCCGTGTGAGTGTGAGGGATATTGTTGACAAGTATTTTTGGTGTATCTTTAGCATTGAGTCTGTATAGGTTAGTATCTTCTATGTGAGATTAGTGAGTAAGAGAGTTTTGAGTGAGAACCAATATACCACCTCCACAGCCATTACCTAGTGCACAGCAAGCAGTGAAGTAGCATGGTTGGGTTGGGTATTGCAGGGATGCAAATAGGATGAGAAGAGGAGTTGTACAAGCAACAAAGGCAACAACAATAATGAGAGGAACAATAGCGGTATACAGTACCCGTTGGCACTGCAATAAAGCTTTGAAGTTGGGCACATCAGTATAATAATGTGTAGGGTCTGAACTCAGTTCAGATATCATGTACTAGATGGAGGCACTGCTTCTTTAGCAGTTATGATTTGTGGACTGACAGTTGGGGGTAATAGCATCAGCATCAAGGTATTACCTCGGTGCATGGTTGTGAGGCATGGTTTAGAAGTTAGTGCTAGAGTTTTGGGGATGCCTTGGTATGGTTAAGTAGTAGTAAGATTAGAAGAGGATGTGGTGCTGCAGTGCACTATGTTAGTAAGTGATGTGCCTTGCATTGGGTTAGCAAGTAAGTGTAGTACCATTTGGAGGTAATTTTGTAATAATACTTTGATAGGATGGGTATTAGAGATGTGGAACTTAAAGGGGGTATCTGCAGATAGCAGCAACCTGCTTGATGCAGATGTAGCACCAACGTTAGGAGTTGGGGCTCACAGCATCAGCAAGAGTGAATATAATAGTTAAGTACAGTAAGTGCAGTGACTTAATTATGATTGTGGTACAACAGAAAGCTCGAGTTGCAGAAAACTGTAGGTGGTGTTGCCTGGTTCAACAATATGTGGGAGGGACAAGGACTAGTACAGATTTAAAGGAGGGTAGAGTAGTAGAAGCAACTCGAGAGAGGGTAGTTGAGTTCATATACCCTGAGTACAGAGTATAGGTGCAGGCTTGAGTATAGTGAGATAGGGAAATTATGTATCAATCCTAGTTGAAGGTAAATATTGGTTGTTTGGATGTTAGCATCAAGGTTGGGGCTCAGTTTTGAGGTACAATCAGGTATAAGGAGAGGAAGGCACTGTAAGGGGGTATTTGTAGGAGTCTACTAGTATGTGTTTATATGTGAATGAGGGAGTGTGCATATACACGAGTGTATAGGTGCTGTATTATTTGTGTGTATGCATTAAGGTCTAAGTATCAGTGCACTTGATACATGGATATCAAGTGTCACTTAAATAGGTAGTGTTAGAAGTATTTGGAGTTAGTTTAGGTATGTGTTGATGAGTATCTAGTAGGATGGTTGGACATTGGTGTACCAGTAATCCTAGGATTGGGAGAGTGTTAGCAAGCAGTAACAGCAATTGATTGAGCTCGGGTAAGTTCAGGAGTTGCAGTCTTATAAGGAAAATTTGGGGACTCAATGCACAGTGGCAGTACAAGTTACTGAATAGTAGTACAGAGGCCAAGATGCAAAACCATATTTTTAGATTTGATGCATGTGCACTTGTGTTGGTGTAGAGCATCTATGCTCAATGTGCACTGAGGTATGACAATAGTTGTGAGAGGGTGAGGAGTGTTTGATGGGGTGTAGTTGCTCTATATGTGCTGTATAAACATATGAGTGTATCAGTGAGGACTTGAGGTATCAGTGAGAAAAGGTAATGGGAAGTTCAGAGTATTTTTGATTTGGAGTATATAGTATCAGTTCCTGACTTCAGGGAAGTGTGTGGCCAGTGTGCATGATTAAGAGAGAATATGGTTTGGCAATGCAATGGTGTCAGGCTTGGTTACACATTGGTTTTGGTTCAGCTCAAAACTGAAAAGAAGTGGGATTCCAACAAGCATAGGATACCTGGGTATTTGAGGAGTTCTAGAGAGTGCACTTGAAGTAGATAGCAATGTCTTGGTATGTATATGTTGGAGTGGTGTGTATTGTGTTTTAGTGTTATGGGAGGATGGTGCATCAAGAATAGTGAGGGAAATATTACTGGTAGTGGTACGATAAAAGGGTGCCAAGTGAGGTGTTAGAGTGTTAAGTGAGACTGATACCAAATGTATCAGTGAGAGGGATTGGTGTAAGATGATTGATACTAAAGTGTACCAGTAAGGGCATGGATTGGCCTGGCATAGGCCAAGTGTTTTTTTGTAATATGTAAGTGTAGTGAGCTTAGTATTAGTGTGGGTAGTGGTATGGAGTAAGTGCATATGAGTAACAAGCTACGAGGTGAGTTAAGATAAGATAGGGTATGAGTGTTAGAGTATTGATACTCAGGTATTTCCTTTAGTTAAAGTTACTCGGGTAAGTGTTGAAGTATAGGTAAGACATCATAGTTAGGCCAAAGTTATAGTCTAGGAATTAAGACACTAGTTTTTAGTTAGGGTTAATAGTTAAGGTATTAGTATATATATATATATATATATATATATATATATTATAGTGTATATTCATGCCTACTAGTATGACCTAAAAAAATCTTGTATAGCTTAATATTAGTAAGGTATTGACCCAGTTTATCCTAGAGACCTAGTTTAAAGCTAGTTTAATATGTTTATGATTCTAAAATACTATTTTGACTTGATAATTCATATTTAGGTCTTTGAGGTACCAATACGGACACAGTTTTGCATTCATTGATCTGGAACACATGTGAGTACATTCTCTGATATTTTCTATTCTTTTGACAATTATTATGATTCCAGCTCTGTAGTGTTATATACTGGATTTTTGACACGAGGATACACGGATTAGTATATCCTGGATTCCGGCATGAGATGTTATCTCCTAGAGGACCCTGTATATGTCATGTGATTCTTGTACATGTATAAACACCAATTCAGGAGTATGTTGGCCCCCTGCTCCCTGAATCTTGTGTCGTAACTTGTCATGGTTGGATCCACTATACTAGTCGGGGGACAGGGGAAGTATTAGCAAGTTATGTGATCGTACCCCACATTTATATGTATCATAGCTAACCATGCAGCACACGTATGGTTAGCCTGACCATATTACATGTCCCATAACTTGCTAGATATGATTAGCCTAACCCTTCCTGCATCATAGCTAACCCCACATCTGCATATGGTTATTCTGACCTTACATGTATCATAGATAATCATATATAGCAAGCATAATCTAGTCCCAAGCTGATCATATAACAAACTAATATTTCAAACACATAGCTAGTTATTTCTATTATTTTATTCCAGCTTGCACTTGATGAGACTAATACTTATCTGCTTACTTACTACATACTATTTCTCTGTGATTGCTATGTGTTCTCACTTGCTTCTTATATTCTAGTATTACTTATTCTATCTTGTATATTCATTACTCATTGTTTATAGTCTTTATCAATATAATTGAAACTTCTGTTAGTTTATGTGTTTCGCTCCATTCCTGACTGGATAATATTTTTTAGAGGATCTCGAGGTCTTTTTTTCCACTTATTATTGACCAGGAGAAGATGATGGTTATATTCTGGAGCCACAGGAGGAGCCATTTTCCATAGAGGAGACACCAGTAGTGCCTTTGCTAGTGTTATCTTTTATTTTATATTGGATTATTCCAACCTTGAGATATTGAGTTGTATTATATTTGAAACTTATATTGGTGTTGAGATAGCTAGACTCTAGAATAATTGTTAATGTTTAAGATGTATATATTTCTATAATTCTCTTGATCCTTTTATATCATATCATGCATTTTGTCTTTCTTATAGTTTTACTGTGATTGAGTATTGATATTGCTATTATATATTCATCTTATCCGCCGTATGGGGTTGAGATTATCATTGACAGGTTATGATGTATTATTATGAGATGTGATAGATAATATTAATGACCTAGACAGCGTTCTATTGCCGATGATGTGGCATAGGCTAGACGTACCCACGTACTAGTGCCCTCAAACAGGGTGCGGGTCATGACACATTTTAGTGGTGGCCATGTAGGCCTCGTCTTCATAATTAGTGCAATATCATGGTAGTACAACGACTTAGTTGTACCACTATGAGCCTGCAATAGGATATAAGAAATAGGATATTTGGAAGAGAGAACACTCAATGACAAATTAGGATTCCTTAAAAGATTTCCGAAACGACCCAGAGAATATTATTATAAACTTTAATTCAAAATCTGTTTTCACTTGTTTTCTTTCACTATCACTTGTTCGTTGTTGAATTTTACTCTTAATGTTGTTGTTGACTTTGATTCTTGTATCGAGATAAATTTTATGGACTTAATTGAGAAATATTTTGATGGCATATTTTGATGAGGACAGTGAGAAAGATAACTGTTTACCTTGGTTATAGAACCAAAAGTTTATCGCAGCCATACTAGCTGGCGTGGCAGAAATAAAGAGACCTAATTTTGTATGTATATATCTTACTTATAGAATTTAGAGTTTCTCGCAGCTATACTAGTTGGCATAGCGAGGATTCTAGATAACGTGAATATAGGTATATACCCTAGTTATGGACTCTATAGTTTATCACAGTTATACTTACTGGCGTGATGGGGATTCTAGGTAACATGATTTTAGATAAACGTGTATGATTATCAGATTGTATCTTAAATTGGTTCTTAACATATCATCTCTATTATTCTATCTTGATATCATTGAGTTCTATTACATCATCTTATTAGCTCAGGATAGGAATATCTTTAGTTTCTCTAATTAGTTCCTTATAGAGTTTTACCTTTATTAGTTCCTAAGGTAGCTTCCTTGGATAGTGCAGTAGCTTGATAACTTCCAGATAGGTTGTGTCGAGGTGAGTATCAATTTTATTTTTGAGAGTGTAGCTAGTGGGTCAATGAGTTGCTCCTAGTTGGGTATGTGAGCATCAGGCATTAGTGTATATGGCTTAGAAGTAAATTATAGCGTAGTACCATCATAACAATAGTTCTAAAATAGGTGTCAGTGTATAGTTAGTAGCTGGTATTCTAGAGTATTAAGAGCATATCTCTAGTATAGTTATAGAATTGGTACTTGTAAAATCCTTCACCCAAAATAGTTATTTTGTGTGTATTTTAAATTTATTGTATTTATTTTAGATTATTTTAAAATCAATTAAAACTAACTTATTTTATTAGGATACTTTATCGTAGTTTGGACATTAATGATATAACATGACCCCAAAATCTATATCGCCCTTCATAGAAAGTAGTCTACACTGGAGATACTACTTGTAAGATCTTCGCGTGATACAAAATTCAACCATTCAATATTAGTATGACACTAGTATAACAACCGTAGTTTCTTATATTTAATATTTAGAGATTTATATATATATTATTTTATTATGGTTATTTTCCAATCCAAATGCCCAACCCAAAGCCATGAATTAATTTATTGGACACCAGTGGCTTAAAATAGGCAAATTATATATATATATATATATATATATATATATATATATTATGTAGAATTTATTTTAGGAAGATAGAATTTGAAACCTTCTTGAGACATGGTCCATCTTTGCACCTTATCCACTTTTAGAACCAATCTAATTCTAATATTTTCATATTTGGAAACCCTTTATATTAAAAATACCATCTATTCATTTTTGATAGCATCCACCTATTTAAATTCATGAATTAAATCTTTGATTTATTCTCCTACTAATTTGGATCTTAATTAAATATGTAGTTTTCAAATTAAGAACGACCCATATGCAATCTTATTGCATATCAATTTAAATCTGAAATAAATATTCTAAAACCTAATTTGAAGATTTTAGAGCATCCTCTCACCATATTTTATACTCTTCAAATCCTCTTCATAGATAGAAACACTAAATCAAATCTTAACATCCACCTATTTAAACTACTTATATTTATCAACCCCCAACACCTAAACCTAATAGCCAACCTCCCCCTATCTTAAATGCATGACCAAGAAGCCTCTCCCCCTCTCTATCTCCTCTGTTTTTATCTTCTTCCTTCCCTCCATCTTTCCCCTCAAGGCCGACCACCAAAGCCCTTGGCCGAACCCCTTAGGCCGACCAAAAATACCGCTTACGGTCGGCTGCTACTGCAGCAGATCAGGGATATTTACTATAGTAAAACCACCACCAAAACTTTATTTTCTTAATCTATTAGAAGTCATATAGAGTTCCCTCAAGTTTTGTGGAGTTTGGAGTCCGTTTAGCGCTCCAAAAGTTTTGTGTCACAAGAAGAAGCTCTGCAGTAATCATGATCTAGTAAGCTTTGAAATTTCTTTCAA
The DNA here is from genome assembly GCA_036927795.1 of Iris macrosiphon. Lineage (NCBI taxonomy): Eukaryota > Viridiplantae > Streptophyta > Magnoliopsida > Asparagales > Iridaceae > Iris > Iris macrosiphon. The sequence continues at coordinate 104,776,512 of JAYESA010000012.1, read as the reverse complement.
ATAATTATTTTTTCATGTATAAAATCTTGTGAGAACTCATAAATATGTTAGATGACTAATAAGGAAATCTCCATGCATGTGAAACCCTAATTTTTACATAAAAACTGCTCTTAGATGACATAAAACTAATTCTTGGCAATGTCGTGATCATATTAAATTAGTATTATTGCATGTTGATATTTTTTATTAAAATATAAATTTCCATAAAATAAATATTTAATTTCATAATATAAAATACTATTTTTATTATTAAATAAAAAATAATTTTGTTACTAATTAAACTCCATCATTGATGTACCATCATTTGACATCTATACTAGCAAAGTTTGTTTGCCAACAATAATTAGATCAATTTGTAGATGGTAAAATTCTAATTATTTTTGTATAGATAAAAGAAATAGTATTTATTTTATTTATTAATGATTTTTTTATATTTTTTTATATTTTATTTCTATTTGTGAAAATTAGAATTCTAGGTGTTTTATGTAGCAAGTTGACTTAGTTTTGACAAAACTTGACCCCGACAGTTTTAATCTTAAACCCCGACCAAAAATCCATATTTTTTAGCATTTAAAATTAAAATATTATATTTTTATTCTGAATTTTTAAGTATTATTCTAGATTTACTTATTTATTAAAAAAATGATTTTTGGTAACTAGTAGGTAACCCATTATGACCTAATTTTGGTTTCTACTTGGTTTTAGACTCATAAAATTGATAGGAGATGACCCTATTACTTAAAACTCTATTTTTCCAATAAATTTCATAATTAATATTTTTTTATTAAATAATGTTTTAAAAGTGATTTTTGATAATGTTTGATGGTTAGTAATATTTTGGCGTATAGTTATTGCATGTGCAATCAACATAAGATTAATAACTAGATAATAACTTAATTTGACTAAAAGAATAAGAGTCTATTTAGTGTAATAATTAATTGGCATGTGTTCGAGACGTTTCTGTGGATAGCTCCGGACCAAATTTATTTTGCTCGCAGCTTGGCTTGGAAGAAAAGTACACCTTGCTTTATTGTATTGTTCACTTTATATTATATCTTATTTTTATTTGTTTAGTTGTGTGCACGCATCTTAGAGTAGCAGACGTACCAGTTATGTTGTAAAGATACGTGGTATCTTCTGACCTGATACTGTTTCAAACACGTTCACTATCTGAGTGAGAGATTGCTTAGATTAGCGTATCGACTGATCATCGATACGAGAGTTCGAGTCTTGTGTTAGTAGTTAGTATTAGTTTTGGTTTTGGTTTAGTTTTCTAGATATTATTTGACGTCATTGCATTATGTTTGTACTGCGTATATAGTTCGAATAGTTCATTGGAAGGAAAGAATCTTCTAGTGTGCGTATGGGATTTTTTTCTTACTATACTGTAAAAATTGTACAACTGTGTAACCTCCGAGTTCTACGAAATACCTGGTGGGATGACTGTTCTTCTATTTCTTTCCCCTTATACGCTATTTGAGATGTCTCGAGTACATATCACATAGGTGGTTTAGTTACCCTATTTATTGTTTACTGCTTTACTTTCATGCATGTCAATTTCTTGTATATTTGTTATATTCCTCTGAGGATCTGGCACCCATTCCAGGTATAGAAGATCATGATTATTTGTAGGAGCACGAATTAGGACTGGCATGCTTACGTATTCCTAGTCCTACGTATTTTGGGACTGGGGTATAACATATTTTTAGTGGTGGCCCATGCAGGTCGATAATATATTATCTCGGTTACGTTACTGTACCGTGTAAGCCTGCAAATTGGATAAGAGTATAGGTCTCATTCACATATTTGACTTCCCTTTTTATTTTTGTTCTGGATTCTTAAACTCACCTACCTTCCTTGACCTTTGAAAATGTACTCGTTTATTTCTCTAGACATCGGTATTCTTGTTTCCTCACTTCTTCCTATTTATTGTACTTCCCTAATAGTCTCTTGAGTATAGCCTTCTGCCAGAATATAGGAATCATTGTTGTTAGGTTAGAAGATAATTATGATAGCATACCTACTAAGAAAAACAAATTTGAATATTGGCAGCTCCCAAATGTTTAGCATACCTAATGAACCCTAGAATCCAATACCTACAAATTAATTAACCATAATCCCTTGATATATTTAGGGATGACTTGAGAGTAGTATAGATACTACTAGGGTTAGTTAGAAATTTAACCATATTGTTTGACCTAGTATTGAGGAACTAATAAAAATCCAAGGTTGAATATTATTACTAAACCTAACTTTCTTAGTGAGATAATATAAGAGGACTGTAAATTTAGATTCTTGTCTTGATATTAGCAGAAAAGTACCTTATAAAACCAAGAGGAATGAACCAATACCTTAGTAAGAGTAAAGGTACCCTACCTTCAACTTAGTAGATTCCCTAGAATCTATGATCATCGTTGAGTCATACTTGAGTCTCCATGAGTCACAGATCATGCCATCTCATCCAACTTTCTATATACTTTTCCATCTTTAGTTAATCCCTCCCTCCATCATAAATCAATTGTCATAGCTCTTTACCTATTGAATGATCAGAACCTTTTTCTTGATCATAAGTTGAACATAGAGACTAATATACCACATTCCATTTGAAAACCATGATATTATCAAGAGTCTCTCTATTTACAATCATATCTTGTTTCTCCAAAATCTTAACGCTCGCTATTTGCGTGATAACAAAAAATATTTCCTTCATCTTTCCAATCGTGCCACCTTACCCTTGTAGTGGTAGGCCAAGTAATTTCTTTTATGTCAGGATATATAGTTTTATAGTATTATAGTTTGTTAATCTTTAATTTTTTTAATTTTTGTGCTTAGTAGTTAGAACTTGATAGTTTAATTTGTTCATTTAGATTATTATGTTATAATTATCCTTTAGTTTCAAATTAGTAATCTGTTCCATATAACTCAATACAGGTTATATTCTTTTTTACTTGAGAGCCAGTAACTTCTTCTTTCTTAAGTTAAATATTAGTTGATTCTTGTAAGTTGGGTAACATACCTCACAACCTAGTATCACATAGTCCTATTGACCCATTAATAAAATATAATAGAATGACACCTGAATATATGCTAGCATAAGAAGATAGTGTTTATCCAGGCTGTAGAACTTTAGAGGCCCATACCCCCATTTGGTCGACCAGAGACTTACACATGAAGTTAGTATGGCAACTGTAGAGGCACAATACTGGACGAGTCTTAGCTTCTTGGTGAACTTGAATTATTTTGTACCTTCCTTCATCATAATCCCACGTGCTTATATTTTGGACTATCATGACTTATGATGCTATTACAGCCTAGTTTTGCAAGCTTATCCTTTTATCGAGCTTGTTCCAGATATATGTGTTAGTGGGGGCCCACACTAATACGTTGTCTAAATCAAAATTAGTGTATTATGGTCTAGCTTACCTTAGTGTGCTTGGTTCGCTCTTCGTATGACTACTTTACGTGGATTGAGATATAGTTGACTAAGCTTGTTAGACAAATATACTTGCCCTCTGGAAAAGTCAGAGCATATTTTATCGATTACATAACTTTATTGATATGAGCATGCGAATAGAAATTTACCAAAAATAAGATTTTAATCCACAACTGCCTTGACAACTCCTTTTTGAATTCTTTAATTGCCTTGAACCTCGTACTTGTATTCTATTACCTCCTTCTTGAACACTTTATTGATGTTTTTTCTCTTTCCCTATTTCGTAAAGACAAACGCTTGTGCTTGATATAAGTTTTTTACACGGATAGTACTAAATATACCCTATAGGCCAATCACATTACTTTATGACTATCTTTGTAATTAAGGGCATATCACATATGAGATATTTTGTGTTATGATTTTGAGGATTAGTAAGCACTATTGAATGGTTGAAAAAAAAATATAGCCTTGTGATTATGAAAGATTGGTAAATTAAAAGTTTGGTAGAAATTGAATTGTCAACATGAGCCAAATTTTAGATAAAGGTGAAAATCTTAGATCGTGATCAAGTAAGATAAGATTGAGAGATTTAAGTCAATAAATTTTGAGACTTCTTTTTTTAGGTTTATGTTGACGAGGATTTAACTTTAAAGATAAGAATGCCTTATAGAATGAATTTTAAAATTTTGATATTGTGGACCAAATATTTATAATTTGAGCACATTATTTAAATTTTGAATATTGGATATTGAATCAACAATTTAAATTTTGAGGATAAAAATATAATTCTAAACATGAAAATTGATGGATTGAATTCAAAATTTTATAATTTGATAATTTGATTGTTGGATCACCTATTTGAAATATTGAGGAGGGAAATTGAATTTAAAATTTTATGAGTACAAAATTCTTAAGTTCGAATCTAGGAATAATATTTTATTATAGTTGTTAATATTTAAACATTTAGAGGAGATTATGATAGTTGGAATCATGATTTAAATTTTTATGTGAGCTATTTAAATTTGAAGATGTCATATAGATTTGATTTAAACCTTTGATTATTTAAATTCGAGAGAGATTATGATAGGTCAAATTTTGATTTAAACAGTGATATTTTAATTTTGAAGAGATTGTTATAGATTTGAAAAGAATTTATTATTTAAATTTTTGAGAAATTGCGGTTGACATTGCTTAGATATGAATTTGGAAGATTTATCAAATCATGCTTTATTTTTTAATTTTAAGGACGAAATACTTGTAAGTTGGGTAGTTTATAAAACTCCTCACCCAAAATAAGTATTTTGTGTATATTTTATATTGATTATATTTACTTTAGATTATTTTAAAATCTAATTATTTTGTTAGGATACTTCGCCGTAGTTTAGACATTGATGATATAGAACGAACCAAAAATCTACATCGCCCTTAGTAGAAAGTAGTCTACACGAGAGACAATACTTGTAGGATCTTCTTGTGACACAAAATTCAACCATTCAACATTAGTATGGCACTAGTGTAACAACCGTAGTTTCTTGTATTTAATATTAAGAGATTTATATATATATAATTTATTTATGGTTATTTTCCAATCCAAATACCCAACCCAAAACCATGAATGAATTTATTGGACACTAGTAGCTTATAATAGGGTAATTAATTTTATATATATATATATATATATATATATATATATATATATATATATTATGTAGAATTTATTTTAGGAAGATAGAATTTGAAACCTTCTTGAGATAGGGTCTACATTTGCACCTTATCCACTTTTAGAGCCAATCCTATTATAATATTTTCATATTTGAAAACCCTCTACTTTAAAAAAATTTATCTATCCATTTTTGGTATCATCCACCTATTTAAATTCATGAATCAAATCTTTGACTTATTCTCCTACAAATTTGGATCTTAATTAAATATGTAGTTTCCAAATTAGGAACTACCCGTATGCAATCTTGTTGCATATCAATTTAAATCTAAAATAAATATTTTAAAATCAAATTTAAAGATTCTATAGCATCCTCTAAACCTATTGTATCCTCTTTAAATCCTATCCATAGATGAAAATACTATATCAAATCCTAACCATCGACCTATTTAAACTACTTATATTTATCAACCCCCCAACTCCAAAACCTAATAGCCGACCTCCCCCACTCTCAAACACACGACCAAGAAGCCTCTTCCCTCCATCTTTTATCTATTTTTCATCTCCTTCCTTACCTCAATATTTCCCCTCAAGGTCGACAACCCAAACTGCTTGGCCGAAACCCTTAGGCCGACCAAAAATACACATTTTGGCCGGCAGCTACTGTAGCAGATCTGGGCTATTTATTGTAGTAAAATCACCCCAAAAAACTTTATATTATTAATCTATTATAATTTATATAGAGCCCCATCAAGTTTTGTAGAGTTTGGAGTCCGTTTGGCACTCCAAATGGTCCATGTCGCAGGAAGAAGCTCTGCCGTAATCACGATCTAGTAAGTTTTGGAATTTCTTTTAAATAATTATTTTTTTATGTATAAACTCTTATGAGAACTCATAAATATGTTAGGTGATAAATAAGGAAACCCCCATGCATGTTAAACCCTAATTTTTACATAAAAACTGCTCTTAGATGACACAAAACCAATTCTTGGCAATACCGTGATCATATTAAATTAGTATTGTTACATATTAATATTTTATTATTAAAATATAATTTTCTAGAAATTAAATATTTATTTTATAATATAAAATACTTTTTTTTATTATTAAATGAAAATAAAAAAAATAGTAATTAAACTCCATCATTGATATACCATCTTTTGACGTGTATACTAGCAAAGTTTGGTTGCCAACCCTAAAAGGATCAACTTGTAGATAGTAAAACCCTAATTATTTTTGCATAGATAAAAGAAATAGTATTTACTATTTTTATTAATGATTTTTTAATATTTATTCATATTTTATTTATAAAAATTAGAATTTTAGGTATTTTATATAGTAAATTGACCTAATTTTGACAAAACTTAACCCCGACAATTTTAGACTTAAACCCCAACCGAAAACACATATTTTTAGCATTTAAAATTATATTATTATGTTTTAATTTTGAATTTTTAAGTATTATTTTACATTTACTTATTTATTAATAAATTATTTTTTAGTGACTAGTAGGTAACCCGATATGACCTAGTTTTGGTTTCTACTTGGTTTTGGACTCATAGAATTTATAGGAGACGACCCTATTACTAAAAACCCTATTTTTCAACAAATTCTAGAATTAATATTTTTTATTAAATAATGTTTTAAAAATATTTTTTGATAATGTTTTATGGTTAATAATATTTTGGCGTGTATTTCTAATAAAAATTCAAGAATTAATATTTTTGATAATTAATTTCTTTAAAAAAGATTTTTGGTAATGTTTAACGACTAGAAATATTTTGAGGGCTACTTACTTGCATGTGTAATCAACGTAGAATTAAAAACTAGTTAATAACTTGATTATAACATGATTGTAAGAGTCTAATTAGAGTAATAATTAATTAGCAGGTGTTTGAGACATTCCTGTGGAGAGCTCCAAACCAGATTTGTTGTTATCGCATCTTGGCTTGGAAGGCAAGTACACCTTATTTTTTTGTATTGTGCAGTTTACATATGCTTAGATCTTTTTATTTTGATAGCTTTGTGAACGCATATTAGAGTAGCAGACGTATCCATTATATTGTGATGATACGTGGTATCTTATGACCTGACACTATTTCAAACACATTCACTAAGTGAGTGAGTGCATGGACTAACGTGTTGACTGGCCATCAGTACGTGAGTTCGCATCTTGTGTTAGCTGTTGATGTTAGTTTGGGTCCTAGAATTTATTGACGTTGTTGCACTGTTTGCACTGCATATATGGTTGAAATAGTTCATTGGGATGGGAGAATATGCTAGTGAGCATATGGGATTTATGTTTCTTACTGTACTATGAAAATTGTGCAACTGTGTAACCCCCGAGTTCCTCGGAGCGCCAGGTGAGACGATAATTCTTCTATTTCTTTCCCCTCATGTGCTATTAGAGATACCTCGAGTGCATATCACATAGATGGTTTAGTTATCCTATTTATTGTTTACTACCTTACTTTCATGCATGTCGATTTCTTGTGTTCTTGTTATGTCCCTCTGAGGACCTAACACCTTTTTCAGATCCCGACGAGCACTTATACCCAACGGATTATGGAGTTGGAAACTTTGCAGACGAGCACTTCGAGGTGGAGCCACAAGAGTTTTTTTGAGCATTCATTCATGGATGATAGTTGCTTAGTGTTTTGGGACTATTTCTTTATTGCTTAGTTGTATTCTTTCAGTATTCTTTTGTACTCATTTTGTTGGATTGTTCTCCACTAGATATTCTTTTATAGTAGATTCTGAGACTTATTATATTTTATTCAGTTTTCTAATCTGTGATATTTTATGGATGAGACTATATTGTACCTGCCTGTGATATTAAGTCTTAGTTATATTTTACAGCATACTACGACTGGTTAGGTCCATTAAATTGGATTTCTATACTTGTTCGTATAGCGGGCATGTTTATGTATACCTGGTCCTAGGTATTTTCGGACTTGGGCATGACAAGTAATCTAGTTATTTTGTATTATATATTTTTTAACAATTAATATTTAATTATAGGGCTATTTAATTTAATTTTTCTTTTTATTATTTATTTATATATAGTGGGCTAACCTATTATTTAGACTTGAAACTAGTAAACTAAATTAGACTTGTCATGACAACTTTTGAGTCCAACATGGACTAGGCCCATTAGACCCATTCCCTCTAGTTAATTAGAAGGATTAGCCTAATTAGCATTAGTTTAGAATTTTTCCAAAATAGCCCTCCTTGATTATTCTTCATAATTTAGCATATAGGGGCAACTTGGACATTTGTGGAAACATGGAGATGGGGAAAGGGGGGCGACCACTAAAGAGGGGTCTTCTCTCTCTCTCTCTCTCTCTTCTCTCCATTTGTTTATTTTATTTAGATCCCCAATTTTTTAGATCCCTAATTTACTTCATTCCTACAACAATTTTAACCCAATTTCTTCCATTCCCTATCAATTTTAATAAGCAAGGTGCATTGGAGCTTGGATTTACAAGGAGCACTTGGATAAGGAGCATTTGGCAAGGAGCTTGTGTCCAGATCGTGTCTATTTGAGAAATCTATTGGAAATCTATTTCCCAACAGGTATAAATCTAAATTTCCTTTCAATTTGGACTCTAATTCATGCATTTGAGCATTAGGAAATACCCAATGGCTTAGGGCTACCCATAGGAAGAAGTTTTAGGCCTAAATGACCTCTATTGTGACTTCTACATAGGTTTTTATGTTAATTTTAGGAGAGTTACGAGATTGACACATCAAGTGTGTGTCATAAGACTATTTTAGTCTAATTAGACTTAGATCAGGGTTAAGGAACTATCTACATATCCACAATTGAATACGAGTAGGCCGTATTGTGATACGGTGTGATACTTTGCGATACGTTGCTCAATTTTGGATAATTTGTATCTTTTCTCTTCGATTCTTAGTGTAGCAAGTTCTAATAGTATTATTATGAATATTTTAATTGGGGAGAATATCTTTTATTGTGAATTGTGGGTTTGAATCTCTCTATTGGTTGAGTATCATAAGTAATCTATTTTGAGCACTCTGTGTGTTTGGCTAAATAACTTTGTTGGTGTGTGTTAATATATATATATATATATATATATATATATATATATATATATATATATATATGTCACTACCATATTTTCTAGAAAAGGGTATTTTAGTAATTTTATATTTATTTAAATATTGTGTATAATAAATAATTATTTGTTGTATTATTTTATTATTGTTAGATGTTAGTTATTTATTTGGACTTATGTTAGTGGACCTAACTAGTTTAGTTTAGACTCATGGACCAACATGTATTAATTGTTAGAATTAAGCCCATTTAGAAAGCCCATTGATTAGAAGATGGATTAAATTAATTAAACCATTAGACTAGAAGCTTCCCTCCAGGGCTACATTAGACAATTCATAGTAACTTGATAAAGGGGAAAGGGGGCTGGCCTGTATAGAGAGGGGCGGAAATATTCTCCCTCCTCTTTTTATTTGGAAACTAGTTCTAAAATTTTTCTCAACCAAATTCCTTCATTCCCAATTAATTTTTCTACCAAATTTCATCCCAATTCCTTTCCAAATCACAATTAGAGGCTAGTAGAGCAAGGATCTAGAAGAAGAAAGTAAGGATCTACAAAGAGGAGCAAGGATCTACAAGTTGGAGGCCAATTTTATCATATTTGGAGGTTGCATTAGGAATCCATCTCCCAGTAGGTATAATTCAGTTTTTTCCCTTAATTTAGGTTCTAAATATGAGATGTAACCATAAGAAATCAATCCATATGAGGCTACTCATAGAATTTGGTTTTGTGTTCATAGGAGACCTATTGAGAAAGTTATGGTACTTTTGTGTCAATTTTGGGAGAATTCCGAGATCAACATTTATTGTTAGTGTCAATTGGTCCTATAGATCAATTTGACATATGCTTGTGTGTTTGGGGCTAGTGTCGTGTCTACGATTGGGTATATGTAGGTCGTATCCGATCAATTTGGTGATACGTGTTGATTTAGGGGTTTTTCCTCCGACACGGGACTGTACATGTCATATTTTGACACAGACACGTAGATTTGTATTTGACACTTTATATTGTTCATAAATAATATATATGACTTGTTCGTGTCCTTTGGGGTACGTTTGGATGTGTGCTGGACTCGTGTCGCAAGCATATCCTAGATCTAGTGGGATACGAAGTGATACGTTCCATGAGATGTGCATATATCTATAATATTATACGGAGTGATACGTTCCATTTAATGGTAGATCTATTTCTTTTATGTTCTTATTCATGGAGGAATATAATTATATATAGGTATATATATTTATTGTATATATTGTTGTTATATATATTTATGTATTAAATATCATAGACCAATAAATACCTATTATATACATGTGTTGTATATTTATGTAGTTATTATTTGACATATGTAAGATCTACTAATTATTGTATATACATATGTGGTTGTTGTGTGTATATGGGTATGGTGGTGAATATATATATATATATATATATATATATATATATATATATATATATATATATATATATATATATATATATATATATATATATATATATATATAATTTTATGTTTCTTGTGTCTTAGATCTATGTATCTAATTATGTACATTGTATGTAGCTATTATTCTACATATGTAAGAGCTATTTAATAGTGTAGTGCATGTGTATATATATTATTGTATATATATTATAGTATATATATGTTGTAGTTATGAATTATGTATTTATATATATATATATAAGTTTTTATATTATATGTATATACTTATATAATACATGTATACATATTATCCTATGGTTATATATACATATACATGTGTGGGTAATTATATGTAAATATTAGTATATATGTATGGTGTATTTATTGTTCATATGTAATAATTACATGTAATAGTAATTATAGATGTAAGTATAATTATATAGTTGCATATATATATGTATATATATATTTAGATATATATATAGGTATTTTAGTGACAGCAATAAAGGCGACAGTAGCAGTGTCGCAACAGCACAACAACAACAGCTGTAGCAAGCAGCAGCAGCAAAGGCGACAGCAGCAACGTCGTAACAGAACAGCACAGCAACAGAAGCATTCAACAGCAGCAGCGACAGCAGTTTAGCGACAGCAGAACCGTCGCCAAAGCAGCAGCAGCAACAACAAGAACATACAGCAGCAGCAGCGATAGCAGTTTAGCGATAGCAGCAGAACCGTCGCTAAAACAGCAGAGTATCAGAGTATCGGAGACTTCAGCGACGGTCAACAACAGTTATTAGTGACAGTTTGGCAATTTTCTTAATATTATATATATATATATATATATATATATATATATGGTATTTAATATATATGTAAATATATTCCTAAATTTCTATTTGTATTATAATATGCAATATTTATAATAATTAGTTTAGCATGTATATATTTACGGGTAGTTAGTATAAACAAGTTTTGGGGTATTACCTTGAGATACCAAGGTAAGTACCAAGGTAATTGGGGATACCCAAGGTATTAGGTGTGGGTAGTAAGTTTATGCGTTAATGTTGTGATACCAAGTTGATTCAAAACCAAGGTATCTATTTAATGTTATAATTAGGATTTTATATATATATTAATATTATTTGACTTATATATGTGATAATTTATCTATTGTTTTACGTATCCGGAGATACAGTATCTTAGTATTTTAAGATATGGTTTTTTGTGAACTAGACTTTAGTATTTGATCCCAATATTTTTGTGTTAGACTTATGCAACCTAGAAATAGGTAGTTGACCATAGTTTGACCATAATTGACCATAGTTGACTTAGAGTTGACCGAGTTTGACTTTTGACTTAGAATTGACTTGTTGACCTAGAAGTTGACTGGTTTAACTTATTTTCTTTCTGGAACTTGTATTGATGTTCTGTTCCATATCAAGGTCTTTGAGGCACTGTATCAAACATCTGTGAGACTATTCTTTGGACTTCAGGCGAGTATATTCTCTGATAGTTTCTTATTTATGATATCCTCTATGTTCATTGTATCTAGTATAGATATCCATGTTCTCTTGACACTATGGTTACACGGATTGGTATATCCGAATCTCGTCATGAGATATTATTTCTTGGTATATGGTGTATATGGTACAAGTATTGTTTTATTGGTTATCTTTTATATGTACAAACACTGATTCTCGGGAAGACTAGCTATCTTCTTGGGGAATCTCGTGCCATAGCATACCATAGTTGGATCTACTATACCAGTCGAGGGAGAGTACTTTAGTATAGATGTGTGATCAATACCCCTATTGTATCAAGTACTGTTATTAAATAGTGTTAATCATACACCGCATGTATAATTAGCCAGGCCATATGTATTGTATCATGTTCCCAAGCCGATCAAATATTAAAGCTAGTACTCACACACTTAGTCATTAGTATTCTTGTTCATTGACATATTGTTCATTATTGTGTTCATTCCAGTATTTCCTTATTGTATATCTCTCGTATCTATTGCGCATCTTGTATATTCAAATCTATTTACTGTAACATAGTTTTTATTATTGATTAGAACTACCGTTAGAGATATACTCTGCTCCATTCCTAACTTGACATATTTTTTCCAGATGACACTGAGGACAGGTACCCTACACATTATGGACCTCAGGATGTTGTGGGCTTAGAGTCAAAGACCCTGGCTCAGGAGGGACTTATCCCGACTGAGACAAATAACTCGAATTTAGTACCTTCTTAGTATTTCTTGTAATAGATTTTTCTCCAGCTTATTGTTAGCATTCTTTCATACTTATTGATGTATTATATTTATACTCATGAGTTGTATGTGACTATTTCTATTCTTTATCTGATTCGTGCTCATTTCCATCTTAGTTCTGTGATTGAGTATATTGTTTGTTGGTGGTTCATTATTGCTAAATAGACTACCCAGACAGTGTTCTACCGTCAATTCTGTGGCGTAGGCTGGGCGTTGTTTCTGACTTACATCCTTACATCGGGTGCGGGTCATGACACATTTTTAGTGGTGGACCATGTGGGTCAAGCTTTACAAGTTATATGATATCGTTGTAGTACGATAATTTAGTTGTACTACTGCGAGCTTGTGATAGGATATAGGATATAGGCTATAGGCTGAGGATACTTAATCACATCGAGAAAAATTCTTTTGATTCAACTATTCTCCTTTGATATTGATACTTGATCTCTTGAACTATCCTTTCCTTGAGCGCCTTACATCATGTGCCATATTGATTCTTTCTTTCACTTTGTCTCAGGATGCCGCCAAAGACTAGTTCACAGTAGGAGAGAGCAGTTTCTGAGAAGTCTGCGATGTCCTGAGGGCCTGCACTAGTCACTTCTCCGGTGATTAGAGTGTCAGCTACTTTCGGAGGTCTACCACCTACTCAGAGGACTGTGCTAGCTGTATCTGAGGCACTTCCACCTCCATCTCCTGTGCCAGCAATGGCAATACAGATGTTTACACTATTTTATGAGATGCTCGAGGCACAGTGGGCTCAGTCAGAGTCACATCAGAGGCAGACCAACATTCTTCGGCAGGGCATCGAAAGTGCTCATCAGCTTGCTTGTGCCATAGTCGAGAGAGGAGTTCTGGTCCAGCAGCAAGTTGCTCCTCAGGTTGCTCAGCTTTGGCCAGGCCACATTCAGGACTTTAAAAAGCTGGAGCCTAGGGTCTTCAAGGAAACAGAGGGCATCATCCATGTTGATAATTGGCTCGAGGACATTGAACGTCTTATGAGGGTATCCCATCTTTTTGAGGATCTGGAGGTTGAGGTGGTAGGACTTCAACTGTTCGATGTCGCTCACACTTGGTTCAGGAATGAGCCAATTTTAGTTGATATAGGACAGTCTTGGGAGGTATTCAAGGACCTCTTCAAGAAGAAGTTCTTCGTTTGGGCAGACAGGCCAGAATTAGGGAGGCAGTTCGAGAGTCTCATTCAGGGGAGCATGTCTGTGGAGGAGTACGCTGCGGAGTTCGGCAGGTTAAGCCGATTTGTAGAGTATTTGGTGAGAGTGCCGAAGGTTTGGGCTGTTTGATTCTGTGAGGGTCTAAATTGGGAAGTGAAGATCCTTATTCCGTCTTTTTATGAGACATACTCAGAGATACTTGTGGAGGAACGCAAGGTTGAGCGAGAGTTGGGTTTGAAGCCCAAAAGAGACTGTAATTCTTTTCTGGGGGCCAACGGCAGTGCAGTATCTGCCAAACATTCTCATTTCTAGTCCAGACCTTTCTAGCACCCACAGCAGCACCAGACTCCAGCTAAGGCACCTTTTCACCAGGCACCACAATAACAAAGATTGTTACAGCAAGCTTCATGCCATTTCTGCAAGAAGCCCGGCCATATCTGGGAAGTTTGTAGGAGGAGGCTAGGACTTTGTTTGTGTTGTGTTACTGAAGGGCAGAGTGTCCTCGTCGTGCAGTTCAGGGAGCAGCTTCAATTCCAAGGGCACAGACGAGACCACCTGTAGTACAGCCGAGGGGACCGCTTCCGACACAGCAGCAACTTTATGTCCAGTATCAGCAGCATGGAGGTGCACGTCAGGGATGAGCATTTACTATGACCGGTGAGGAGGACGAACCTACCGGAGATGTCATCGCAGGTTCTATTCTTCTTGATTCCATTCCAGCTTTAGCTTTGTTTGATAGTGGTGCTTCTCATAGTTTTGTATCTGTTTCTTTTGCTCTGAAGTATGGTTTGGTAGCTGAGTCTTTGCTTAGGACTTGTAAGATCATGACCGGGGGAGGCATTATCCTGGTTAATGATATTTGCAAGGATCAGAGAGTTACTCTGGGAGGCAGGGAGTTGAGTGCGTGTCTACTTGTAACCCACTTCCGAGCTACGACATAGTACTCGGGATGGATTGGTTGACTAGGTACCGTGCTAGCATAGATTGTAGAGGAGGTAGAGTTTTGTTTGGTCCGCCAGGAGAGCCAGAGTTCAAGTTTGCTAGAGGAACTGCAGAGCAGGAAGAAGGCATTATTTGTGGAGCTATGGTAGAAGACAAGGAGTTGCTACATCCGTTGATAGCAGAGTTCTTAGATGTATTTCTTGAGGAATTGCCAGGTTTGCCACCAGATCGAGATATTGAATTCTATATAGACTTGGTGACAGGTACAAAACCAAATTTGCAATATGTCTATAGAGTAAACAATATCAAGCTGGTCGAATTGAAGAAGTAGGTGGATGAATTATAGGATAAGGGGTTTATCAGATCAAGTTCTTTACGTGGGGAGCCCCAGTATTGTTCGTACCAAAGAAAAATGGATCAGTGCGCTTGTGCATTGATTACAGGGTATTGAATAATCTCACTATCAATAATAAGTACCCTTTGCCATGGATTGATAAAGGTGAAGCCGGTGGACGTACCGAAGATTGCTTTTAGAACTCAGTATGGTCAATACGAGTTTATGGTGATGCTGTTTGGGTTGACTAATGCACCGACGGTATTTATGAATTTGATGAATAAGGTATTCCATCAGTACCTTCACAAGTTCGTGGTGGTGTTCATCGATGACATACTCATATACTCGAAGACCCCGGAGGAGCATGAGAAGCATTTGAGGATTGTGTTAGATGTGCTGAGGAAGGAGAAGCTATATGGGAAGTTGTCCAAGTGTGAGTTTTTCTTGGACAAGGTAGAATTCTTGGGGCATGTTTGACTGGTGATGGTATTTCAATCGATCCGAAGAAGATCGCACCAGTGGAATCTTGGAAGACCCCGAGTTCGGTAGCAGAGATCAGGAGTTTCTTGGGATTGGCAGGCTACTACAAAAAATTTGTGAAAGTTTTTCAAGAATTGTCGAGCCGATGACCAAACTTACTAGGAAGGATGTAGAGTTTGTTTTGACGGAGGATTGATGTTTGATAATAAACGAAAGAAATAAAAATAGGTTTATTCGAAACCCTTTCTTTGGTTTACAAATAAGAAGTACAATTAATCCTATACAAGGATGTTAAGTACAAAAATTTAATCTGGGTAAATATTGCTATAGGTATCTGATCTGCGGTCGATCACTTTGTCCCTTGGACCATACGATGACGAAGAAGAGCTATAGAAGAAGGAGAAGCTTCAATAATCGCAAGAGGGATTGGATGCTCGATGCCAAAGTAGTCAATTAACACTCTCTGGATATACTCTCTTTCCTTGTAAAATCTTCGACCCCTTATCTCTGTCAATAGAGGTCTCTATTTATAGAGTCCAATTTCTATAACCGTCCAATTGGCGTAGAAGCCGAACAGTGGAGAGTGGGGCACTCTTTACGCAGCGGTTATGATAACTGGTACCTACGTCTAAATGATCTCTCGACTCTGCGTGTGACGCGTGTCCCATTATGAGGTAATGCGTATAACTGCTGCAAAGATCACGGCATACAGGCCACGTGGGTAACTGCCCCTTGCGTAAAGAAGGTTGGCGTAGAAGCCAATGACTGTCACCATGGCGTAGAAGCCAAATAGTTGTCAAGTTGGCGTAGAAGCCAAATAGTTGTCAAGTTGGAGTAGAAGCCAAGTAGACGTAGAAGCCCTGTATGTGTAGAAGCCTGATGCTGTATGGATAGGTAGCTAGCATAAGGATAGCCGGTTATCCTTGCTTGACTGAGGTCTTGAGCATATTTTAGACAAAATAGCCTTATCACGCACCAATGCAAATATAGCCTGAGTTGGCGTAATTCAAGGAGATAGCGTACAGCGTGCTCCTATAACTGAAAATAGCCAGGTCGGCGTATTTCGAGGAGATAGCGTACAGCATGCTTCTATTGCTGAAAATAGCCTGATGGCGTAATATACAGAGGTGCTGATGTGGACGTATTAGCCATAATTATGGCTCACCCAGTCTTTGAAAGTAGAACCAAATCTCGTGTATTAAATGCAGAGATCTGCCCCCATCACGCGCATTAACTGCAGAGACATGCCTCGAGCTCTGTACGAAGAGCAGCTTTTGACATGGCGGTTCGTTTCGTCTCCTGTTGAGCGTAAAAGCTCACGTCTGCCTGTGTAAAATTAGGCAGCGTATTCCCTTGAATGCGTAAAAGCAATTTATATCAAGGAAATGTCACTAAACGACGGTCTGAGTTTCTGTGCCGAATCATCATTACAGCCGTCGTTTGGATAGTCGTGCAGTACTTTTTGTCAGGAGTCAAGTTCACTGCATGATCTGACAGGTTCGTTCGAGAAATACGAAGAGTTCCCCGTACAACTTTCTACTGCATTAAAAGCGAGCAGGTTTTACGCCAAAGTGGCGATGTAACAACCTTTCTACGCTGAAGCAGTCTGGAAATACTGCATTACGCGGGTTGTTCTGGAGCTATATTTTACGCTGTGCTAGCGATGAAGCTCTGCTGTACGCCGATGGCTCTGAAGTCATTTCTTAGGCCACACAGCACTGAAAACTCTACTTTACGCGGGTTTTATGTATACTACGTATAATTCTGCAGCGTATTTTTCATGCTTCTACAAGACCCCCTTCAAAGTTTTCAAATTCCTCGTAATTTGAAACACTTTGAATGAAGCATGAAACGGTCAAGTCTGACTCGTTCCTCGAGGCTGATTTCTCGGCGAATTTTTTAGGAGTTTGTTGGGATTCGGTGTGTTCTTCTCTGCCTATAAAAAGGCGAATGGGTTAACCTTTTTTTACACACTTCCTTCACCACACGGAGATGATTGCCGAACTTCGTCGGGTCAACTTGAGGAAGAAGAAGATCATGTTCTTCCAGCATGTAAGAAGCTATAAACAGAGGCGTCTTCGAGCAAATATCCTCTGCAACGATGGATCATGGAAGGATATCATAGCTTTCTTTGCTCGGGATGATCAGCAATTTCATATGGCGATTCATCCAGGAGAGAGGAAGGGTCACATTCGACCACACAGCTTACAAGTTGTATTTTCTCCCGTTACGGCGCTGGCCGAGGATAGGCAGCCTGGTCCTGTCTTCCAGTATTGAGTTAGGCCTGAAACCTCAACTCAATCTGTCAAGGCGTATGGAGGGTGGGCACTTGAATAATTTATATAAGAACAGTTATGTATCCTCCCGCCATTAATCATTTTCTTGTTCATCGACTGTAGAAGTCGATGAACTGCTGTAGAAGACTGAAAAAGATCTCCACCACTACGAGAACCTGGTAGAACAGATTCTTGGCATGATCCTAAATGAAAATGAGAAACCCTTTGTAGAAAAAAAGAATTTTCATCATATGTAATCATGAAGATGAAAACTCTTTGTAGACTGGATTTCCATCATACGTAATCATGATTAATAAAATTATCTTCTTTTACGCATATGATGATTTGCCATATTTGTTGTTTAGGAAGTCTGAATGTGTGCAGCTTCGGCACGTCTGAGTAATTTTACGCTGATTCTGATAAAAGAGTATCTGAACTCGTCCCATCTTTTACGCGTAGCAGAAGACGCATAGAAAATTGATTAGCATTTAAGTTGAAGATCCAAACTGTCATGCTGTTTTGGACAAGGAGTAGCATAAAGTTTTGAATTGTCACTTCTCTGATGTAAAGAATTCTTGTTCAGACCATCATCTTCAAGAATGATTTCCCGAAAATCCCTAAAAATAGGGCAAGAAATGGCCGTCAAATAAGCCATACTTGAACTTGTGTAAAAGACTGGACCTAGGATGAGCTTCCAATCACCCGAGAAGAAGAGTCATCTTCAATGTTGAACTCTGTATATTTTGGACACTTGAAATATTTTATAGCCAAGAAGGAGCATTCTCTGCGTAAACCCTTACCATCAGCCATCTGTAGCTTTCAAGAGTAGAATCGTAGATTTGTAGCCTCTCGAGCGTAAAAAAAACTTCTGAGCGTGAAATCATGGATTTGTAGCTTCTGAGCGTAAAATCGTAGGTTTGTAGCCTCTTCAGTGTAAAAGCTCGTGAGCATAAAAGCATCTAGGCATAGAACTATAGATTTGTAGCCTCTCGTGCGTAGAATCGTAGATTTGTAGCCTCTGAGCGTGAAAAGCTTTCGAACGTAAAATCATAGATTTGTAGCCTCTGAGCATGAAGTTGTAGGTTTGTAGCCTCTCGAGCGTAAAAGCTACTGAGCGTAAAAGCATCTGGGCATAAAACCATAGACTTATAGTCTCTGAGCGTAAAACCGTAGATTTGTGGCCACTCAAGCGTAAAAGCTCCTGAGCGTAAAATCATAGATCTGCTCTATGCGTAGAATCTGGATCGACTGACTGTCTGTCTTCTTTTTTCAAATGATAGGCTGACATGGTCCCAAATCATAACCGAATATTAAATATCGGATTTGGTTAGGAATTCGAAGAGTTATCCGAACTCTATAAATACCCCAAGGCCTTCAGAGAAGAAACCCTTTATCTGTCTTTTGCAAAAATTCTTTGTTCCTTTGAGAGCACTTCTTCGTCTCTTCCTTTGAGAACTCTAAGTTTTAGACATGGCATCGAAACCAACTTCCACCTCTAAGGGAAAGAAAGCTGCATCTTCTTCTCGCTCCTCTGCTCAAGCACGAGCGACTCCCATTGGGCTGAGCGAACCTCGCTCTGAACGAATTGTCCTATCGTCAAGCTGTGCACCAGGCGTCATAGGTAAAGATTTTGGGACGAAAAAAAATGAAGAAAATCCTTCGCACACGTTGTACGTGAACGCGCTAGGTCATCTTCTGTGCTGAGAGCCTCTTCGAGGAAGATGATACACAAAGATGTTTTATCATTTACATCCACATTCCTAATGTGTCTGTGTAAAAACTCCATATTTTCGCAGTCTGGTGTAAAAGCTTTGACTGTCAAAATTTGGCGTATACGACAAACTTTGAGTATTACACTCTGGATGAAAATTCTGGCGTAACAACTCAAATTTTAGCAATCTGACGTAAAAACACAAACTGTTAGATTTTTGTGTATACTGCCAACCTTGAATTTTATGCCTTGAAAATAGGTTCCCGCGTAAAAGCTCAAGTTTTTACAATCTTGGCGTAAAAAGCATAGACTGTTAATCTTTCGCGTAAACTGCAAGACTGTAATGTCTAGTGTAGAAACTGACTTGTTCTTCTTGTATTTTGTAGTGGACTTGTAGATCCCTCTGTTGGTTGAGGTAATGGGTTATACTGCTGGGATGCTGAACTCCAATTATTTAGAGGATTTGTCCCATGTGACATTCCCTATTTCTGGAACGCAGTATCCTGAAGGAAGGGGAATTCTGATATCGTCTCAAGGAGAACGAATGTTGTTGAGCATGATCAGCGGGAAGCCCCTGACGTATATAGATGAGGCCAAATATATAAAACCAGCTTTCCTATTCGGGGATATGATCGATAAACAATCCCAGACGAAGCCCAAGAAGGAAAACTGGATTTTTACTGCTGAGGGCATGGTCATGTACCTGCCCAGGATGCCGAGAGATTACCCTATCTCGGCATTCTTCTATGCCACGCATCCCAGGAAGATATCATAGACCCTGACCCCTGATCTTCACGGCCAGCAGGGGAAAATATTTTATCAGAAAGGATCAGGCCAAGGATTATTTGTGAGCCGTCCTTCAGGTCCTATTATGCCTTTCAGGGGGTTATTTCCAGGCAGCGTCCCGAGTGAAGACACTTCACTGCTCCAGTTAGTCTAATTATCGACTTTTTGCAATGACCATGGGGCATGAAGGAGTATACCCCAAGGTTAATCCTCGGACCAACGGGTGGCTTACCCCTGGAAATCTTCGATGGGCTCCTTTAGCTGCCAGGGCCCTAAAGCATTTTCAGACGAAACTGGAGAGCATTGGTCTGTTCGCAGCTGTGAATGCTACCAGTATTGGGCTGCCTCCCAACCCTAACCTGTTTTTGGCTTTGATGGAGCGGTATATCTCGCTCACTGGGACTTTCGCTACTCCGCTAGGGGAATTGGGATTAGCTCTTCACGAGATGGTAGAGATTTCAAGACTACCAATGGGGGATACTCCTTATGAAGAGTATGTTCCCACAAACTGGGAGCTGAGGGATACAAACCCTCGGGTAGTAGCAGTATACCAGGAGCTAATGAGCCATTATCTAGCGTGTACCACCTTCTATAATGAGCCCTCTGATTTGGCTCATACCAATAAATGGGCGTCATATCTCTTCTTTCATCAGGCCAGAGATGCTAAGCCAGACAAAGTTGTGGATAGTAGGGATAAGCCTTTGATCTTTCTGAGCGTACTTAATGCTCAAATAGTCGATGATCTTATTAAAGTTGCTGGGGCCTCAGATCAAGTTCTCGATGAGGAGATAGGGAGTTATCCTGCAGGCACTAAAGCCTACAGTTATATGAGGCATTACCGCAAGCCTCTGTCAAGGGAAGCTCAGTTGGCTGGCTTCCTCTCTGTATGGCTACGCCGATTGGTAGTACCTGGCATTGCATCTTCGGATCGCATTCATCGTAACACCTTATGGCCTGCAGTGCGTTTGGTGTTTGGGGCAAGACTGGGCCTGCTCCCTGCCAAGGTATGCCGGATACAAGCTGGCCTGAGGGCCATTACTGATGGGCTGCTTGCAGATGAAACACGGCATAAAAGCTTTCCCAGGGTAGAGTTACCGTTCCTATATCTAATGGGATGGTTAATTCTTCATAACCCTAGGGTGATGTCTCCCGACTCTGCTAGTAGTTCGGGAAATAATTTCTTGTTGAATTACAAGAATTCCACTTGGAATGTGACCACTGTCGTAGACTGTCGGTGAGCATTAAATTTTGCTCATAGCTGGAAGCTCTTTTGTATCGTCCCCACTGTACATATCAATCAACAGGGGACGAGACTTCAGGATTCAGGTGACGGAAGGACTATTCTTTCTCCCGAAGCCTTCTACTGGTTGGTCTGCATTAGACCTTCTCATCTGCTGTACAGGAGTGAGGACCACTGCTATCTAGAGCCGTATCTGCCTAGCCGATTCGTCAGGCAATTTGGGTACGACCAGTTGCATGTGGGGAATGCCATCACCAGCTTCAAGTCCAGAGGTGGACTTATTGATGGAGCGAGGGGATGGCGGTACTTTATGATGGGTTGTACTGGAGCAACTTTTACTGTGCCTGCGACTTCTCTCTCCATAGAGTTGCGCATCCTCCATTCGTACGCCCAATTTTATATGGCCATCAATACCTTCCATCACAATTTTGATATGCGTGGAAGTTTTAGGATGCCCTCTCATAAATTCACTGGAAGAGAGGAGGTCCCATCAGTCTCCTCTGACGAAGGTGAAGACCCTGTCGGTACGGATGAGTTTTTGTTGAGAATACCGAGAGGCATAATACCTCCGCCTGCGGAGCCTCTTGTTATCCCCAGTAAGCGAAGGGCTCCTATTCTGAAGGAGACTTCCCCTCGCAAGAAAAAGAAGACTGTTAGTGGTCCTGTCAGGGCTTCCAGCCATGATGCTCCTAGGAGTGAGCCTGTTGTTTCCCCGGTCCGGGATGATCCTTTGATTAGAGGTTCCTCGCCTTTTCGGGAGGGAACCTCTACAGTTCCGGCTGCCAGTATCGGAGATTCCTTGCTCGAGACTGCTGTCGCTACTACCGCTTTAAGTTGTGCTACGAGATCGCCTTCGAGGCCGAGCAAAATAAGATTGCATATACCTTTATCCAGACCAGTAACGGGAGTAACCCCTGTCGCGTCTGTAAGTATATCCAGCGAGATTCCACCCGATGAGCCTCGAGTGGATCTTGGTGAAGACCTGGAAGAATACCTGCCAGTGTCAGTTGGCGCACCCCCTTCTCCAGGTATGACAGCTCGTTTAGCATCATTAAGAAATAATTTACTTGTACTGGCTGCGGACGCGACATATATACCATCAGCCATGGGTAAATATTGTCTTTACGCCTCTTTTTAGAAAAATTAACATCAGGTTGATATTAACTTTCTCTTGTCTTCTTTTCAGGAGAAGACATCTACGGGGAGGGCAGCATCGACGCAACCTTTGGCTTTGTTGTAGCTTCCGCCGATGAAACGGCGGTGCTCGAATTTGAAGAGGCAACATTTTTAGGTGCTGGCTCGCCCAATACAGTCCCGATATCTTCAGAGGAGGATGAGCATGTCATCACGACTAGGCCTCCTTTGTTGAGTATGCCCACCACTTTGATCGTTGTTGGTGCTTCTACTTTTGTCGCACCATCTGTTGAAGCGACGACTGTGACGACACCCTCTGTAGTCGTTCCTGGAAGGGGATTCACCGATATTGCAGCCACTCCCAGCGTCTATTCAAATCTTGCCATGCTAGTTTAGCAGTATACTAGCATTTTCTACATTACTTTAAAAATGCTGATATCAATGGTGCTGGAGAAGAATCTAGGCTTCGAGGCTCTGAGGATGTCCTTCCAAGTTGCGATAGCGCCGATCAGAAATTTCAACGACGCTGGGAGAGCTGATGTACTGGAGCAAATAGTTAATGGTTTAGAACAACCCATTAACGAGTATTTACAATTGTCTCAAGACAATGTCGATGATATAATTCAAGCTGAGTACGACTCCTTGACTGCGAGGCTTGTCGGGGAGATGAAAACTCTGAGCAAATCCATCGAGGCACAGCAGCAAGAGATGAATGAAGAGCATGCCGTATTAGGGTATGTCATTCCCCAGCTGGCTAAGTGCGAGACCGAATATGAGGAAGAGGCAGCGAGGGTCCGCAAATTGAAAGATGAACTTGCTCAGGCAGAGGAGAGGGCTCTCGCTTCATCGGCAGCTCGAGATGTGTTGAAGGACCGATTGGAAGCGGCTCAGCAGAACCTGGCACGTGCGGGTGTCATCCACACAAGTTTTGTACAGGCTCGGTCTGAACTGTCTGCCTTGAACAATGAGGAGGCAAGGTTGGAGCGGGCTCGCGCTACAGATTTGAACTCCAGGAATGAGAGGAAAGCCGCTCTGGCACAGCAGATCCGTGATTTGACTGCTCCTCCCCAATGATGTACTTTTTGCTTTTATATATAATTTGCTCTTTCTGGAGATAATAAAGAGACTTTATCTGACTTTGGTGGACCCATCATTTTTTGAATATAAATGATAGGTTAGGGTGAAAATGATATCAGAGGTAATATGGACGTGATATACTTTCGGTAAGCTTCAGCTGGATATATCTATTCAGAGATTATATGGACATGATAGAATATGATCCAACTGAATTTGTATACAAAATACTATCAGAGGTAATATGGACGTGATTGGTTTTGAAGTTCCAAATTAGTTAAACATATCTATTCAGAGGTCATGAGAACATGATAGAATATGCTCCAACTGGTTCTTTGGACATAGTGTTGTCAGAATGAGATCTTCACCATACTCTGTTGAGCAAAGGAGATTAAGCATAGTATCTCTTCAGGAATTTGCCGTTGATAGAAGCCATTATCAGATCTCCATTTGGCTTGGCTAATCTATAGGCGCCATTTGAAAATGTCGTTTTAATCACATAAGGGCCCTCCCATTTGGGTTGGAATTTACCCTTACTCTTGTGCGTAATGATCATTGGCCTCTTCACAACTAGAACTAGCTCGCCAACTTTGAACACTCTTTCCTTTACTTTTTGATTAAAAGATCTGAAAATACGTGCCTGGTAGAATGCAATGCGCTGTTGAGCTTGGAGGCGTTTCTCGTCTAATCCTTCTAGCTCTTGAAGCCGCAGTAAATCATTCTTTTCTTGAGTCAACTCATTAGCCACTGCTATTCTGAGTGAAGGAATTTGAACTTCAATGGGGAGAACTGCTTCACTCCCATAAACCAATGAGAATGGGGTACACCCTGTCGGTGTTCGTACCGTTGTGCGGTATGCCCAGAGGCATTCTCCCAGTTTCTCGTTCCAATCTCTTTTGTTCGAAGAAACGAACTTCTTCAAGAGTTTAATAATGGTTTTGTTAAAGGCTTCCACCAAACCATTAGCAGCTGGATTATATGCCGTAGACGCCATATTTTATATCAAATTCTTATCGCAAAATCGGTAAAACTCTTGGCTGATGAATTGAGGCCCGTTGTCATGGATTATCCTTCGGGGTATCCCAAAGCGATAAATGATATGATGCTTGATAAAGCTGATCACGTTGGATGTCTTTACCTCAGCAAGGGGGATTGCCTTTGCCTATTTGAAGAAATAATCTATGATAGCCAATATGAACCGATATCCTCTGGAAGTAGACGGGTGAATAGGACCAATGATATCCATACCCCATGCTTCAAAAGGCCAGGATGCAATCGTAGGATGTAAGTGTTCAGAAGGTTGGTGTATAAAATTTGCATGGACTTGACAGGCCTTGTATTGTCTTGCATATTTTACTACATCCGTGATCATAGTAGGCCAGTAATAGTCCATCCTCCTGATACAATCCTGTAGCTTAGGACCGGGTTGATGTGCTCCGTATACGCCATCGTGAGCTTCGCGAATAATCTGCTGTGCATCATCATCGGAGAGACATCGTAATAGCATTCCATTGTAGGTTCGGTGATATAGACATTGTGAAGACACATCAAAATAGAAGCGTAATGATCATCTTTTGATGGATACTGCTTCTTTAGGATCCTCTGGTAAGATTTTGTATGCCACAAAATCTATAAAGGGACTTCTCCAGTCTCTCTTGGGAGGATCTGTGTTCACAGTGTAGTTGTGTTCTATGTGAAAGTTGTTTTTTACACAGAATAAATCTCTGTTAAGAAGGATAACTGAATTCTGCCTTCTTATAGGAATAGCTAAGTCTGCAGCTAGACTGGCCAGGGCATCAGCTTCTAAATTTTGGGATTAAGGTACATGCTCTAGGAAGAACCCTTTGAAAGACATGGCTATCTCGATCGTTGCTTGGTGATAAGGAATGAGGTATGGATTGCGGACTTCATATGTTCCTCTGACCTGATTGACGATCAGCTGAGAATCACCAAAAGCTTCCAGATATTCAACTTCCAATTCTTTAGCGACTTGAAGCCCGATGAGTAGGGCATTATACTCTGCCACATTATTAGAGCAGGGTTCGCTAAGAAAATATGCTCGATAGATGACGAGTTGATCAGAAGTGACCAGGACAATTCCTTCTCCTGAAATTACGTGTCCCCTGGGACCAGTCCTGGAGGCACCATCGAAGAATAGCTGCCATGTATTACTTTCCATTGCGGAATTACATTCTGCAACTTCGTCGGGAATATCCTCGTATAATCTGGGGGTTTTCGGAATCGAATGAGCAGCTAGGAAATCAGCCAGGGCTTGGCCTTTGATGGACTTCTGAGGGACGTATACCATATCATATGGTGTTAATAACATCGTCCAAGTTGCGAGTCGGGAATTAAGAACACTTAGCTTGTTCATCAATACCCGAAGAGGATTGATTTTGG
The DNA here is from genome assembly GCA_036927795.1 of Iris macrosiphon. NCBI lineage: Eukaryota > Viridiplantae > Streptophyta > Magnoliopsida > Asparagales > Iridaceae > Iris > Iris macrosiphon. The sequence continues at coordinate 104,750,096 of JAYESA010000012.1, read as the reverse complement.
AGATGATGTGAATAGTTTGGCCTGTGACGTAATGTCGTATTTTTTGAATAGCAAACATTAGGGCCAAGCATTCTTTTTCTACTGGATTGTACCGGTGTTCAGCTCCGATCATTATCCTGCTTAAATAGTAGATAGCCTGTTCATGACCTTCATCGTTCTTCTGTGCGAGGAGAGCTCCCAAAGAATGATCCATTGCTCGAACATACAGCAAAAATGGTCTTCCTGTGACGGGAGGCACCAGAACTGGAGGATTAGTGAGGTAACGTTTGATATCGTCAAACGCTTGCTGACAGGCTTCGTCCCATACAAAAGACACACCTTTCTTCATCAGACGAGAAAAAGGTTGACATCTCCTAGAGAGGTTGGATATGAATCTCCTGATATAAACTAGACGACCTTAAAATCTCCTGATTCTCTCAGATTATGGGGTGGTCGCATTTCTAGGATGGCCTTCACTTTATTAGGGTGTCCACTTGAATGCCTTTAGCTGTAATGACAAATCCCAGGAATTTGCCACTGGATACACTAAGAAAGGACTTTGTAGGATTCATTTTGAGTTGGTGTTGGCGCATCAACTCAAACACTGTCTTCAAGTCTTGGATGTGATTACCCTTGAGGCAGCTTTTGACAGCTATATCGTCTACGTAATATTCTACTGTTTTGCATAAATGCTCATGGAATATGTTACGCATAGCTCGCTGATATGTAGCCCCGGCATTTTTTAATCCAAAGGGCATGACTATGTAGCAATATACCCCCAGTGGTGTATGGAAGGCAGTATGCTTTTCATCTTCAGGATGCATCTTGATTTGGTTGTATCCTGAAAATCTGTCCATGAAAGACATGTATTCAAAACTGCAGGTATTGTCGATCATGACGTCTGTAATAGGAAGAGGGAACTCATCCTTAGGACAGGTTGTATTCATATCTCGGTAATCGATGCAAACACGCACTTTCCTACTTTTCTTCATGACTGGGATAACATTGGTGACCCAGTCAGGATGTTGTTCTTCTCGGATGAAGCCACAGGCTATCAGCTTCCTGATTTCAGCTTCAATGGCATCCATCATATCCGGACGAAATTGGTGTTGATGTTGCTTCACAGGCTTCAAATTGGGCAATATGTTGAGCTTATGAGTAGCCACTTTAGGATCGAGTCCTGGCATATCCTCATAATTCCACGCAAAGATGTCGATATATTCTTTTATCAGCTGGATTATTTCTTTCCTTTCTTCTTCGGAAAGATTGTTACTGATAAATATCGGCTTTGGCGAAAGTTTATTCCCAACGTCAATTTGGATAACTTTATCTTCAATGGGCGGTTCTCTCTTCTCGAACCAGAGTTTCCATTGTGTATCCATTTGGTGAGCCCAAGAGTCATTCTCAAACGGTTCAGATTCTTGTTCGTCTGCTTCGAAGGAATCTGTCAATACCGTATTTACTGATAATGCTCGTTCGATATCATCATATGAGCTGGAAGACGACGAGCCATTTTGAGAAGAGGAAAAGATATCCTCACTAAGCTCAAAAGTTGCAAAGGAAGTGGCATACCCTAACCCAAAATGAGTTCGTTGACAGTAGGGATCACCGTACAACGGTATTCGCCAGCCTTTCCCATAATTGAGACCTGGTTCTGACTTCAGATCATAACCCATACTTTGCATAATCTTCAAATCTTGTGGGCTATATCTGTGAACCTGTATTTTCCCAGCATCGGATTCGTGAGAATCTTCTTGTACAGTCGGTTTATTGCGCATGCGATCGAAGACTATTGGATGTTGACTGCTGCGAGTAGGCGGGACAATAAAGATAGAATCTTCATGTGGCCCATATGTCGTGATAACATTAGATGGTGACGCTACTTCCCACACATACGGATGATAGGAGTCTATAGCTTCCAAGAATTTTTGTGCTATAGGTTCTAAATCGTTATGGTAAGAGGATTTCTGATTTGGAATTTGAGCATCAATATACTGGAAAGGAGAATCTTTATTATCGTCAGAAACCACGTTCCTGGTTATATTTACATCAATTGGCTGCTTGTTGCGCCGGAGGTTGATGACCAAAGGTGGAGGCTTCTGGTTCAAAGTGATCACTAGAGGATCACCTCATTTTCCTGACTTGGTTTTGTTCAGGTGGATAGCCATGGGTTCCATGACTTTCAGACGAGTAGTTCGCCCTTTTACCTTGATTGACATGGGTTGTTCGACAGAAGGTTCTTCTGGCTCCCGGTGGGATTCCTCCTCTGTCTTGCCTGACACCTCCTTCATGTAGTCTTGGGTGTACCATATGGCATCGGAGTAGTAGGATTCTACTCCTTTAAATGGGTTAAGGTCAGCAAACTCCGTTTATACTATTCCTTGGGCATCTATATATTTGAAGAATTGATATAGAGTCGAAGGAACGATGTTGTGATCGTGGATCCATGGTCTGCCCAGTAGAATATTATAGGGCACTTCTGAGTCAATGACATAGCATGTAGCCACTGATCTAAGGTCCCCAATCTGGATCCTCAGACGAATCTTCCCCAATAACTTACTTTTTCTGGCGTTGAAGCCCACGATTGTAGTGGTGGTGTAAGCCAGTTCGCTGGTAGGAATCCTCAGCGGTCAGAGCAGACTATGAGGAATGATACTGATCGATGATCTCGGATCTCTGTGAATCCGGTCAACCTCCATGAAACCGACGTATCCAGTGTAATAGAGGGGTCTGTCATGCTTGTTATGTTTCAACAGCATGTCATCTTGAGTGAAAGTGATATTCGGGACCACCTCCATCACACTATGGCATTGAGGACATGCCACAAGTTCTTCATCAGGGGACTTGAGCTGGGTCAAGTATGCATCTGCCTGTATTAATGCTTCACTCAAGGCTTGACGAGTGTCTGTAGAGAGCCTGAGTAGTTCAAAAATGGACAATCTGGCTGGTGTATTAGCCAACTGGGCCAGGATGTCAAAATTATATGGCTTCTCCAAACCTTTGTTTTGAATATTCTTCAAATGTTTATCAAAGCACACTTCTTTTTGCTTGCCCTTGTCCGCCAAAGTTGGTCTAGAAGGACCTGCCTCTGGTATGACAGGTTCAGGTTCTGGAAGTTTGGTAGCTGAAGTATCTATCGTTGCTTCTTCCTGATTTCCTCCATAGTCCTTGAGGTAGGCTTTCCCTAAACGGGTTTCGGTAGCCAAAACCTCTTCTTCTGATGTCGAGGATATCGCAACCATATGACATGGTCTATGCTTCGAGTTCTTTTTAGACTTAGCCTTAGCAACTTGAGTCTCTTCCTCGTTCTCTGACACCAGATCTGGATGAACCCACATAATCTTGCCACACTGGGTAGTTAGGGGTACTAGGTCATGATTTTGACCCTTGGACGAAGGAAGATTAACGATGTTCATCATTGTCCAGAAAATAGGTACAACACCATCCGGAACTTTTTGAGGAGACAGATTGCCAAATTGGAGAGAGATCATGTTGGCGGCGATCGTCTTCTCACTATTGTGCAGAGTGATGGCCTTAGCGTCGATCAACTCCTAGATTTTCCTCTTTAGTACATAACACGTATTTGTAGGGTGATGTATGTACCTATAGAAAATGCAGTACTTCGGGTTATTGGTACTGTCGACTTTATTAGGCCGCTTTACCTCTGGGAGGGTAATCTTGCCACTTTTGACTAGACACTCGAATATGCTCGGAATATCATCATCGTCAAAAGAATATACTTCAATGGGCCTGGAAGTCCCAGGTTTCGTCTGTGTGGTTGCCGCAGTATTTTGCCTTGACGTATTGATTGCCAGATCTTCTTTTCCTTTGGAACCACGAAGATGGTCGCTATTGGAGGATGACCTCTTGCCTCTATCAGAGGTAGATATCATAATTCCATTATCACGCACCTTCCGACTGTTGTCTTCAGCGGCTACCGCTGAGATGATAAACGAGGGCCAATCATGGAACTGATATGGTCCTGTGAACACCAAGATCACTGGAAGAAGGTTCTTCCTATAAATGTCCACCAATGTCGAATCTGGAACTCCTTGAGGCATTTGCAAAGTGGCTTGATAAAAACGTTCGATGAAGGTGCGAATGTTCTCTTTCTCCTCATTCTTTAATTCGATGAGAGAGGACATAGACATGTCCATCCCTCCTTCATAGAATTGAGCGAAGAACAGAGTCTTGAAACTTTCAAAGGAAGTGATGCAATTGTCCGCAAGACTACGGTACCATTGATAAGCCACTCCCGAGAGACAGCCTTTGAACACTCGGGTGAGAAAGGCGTCATTCCCTTGCAATAACACCGTCATCATGCTGAAGTAGTTCATGTACTGGCTCGGTGACGTCTTTCCCTTAAACAAAGCCATAGCATGTGGTTTGTATTTAGGAGGAAAAGGGATCTCATCCCAGATAGCTGGGTAAGGCTGGTTGATTCCCAATTTCTTGAGCTGATCCTTATGCTTCAAGGCATCAAATTGGGCTTTTAATTCCCGCACTGCCTGCATCGGATCTTCGGCTAGTAAAGAGACTGCAGAGTGGTGAGAGATCGGTTGTATCGTGACTCCAATAGGAGGCAATACATTCTCCGAGTTAGGAAGTGGAGGAGCTGCTGACTCTTGATTTAGAGCAGGCTCCTGGTTCGCATTGGGTGGTGGTAAGTCCACCCCCACACGTATTTGAGTCGGAGGGACCGATGCTTGAGCAATAGCAGCTGTGTGTTGAGTCAGCATCATCTGGTGCATATTCTCCATCATGGACTACATCTCTTTCAGAGATGTCTCCAACACAGTGATGCATTGCTCAGTACTTCCTGATGGGGAAGCCTCTTTGCGTTCATCTTTAATGGCATAGACTCTCATTTCTCTGGATGTCATTGAAGGGTTAGTATAGGTCTCTGTAGAGATTGACTCTATACTTTCAGCATCCGATTCAGGAAACTGGCGAGCCCCAGTATCGGAATCAGAAGAATACGAAGCCGGATGTTGTGACCTCGACCGGGTGTTTTGAAACACCCCAGCTTCAATGTTCTCAAGGAGTCTATCGAATCTCCTTTGACTTGGAGTTCTAGAGGGATGACGTCTTGAATTTGATCTTCCTCTAGGAACATGCGAAGCCACGTTCACTGATGCGAATGTAGGCTCTTCTTCCTGTAAAGGCAAAGAGTAGTTCAACCGGTCAAAAACTGACCGTTTTGCTTTAGAACAGCAATAATTAACTACAACTTTGTGACTATTACATCAGTGCCCCCTAGGGGGTGTAATAGACATGTTGGAAGATCCCCTATCTTTGTGCTTCTGAATTAGGAAATTACGCAAGTCAGGAGGATTAACAGAATAAGAAGGCTTATTCTGTCTTTTTACATCAGTTGGAATGCGGATATTGGGAACCCCAACTCTCTCCCTGCCATAGGTGTACAGCAGTTCAGCCATATGAGTAGCACATGATCCATGAGGAGCGTATATATCGATAAACCGGGCCTTCTTTACGCTGAGGGGCTTGACCTGGCATAATTTGGAACTCTGCTTAGGTTGGCGTAAAACTGAGGAAGTCCTCAAACTGCCATCAGCGTTCCGCGTAATCTGAATAGCGGGCAGATTCTTCTCTTGATGGCGTAAAGGCCGAGAGGTTGGGAAATCCGCCACTTATTTTCCTTTGCGTTGATTGCAAGGACCATCTGCTTTTCCATGGAGGAAAAATGCAATTTTACGCGCGGAGCGCGTTTGGAATTTCTGAATAGGCACTGGGGCATCATCAGAAATTTTATCTACCACGTCATAGACGGGAGACTGAATTTTACGCGCAGGGCGCGGAGCAGACTTCTGGGTTAGCACTGAGGCATAACCAGAAGCTTTGTCTGCCATGTCACAGACGGAAGATAGAGTTGTACGCGCAAGGCGCGTTTGAAATTTCTGACTTGGCATTGAGGCCTTGCCAGAGATTATGTCAGCCACGTCAGCGACGGGAGACAGGTTTTTACGCGCAGGGCACGGAGGTTGCGATGCTACAACCTTGTTGGTCTCATTTAGGTTCCGCAGGAATGGTAGAGGATGTCCGGGACATCCATATTTTATGTAATTTCCTGCTGTCTTGGACAGAGAGGGACTGAGAGCTACCCCCAGCTTGAAGCATGTCTTCGTAAGCCGATTGGTCGAATTGGATGACCAAGGTCTTCTTCGTTGATCCTACGGATACTGCATCGTGTTGAGCAATAGCTTTCTCGTCAGATGAGAAAGCATTCCCCAGCAGAGTTGCCATCTTGTGTTTGATAATAAACAAAAGAAATGAAAATAGGTTTATACGAAACCCTTTCTTTGGTTTACAAATAAGAAGTACAATTAATCCTATACAAGGATGTTAAGTACAAAAATTTAATCTGGATAAATATTGCTATAGGTGTCTGATCTGCGGTCGATCACTTTGTCCCTTGGACCACACGATGACGAAGAAGAGCTGTAGAAGAAGGAGAAGCTTCAATAATCGCAAGAGGGATTGGATGCTCGATGCCAAAGTAGTCAATTAACACTCTCTGGATATACTCTCTTTCCTTGTAAAATCTTCGACCCCTTACCTCTGTCAATAGAGGTCTCTATTTATAGAGTCCAATTTTCGTAACCGTCCAATTGGCGTAGAAGCCGAACAGTGGAGAGTGGGGCGCTCTTTACGCAGCGGTTATGATAATTGCTACCTACGTCTAAATGATCTCTCGACTCTGCGTGTGACGCGTGTCCCATTATGAGGTAATGTGTATAACTGCTGCGAAGATCACGGCATACAGGCCACGTGGGTAACTGCCCCTTGCGTAAAGAAGGTTGGCATAGAAGCCAATGACTATCACCATGGCGTAGAAGCCAAATAGTTGTCAAGTTGGCGTAGAAGCCAAATAGTTGTCAAGTTGGAGTAGAAGCCAAGTAGGCATAGAAGCCCTGTAGGTGTAGAAGCCTGATGCTGTATGGATAGGTAGCTAGCGTAAGGACAGCCGGTTATCCTTGTTTGACTAAGGTCTTGAGCGTATTCTAGACAAAATAGCCTTATCACGCACCAATGCAAATATAGCCTGAGTTGGCGTAATTCAAGGAGATAGCGTACAGCGTGCTCCTATAGCTGAAAATAGCCAGGCTGGCGTATTTCGATGAGATAGCGTACAACGTGCTCCTATAGCTGAAAATAGCCTGATAGCGTAATATGCAGAGGTGTTGATGTGGACGTATTAGCCATAATTATGGCTCACCCAGTCTTTGAAAGTAGAACCAAATCTCGTGCATTAAATGCAGAGATCTGTCCCCATCACGCGCATTAACTGCAGAGACGTACCTCAAGCTCTGTACGAAGAGCAGCTTTTGACATGGCGGTTCGTTTCGTCTCCTGTTGAGCGTAAAAGCTCACGTCTGCCTGTGTAAAACTAGGCAGCATATTCCCTTAAATGCGTAAAAGCAATTTATATCAAGGAAATGTCACTAAACGACGGTCTGGGTTTCTGTGCCGAATCATTATTACAGCCGTCGTCTGGATAGTCGTGCAGTACTCTTTGTCGAGAGTCAGGTTCACTGCATGATCTGACAGGTTCATTCGAGGAATACGAAGAGTTCCCCGTACAACTTTCTACTGCATTAAAAGCGAGCAGGTTTTACGCCAAAGTGGTGATGTAATAACTTTTCTACGCTGAAGCAGTCTGGAAATACTATATTACGCGGGTTGTTCTGGAGCTATATTTTACGCTGTGCTAGCGATGAAGCTCTGCTGTACGCCGATGGATCTGAAGTCATGTCTTACGCCACACAGCACTGAAAACTCTGCTTTATGTGGGTTTTATGCATACTGCGTATAATTCTGCAGCTTATTTTTTATGCTTCTACAATTGCCAGGTTGCTTTTGAGGAATTGAAGAAGCGGTTGACGTCTACTCCTATTTTGAAGTTGACATCAGGGTCTGGTGGTTTCATAATTTATAGTGATGCATGGGAAAAAGGTTTGGGTTGTGTTCTTCAACAAAATGGTAAAGTGATTGCCTATGCATCCAGGCAATTACGTCATCATGAGAAGAACTATCCTACACATGATTTGGAGTTGGCAGCAGCCATTTTTGCCCTGAAGTTGTAGAAATATTATTTGTACGAAGTGCGTATGGAGATCTTCACAGACCATAAAAGTTTGAAGTATATTTTCACGTAGAAGGAGTTGAACATGAGGTAGCGTCGATGGTTGGAACTGATGAAGGATTTTGATATATCTTTGCAATATCATCCTGGGAAAGCTAATGTAGTTGCCGATGCCTTGAGTAGGTATTTGGTAGCTATGTTCTTAACGCAGGATCGATATTTGCTGGAGGACGTGGAGAGCTTGGGCATTGAGGTGATAGTTTCTGGTTATGCTATACAGATGTGGGGATTGCAGATACATTCAAATTTGATAGACAAGATCAAGGCAGCAGTGTATGAGGATGTATCTCTGAGGAGTATCAGAGCTCTGGTGAGAGCAGGATTGGAGGATAATTTTACCATTATTAAGGATGGATCTTTGAGGCGTGGAGTTAGATTGTGTGTGCCTAGTGGGGAGCTACGTGAGGAGGTATTGCAGGAAGTGCATCGCTCTCAGTATTCCATGCATCCAGGTGCCAACAAGATATATCAGGATATGCGACAGAGTGTGTGGTGGTATGGCATGAAGAGGGAAGTGGCACAGTTTGTATCCAGATGCTTAGTGTGCCAGTAGGTGAAAGCCGAGAGGAAGAGGCCAGGAGGTTTACTTCAGCCATTATCCATTCCAGAGTAGAAGTGGGAGCATATTACTATGGATTTTGTATCCGGACTTCCATAATCTCCAGGAAGGAAAGACACGATTTGGGTCATCGTTGATAGGTTGACTAAGTCGGACCACTTTTTACCTTTCAAGGTTGGTTTGTCTACGAAGAAGCTGGCAGAGATGTATGTGAGACAGATCGTCAGGATATATAGAGTTTCCGTCAGCATAGTCTCGGATCGGTATAGTCATTTTACTTCTCATTTTTGGAGAATTTTGTAGGAGAGTTTGGGCACTCAACCCAAGTTCAGTACTACATATCATCACCAGACAGATGGGCAGTCAGAGAGGACTATTCAGACTCTCGAGGATATATTACGTACTTGTGTACTAGATTTTGGGGGTTCTTGGATGGACCATCTCTATTTGGTAGAGTTTGCTTATAACAACAGTTACCAGGCTAGTATAGAGATATCACCTTTTGAAGCTCTGTACGGTCGGAGATGTCGTACTCCCTTGTCATGGGACAATATTGGATAGAGAGTTTTGCTTGGGCTAGAGATAATTGTGGATGCAGCGGAGAAGGTTTAGTTGATCAGGGACAGACTTCGTGTGGCGCAGGACAGACATCGTCATTGGGCTGATAGCCACCGGAGACCTTTGGAGTTCGAGGTATAGTTTAAATTTTGTTTTGTACTTATTATTGGTTGTTTGTTATAGATTAAGTTCTTAAGGTTGTATTTTGCTCTAGGTGGGTGGTTTGGTGTTTCTAAGTATTTCTTTGACATAAGGCACGATTCGCTTCGGTGGAGGCGGGAAGCTTTGTCCGCGATTTACTGGACCTTTCACTATTCTAGAGAGGGTCGGTGTAGTTGCTTATAAACTAGACTTGCCACCTGCATTGGAGGGAGTGCACAACATATTTTATGTGTAGAAGTTAAGACGGTACGTAGCAGATTCTAGTCATATATTGGATCACTCGGAGATAGAGGTGGGCCCTACTCTTAGCTATCCAGAGCAGCCAGTTGAGATTCTGGATTGGAGAGAGAAGTTGCTGAGGAACTAGACGATTCCTTTGGTGCACGTCGCATGGAGGCATCACTCTCCAGGAAAGTCTACCTGGGAAAGAGAGGATGAAATACGAGAGCATTATCCATATTTGTTTGTACCTTGAGGTCTATTCTTTCCTAATTATGTTATGTTCTTTCTTTAGTTAGTTATGTTCTTTAGTTTTATTCTTTTGTTATGTTCTGTTATTTTTTGGGGGTAGTTTTCACCTTTGAATTTCGAGGACGAATTTATTTTAAGGAGGGTAGACTTGTCACTACTATATTTTCTAGGAAAGGATATTTTAGTAATTTTATATTTAATTAAATATTGTGCACGATAAATAATTATTTATTATATTATTTAATTATTATTAGATTTTAGTTATTTATTTAGGCTTATATTAGTGGACCTAACTAGTTTAGTTTAGACTCATGGACGAACATGTATTAATTGTTAGAATTTAGCCCATTTATAAAGCCCATTGATTAGGAGATGGATTAAATTAATTAAACCATTAGACTAGAAGCTTCCCTCCTTAATTATTTCTTCATGAGAGGCCCCAAGGGGTATATTGGACAATTCATAGTGACTTAAGGAAGGGGAAAGGGGGCCGGCCTATATAGAGAGGGGGGAAATTATTCTCTCTCCTCTTTTCATTTGGAAACTATATCTAAAATTTCCCTCAACCAAGTTTCTTCATTCCCAATTTATTTTTCTACCAAATTTTATCCCAATTCCTTTCCAAATCACCATTGGAGGCTAGTAGATCAAGGATATAGAAGGAGGAAGCAATGATCTACAAAGAGGAGCAATGATCTACAAGTTGGAGGCCAATTTTATCATATTTGGAGGTTGTATTAGAAATCTATCTCCCAATAGGTATAATTCAGTTTTTCCCCTTAATTTAGGTTATAAATCTGAGATTTAACCATGAGAAATCAACCCATATGCATATGCTACTCATAGGATTTGGTTTTGTGTTCATAGGAGGCCTATTGAGAAAGTTTTGGTACTTTTTTTGTCAATTTTGGAAGAATTCCGGGATTGACATTTGTTGTGTGTGTCAATTGGTCCTATAAATTAATTTGACATGTGCTTGTATATTTGGAACTAGTGTCGTATCCATAATTGGGTACATGTAGGTCGTATCCCATCAAGTTGGTGATACGTGTTGATTTCGGAGTTTTTCCTCTGACACGGGACTCTTTGTACATGTCATATTTTGATACATATACGTAGATTTATATTTGACTCTTCGTATTATTCATAAATAAAATATATGAATTGTTCGTGTCCATCGGGGTACGTTTGGATGTGTGGTGGACTCGTGTCGCAAGCGTATCCTAGATCTAATGGGATCCGGAGTGATATATTTTATGAGATGTGCAATTTAATGGTAGATCTATTTCTTTTGTGTTCTTATTCATAGAGGAATGTAATTATATATATGTATATATATTTATTGTATATATTGTTGTTACATATATTTATGTATTAAATATCATAGATCTATATATATCTATTATATACATGTGTTGTATATATATGTATTTATTATTTTACATATGTAAGATTTACTAATTATTGTATATGCATATGTGGTTGTTGTGTGTATATGTGTATGGTAGTGAATATATTTTTTTTTTTATGTTTCTTGTGTCTTAGATCTATGTATCTAATTATGTACATTATATGTAGCTAATATTCTACAAATGTAAGAGCTATTTAATAATGTAGTGCATGTGTATATATATGTTGTAGTTATGAATTATGTATTTATATATATATATATATATATAAGTTGTTATATTATATGTATATACTTATATAATACATGTATACATATTATCCTATGGTTATATATACATATGCATGTGTGGGTAATTATATATAAATATTAGTATATATGTATGGTGTATGTATTTTTCATATGTAGTAAATACATGTATTAGTAATTATAGATGTAAGTATAATTATATAGTTGCATATATATATATATATATATATATATATATATATATATATATATATATATATATATATGTATATATATATATATATATATATATATATATATAGGTGTTTTAGTGACAGCAGCAAAGGCGACAGCACCAGCGTCGCAACAGCACAATAGCAGCAGCTGTAGCAAGCAGCAGCAGCTAAGGCGACAGCAGCAGCGTCGCAACAGAACAACACAGCAGCAGTAGCATTCAGCAGTAGCAGCGACAGCAGTTTAGCGACAGTAGAACCGTCGCTAAAGCAGTAGTAGCAGCAGCAACAAGAACATACAGCAGCAGCAGCGACTACAGTTTAGCGACAGCAGCAGAACCGTCGCTAAAACAGCAGAGTATCAGAGTATCGTAGACTTCAGCGACGGTCAGCAACAGTTATTAGTGACAGTTTGGCAGTTTTCTTAATATTAGATATTTTTATATATATATATATATATATATATATATATGGTATTTAATATATATGTAAATATATTCCTAAATTGCAATTTGCATTATAGTATGCTATATGTATAATAATTAGTGTAGCGTGTATATATTTACGGGTAGTTAGTATAAACAAGTTTTGCGGTATTACCTTGAGATACCAAGGTAAGTACCAAGGTAATTGGGGATACCCATGGTATTGGGTGTGGGTAGCAAGTTTATGAGTTAATGTTGTGATACCAAGTTGGTTCAAAACCAAGGTATCTATTTAATTATTATAATTAGGATTTCATATATATATTAATATTATTTGACTTATATATGTGATGATTTACCTATTGTTTTACGTATCCGGAGATACGGTATCTTAGTATTTTAAGATATGGTTTTTGTGACCTAGACTTTAGTATTTGATCCCAATATTTTTGGGTTAGACTTATGCAACCTAGAAATAGGTAGTTGACCATAGTTTGACCATAATTGACCATAGTTGACATAGAGTTGACCGAGTTTGACTTTTGACTTAAAATTGACTTGTTGACTTAGAAGTTGACTGGTTTAACTTATTTTCTTTCCGGAACCTTGTATTGATGTTGTATTCCATATCTAGATCTTCGAGACACTGTATCAGACATCTGTGAGACTATTCTTTGGACTTCAGGCGAGTACATTCTCAGATAGTTTCTCATTTATGATATCCTCTATGTTCATTGTACCTAGTATAGATATCCATGTTCTCTTGACACTATGGTTACATGGATTGGTATATCCGAATCTTGTCATAAGATGTTATTCCTTGGTATATGGTGTATGTGGTGCAAGTATTGATTCATTAGTTATCTTGTATATATACGGACATTGATTCTCGAAAAGACTAGCTACCTTCTTGGGGAATCTCGTGCCATAGCAAATCGTGGTTGGATCTACTATACCAGTCGAAGGTGGGTTGTACTTTAGTGTAGATGTGTGATCAATACCCCTATTGTATCAAATACTGTTATTGAATAGTGTTAATCATACACCGCATGTATGATTAGCCAGGCCATATATATTGTATCATGTTCCCAAGCTGATCACATGTTAAAGCTAGTACTCACATACTTAGTCATTAGTATTCTTGTTCATTGACATATTGTTCATTATTGTGTTCATTCCAGTATTTCCTTATTGTATATATCTCGTATCTATTGTGCATCTTATATATTTACATCTATTTACTGTTATATAGTTTTTATTATTGACTAGAACTACTGTTAGAGATGTACTCTGCTCCATTTCTGACTGAATATATTTTTCCCAAATAATACTGAGGACTAGTACCCAACACATTATGGACCTCAGGATATTGTGGGCTTAGAGTCAGAGACCCTGGCTCAAGAGGGATTTATCCCGACTGAGACAGATGACAATGATTTAGTACCTTCTTAGTATTTCTTGTACTAGATTTGTCTCTATCTTATTGTTAGCATTCTTTCAGACTCATTGATGTATTATTTTACACTCATGAGTTGTGTGTGACTATTTCTATTCTTTATCTGATTTGTGCTCATTTCCATCTTAGTTCTGTGATTGAGTATATTATTTGTTGGTGGTTCATTATTGTTAGATAGATTACCCAGACAGCGTTCTACCGCCGATTCTGCGGCGTAGGCTGGGCGTTGTTTTCGACTTGCATCCTTACATAGGGTGCGGGTCGTGAAAAAAAAAATATATATATATATATAATTTTATTGTGATTGTAAGTATTTGTATAGTAATTAAGTGACTGTAATATGTGACTGTGTGTACTGTGTTCAAGTTTATCTTGCTCGAGTGATACAAGTGTATGAGGGTATGTACCTAGAATTAGGAGTGTGGTGGTGATATTGGTGGTGAGTGTGTATAAGTGAATATAAGTATCAGTGCATATGCAGTAAAAAAAAGGGTTATACCTACCTGTGTACATAATGTAATTGTGATTTTTGGTGATGTTAACTGAGGATCAGGAACAACAAGGAGAAGAGGGTGCGAGCAAAACCAATAGTAGCTTGCTACATTTACAGTAAGCAGTAGGGTGACTGCACTACATGTTTTGTAGTTTAGGCAACAACAATAGCACCTGAAGGGAGCATGGTTAGCTGTGAAGAAGTTTGTATAATATATCGGGTAGTAGAAGCAGACTAAGAGTGAGGGAGGGAAGGAAGCTCGATGTTGCAGTACAGATAAAAAAGTGTGGGATGAGCTTGGATTGCAAGTGATACAAGAGTGCTCGGGCAAGGTGCAATATAGTGTGGATCAAGGTGGGTAGGTTGCACTGGGTTCACTGTGGGGAAATAATCAGGTATTGGCAGTCAGGTACACTCAGGTTTTGATAATTTAGAACTACACTAGTACAGCTTGAAGCTCGGGTTTTGGACTGTTGAGGGTACTACAAGGAGTTAAGTTAAGGCAAGTAGAGTGAGTTATGAATGCAGTATAGTAGTAGGGTTCTTCTAAGTCTATAATAGGGGGAACTGGAAGTGAAATAGCAACAACAGGAACAAGTAAAAATAACAGCAGCAGTAGGTAGCCTTAGCATCAATAGCAAGTGTAGGGGTTAGCAGCAGCAACAAGGGAAGTAGGTGATGTATGTTGAGGTATTGTATTGAAAGTGAGGGTGGAAGGTGAGTGTGGTCTCATTTGTACATGAGTATCTAGGTAAGTAACTTGTGAGACCTTGTATCATGAGATAATCATGTAGAACTATGATACCCATGTACCTAATAAGTGGAGTAGTGAGATATATTAAGTATGGGGTATTCTAGCTAGCACCAAGATTTTAGAGTATTGGTATTAGATTATTGATACCAAAATATTTAGTATGGTTATATTAAGGTAGGTAGAGATTCTTGATAGGAGTCAAGACATTTGGGTTATGTGTGATACCAAGGTATTGGGTAAATATCAAGATACGGGGTAGATATTGTGATACTGAATAGGATAATAGGGATACAGGGTAAGGTGTTTCTCTCAAAGCCAAGGTATTAATCTAGAACCAAGGTATTGACCCTAGTTAAGGTACTTGAGATACGGCTAAGGTATTGGACTATGATAATAAGGTATTTGTCTATAGGCCAAGGTATTAGTATATATAGTAGGTATTAGTGTAGATATTAGTGTAAAAATCTATTAATCTACCGGAATGACCTAGAAACCTAGAGTTAACATAGAAACTCAATTTAAACTCTATTAACCATAATTATGACTATGAAACACAATTTGATATAATATTTCATATATAGGTCCATGAGGCACTATTATAGACAGAGTTCGACATTCATTGCTCTAGACCACAGGCGAGTACATCTCTCTGTTAGTTTTTATTTCATGATTGTGTATATATCACATGTTTTAGAACTGTATACTTGATTCTAACACAGCGGTTGCATGGACTGTACTATATGGATCATGTCAGGAAATATTATCTCCTTACTGTGTTTAGTGGGTACTCCTTCACTTGTATTTTATCGTGTGCATCGGATATTGATTATCACTTACTTCATGTTCACACACTGTCTTGTATACAGTATTCCTATGTTACTCGTGTTCATAATGCGTCATGATCGGATCCATGAGTATTGGTTGGGGACGGGAGAGTAGGAGTTGGTTATGTGATCAAAGCCCTGTGTATTCGTGTATATGTCGATAAATATCACAAGTGTAATCGAGTTACCTAATTGCATTCGTGTTCAACCTAAACTGATCAAATAACGAACTTGTACTCTAAGACACATTAGCTAGTATTACCTATTTACATTACTTTTAGTTATTTCTTATTGCATGTTCTTTCCTTCCAGTACTTTACATGCTTATTCTAGTTCATTTTTATTTTCTATTTGCTAGTATATCTTCTATTCTTTTCTATTACTTGTCATATATGCTCTACCATGTATTTGGAACTACTTTCAGAGTTTTGTAATTTGCTCCAATCCTGATTGAATATATTTTTTAGATGATTGACTAGAGAAAATGTGTCCCATATATTACGGGACACAAGATGGTGAGTCAGCAAGAGAGATAGCACCTCTAGTACATGAGGACGTAGCACTAGCAATAGAGGAGACTTAGATTTTATTATTGCTTTGTATTTGACTCTTTAGAGCCTTGGCATTCATTATTATGTTGGAGACTATTGTGTTGTGAGTCGATGATAGACTTGGACTTATTTTTGTGACTCTTGTACTTATTTTCTTTACCCCATATCGTTCTATTTCTTCCTCTAGTTTGATATTATGATTGAGTATTGTCTTCTATTATTATATCATCATATTATTGCTCCATTTGGAGTTAAGATGGCTTCACAGGTACCAAACATATATTGTGTGTGATATTAGATAGTATTGTAGACCGAAATAACGTTCTACCACCGATACTATAACATAGGCTAGGGGTTGTTCACGTACTCGTACCATCATTTCGGGTATGAAATGTGACATATTTTTAGTGGTGGCCCATGCAAGTCTCGAGGTTGTAATTAGTGCAATTTCGTAGTACTGCTTAGACTTAGAGTATTGCTACGAGCCTGCGATAAAATATAGGATGAGAGTACACTAAATCACAGCAGGAACATTTCCAACTTATTGCTTTTGCTATCCTTATCTATCTGAATGCTTGCTTTACTTTGAATAATTTTGTCCTTCTTTGATGATATCGTATTTTACTCAATATTGATTTTCTTGTTTCAATCTATCTTCAGGATGCCACCGAAGACTCGATCGTAGCGCTTGGTCGCAGTTTCAACTATGATGGTTACTTTGCCGCATCCGAGGAGGGCAACAGTAGAAACTACTCCGTCAGCTTCAGCACAGAGGGCCGCTTCATCGGTCAAGGTGGGCGTTACTACAGCATCTTTTGAGGGTGCTCCACCTCTAGTACAGAGGACCGTGCCTACAGTATCAGAGGAGCTTCCACCCCCCAACCAACATTTGATCCGGTACAGATATTTGAATTATTCCAGTAGATGATGGAGGCTCAGAGAACCCTGGCGAAGGCCCAGCAGCACCAGTCTGAGGTGATGCGGCAGGGCATTGAGAATTTCTACTAGTTAGCACTCGCTACAGTAGAGAGGGTTTCCTCAGTCCAGCCATATGTGCCACTACCTTAGCCCGCCGCAGAGCAGCCGAGGCTGGGGACTATCATTGACTTCAAGAAGATGGGGCCCAAGGACTTTAAGGACACCGAGGGGATTTTGTATGCGGATGATTGGATTGAGGACATTAAGTGGAACCTGTGGCTGGCGTAGATTCCAAAGAGCCTACAAGTGGAGGCAGCGGGGAGCATGATATTTAATATTGCTTTGCATGGTTCAGGACAGACCCGAGGATCACAGCACCCAGACTGACTTGGGAGGCTTTTAAAGTGATTTTCAAGGGTAAGTTCTTCTCCGACGTGGCTTTGATTTCCCTGGAGAGTCAGTTCTAGGACCTTATCCAGGGGATCATGTTAGTGGACGAGTACGCGGCGGAGTTTTGTCGATTGGGTCACTTTATGGAGGGACATAACCCCCGGGGGAAGGCCATGAAGTTCAAAAAGAGTCTAAATTGGGAGATCAAATCTTATACTAGTGGACATCGTACTGCTACATTTAAGGAGATTCTAGTAGAGGCACAAAAGGCAAAGGATGATTTAGAGCTTGGCTCTAAGTGGATGATAGATACTCCAGAGCTAGTAGTAGTGCGGGCCTAGCAAAATGGCATTACTTTCAACAGCAATAGAGGCACTTCCAACCTTAGAGACAGCAGTTACCCGCACTGTTTAGAGCGCTAGTGCACTAGGCACACCAGATTTAAAGGCCAGTTCAACCAGATATTCCTTGCCTATTATGCAAGAAGTCGGGTCATGGATGGGATGTGTGCAAAATAAGATTGGGAAAGTGATTGCTGCGGATCAGGGGACAACCAGCTGAGATATTATCGTCAGGCTCTATCTCGTCCAACTCAGGGCGGAGCACAAGCACAGAGAGCACCCACGAGGCCACCAGCATGTCAGTAGAAAGGACCTCTGTTGCTGACACAATAATAGAGGTTCGTGCAGCACCTACAATACAGAGAGGTGCGCAGTAGGGACAAGCTTTCGCTATGGCAGTTGAGAAGGAGGAGCCAGTCAGAGATGTTATTTCCGGTTAAGTCTATCTTGATTCTTTTTAAGCTCATGCTTTATTTGATTTTAGTACTTCACATAGTTTCGTATTTGTATCTTTTACTTTGAAGCATCATCTTAAAACAGACCGTTAACAAGGACTTGCAAGTCACCACCGAAGGTGGCATTATCCTGGTCAGTGATGTTTGTAAGGATTAGAGAATCATACTAGGAGGCTGAAAGTTGAGCGCATGTCTACTCGTAATGCTACTTTTGATCTACAACCTAGTACTCAGGATGGATTGGCTGAGTAGGCACCATACTAGTATAAATTATCGTGGAGATAGAGTTTTATTCAGACCGCCAGGAGGGCCAGAGTTTTAGTTCGGCAGAGGAGTAGCGAATCAGAACGATGGAGACTTTTGTGGAGCTTTGGTGGAATAGAAGGAGTCAACATATCCTTTGATAGCAGAGTTTATGGATATTTTTCCAGAGGAATAATCGAGTTTACCGCCAGACCGAGATATGGAGTTCTCTATAGACTTAGTGCCAGGTGCAGAGCCGATATCTCAATACATCTATAGGGTCAACAACAGTGAACTAGCAGAGTTGAAGAAGCAGGTGGATGAGTTACAGGACAAAGGCTTCATCGGATCCAGTTTATCACCGTGGGGTACTCCGATATTGTTTGTACCAAAGAAGCATGGGTCGGTAAATATGTATATCAACTACAGGGCTCTAAACAACCTCACTATCAAGAACAAATACCCGCTTTCGAGGATTGATGATCTATTTGATCAGTTGAATGGAGCGAAGGTATTGTCGAAGATAGACTTGAGGTCGGGGTACCACCAGGTGAAAGTAAAGAAGGAAGATATTTTGAAGACAGCTTTTAGGACTCGGTATGGGCAGTTTGAGTTCATGGTGATGTCGTTTGGGTTGACCAATGCCCCAACGGTATTCATGAACCTGATGAAGGTGTTCCACCAGTATCTTGATAAGTTCATGGTGGTATTCATTGATGATATTCTGGTTTATTCGAAGACCCCGAAGGAGCATATGGAGCACCTGAAGATAGTTTTGGAGACTCTTAGGCAGGATAATCTTTATGAAAAGATTTTAAAGTATGAGTTATTCCTTGATAAGGTTGAATTTCTTGGACATATGGTGATAGGAGACGTAATTTCAGTGGACCCAAAGAATATATCAACAGTAGAGTCATGGTCTACCCCGAGTTCAGTGGCAGAGATCAGGAGCTTTCTTGGATTGGTAGGATATTATCGAAGATTTATTCAGGATTTCTCCAGGATTGCGGAGCCGATGACTACAGCTCTAGTATTGACGTTGCCATCAGGGACAGGTGGATTCACCATCTATAGTAATGCTTCGGGTAAGGGTTTGGGTTGTGTGTTACAGCACAATAGAAAAGTGATTGCCTATGCTTCTAGACAATTAAGACATCATGAGAAGAATTATCCTACCCATAATTTAGAGTTGGCAGCGGTCATTTTTGCTCTAATGCTGTGGACGCACTATTTATACGTAGAGCGTGTAGAGATCTTCACAGACCACAAGAGCTTGAAGTATGTGTTTACACAGAAGGAGCTCAACATGAGACAGAGGCGGTGGTTGGAGTTAATAAAGGATTTTAATATATCCTTCTAGCACCATCCAGGGAAAGCCAATGTAGTCGCTAATGCCTTGAGTAGGTATCCAATGGCTATGTACTTAACGAGGGACAGACACTTATTGGATGATCTTGATAGCTTGGGTATTGAGGTATTAGTTCCTGGAATTGTGGCACAGATGTCGGGACTACATATATAGTCATAGTTGATGGACCGAATCGGTGCAACACAGTTCAAAGATGAGTCTCTGAGGAGTATCAAAGCGCAGGTTCAGATAAGATTGGCAGAGGACTTTACTTTTTCTGAGGATGGATCATTGTGGCATGGTACCATATTATGTATGCCGAGTGGAGCATTGTGCGAGAAAGTTCTTTAGGAGGTACATCGATCTTAGTACTCTATGCATCCAGGTGCTAACAAGATGCATATAGATATAAGAAAGCATGTTTGGTTGTATGGTATGAAGTGGGAGGTGGCGTGCTTCATATCCAGATATCTTGTATGCCAGTAGATAAAGGTGGAGAGATAGAAGCCTGTTGATTGCTTCATCCTTTATCCATTCTAGAGTATAAATGGGAGCACGTGACAATAGATTTTGTATCGGGGCTTCCGTATTCTCTAGGAGGTAAAGATGCGATTTGGATCATCGTAGACAGGTTGACCAAATTGGCCCACTTATTGCCATTCAAGGTGGGTACGTCTATGGAGAAGCTCACGGAGATGTATATGCGATAGATAGTCAGATTGCAAGAAGTTCCTATGAGCATCGTCTCGGATAGGGATAATTGCTTCACATCCTACTTCTGGAGATATTTGTAGGCTAGCTTGGACACCCAGCTCAAGTTTAGTACCACATATCATCCCCACATAGGAGGGCATTCGGAGAGGAATATTCAGACTCTCGAGGATATTCTTCGTACTTGTGTTTTAGATTTCAGAGGCTTTTGGGAGGATCATCTTCACCTGATAAAGTTTTCTCACAACAACAACTACCAGGCCAGTATCAAGATGTCACCATTTGAGGTATTATATGTTTGAAGATGTTGCACTTCGTTATCGTAGGATAATATTGGTGAGAGAGCCTTGTTGGGGCCAGAGATGGTTGTGGATGCAGCTGAGAAGGTGAATCTTATTAAAGATAGACTTCGGGTGGCGCAGGACAGACAGTGGCATTTGGCCAATAGCTATCAGAGACTTTTGGAGTTTGAGTTATAGGTTTGTTGTGTTTCTTGTGTTTGCCTTATTTTAGATAGAGTGTTAAGGCTGTTATTGTGCTAGATTGGCAATATGGTGTTCTTATGGATTTCTCCTATACGGGGCATGATTTGCTTTGGTGGTGGCAGAAAGTTTATTCCACGGTACATCAGACCCTTCAGTGTTTTTGAGAGGGTCGGTACAGTGGCCTAGAAACTAGACTTGCTGCCTGCACTAGAGGGAGTACAGAACTTGTTCCATGTGTCGCAGCTGAGATGGTACATGGCAGATCTTACCCAAGTATTGGATTACTCAAAGATTAAGGTGGGTCCGACTCTCAGTTATCCAGAGCAGCTAGTAGAGATTTTGGATCACAGAAAGAAGGTGCTGCCAAACTAGATGATTCCCTTGGTATGCGTCATGTGGAGGCATCACTCTCCATGAGAGTCAATCTAGGAGCGAGAAACCGACATGTGGGAGCAATACCCTTATCTGTTTGAGTCGTAAGATATAATTCTTTTTTGCTTGTTGTGATTGCTTGTTGTAGTACTAGTTTCTTCCTTTGGTTTTTAGTGCTTGTTGAAGTCTCCATTATCTAGAACGAAGAATGCCAGCCCACCTTCGACGACAACAAGGAATATCTCATGAACCCTCAAGTATTAGTGGCCCCTATTATGGGAGGACCCTTCTTACTATATGTGCGGGCAATGGATCACTCCCTCAGAGCTATACAAGCCCAAAAAGTGATGCTTGTCATGAATATGCCATCTACTATCTCAGCAGAATAATGGCCGACGCAGAGCACAGATACAACTCGGTTAAGAATGAGTGCCTCACTTTGGTCTAAGCCATTTTGATGATCTGGCATTACATGTCAGAATAAACCATCCATGTGATCTTGCAAGTTAATCCTCTCAGGGTCCTTATGACTAAACCCGGAGTGCTCAACTCTCACCTAGCCACATGGACAATACTTTTGTCGCCGTACGATATAGTATTTTTCCCCCAAAAGGCAACATTCAGGACTTCAAGAAGTGGAGTCTAGGGTCTTCAAGGGGACAGAGGGCATCGTCTATGCTGATGATTGGCTCAAGGACATTGAGCGTCTTATGAAGGTATCTCGTCTTTCTGAGGATCTGAAGGTTGAGGCAGTATGACTTCAACTGTTCGACGTCGCCCATACTTAGTTCAGCAATGAGCCAATTCTGGTTGATGCAGGACAGTCTTGGGAGGTGTTCAAGGACCTCTTCAAGAAAAAGTTCTTCGCTCGAGAAGACTGGCTAGACTTGGAGAGGCAGTTTGAGAGCCTCATTCAAGAGAGCATGTCTGTGGAGGAGTACGCTGCAGAGTTCGGCAGGCTGAGCCGATTTGCAGAGTATTTGGTGAGAGAGCCAGAGGTTCAGGTTATTCATTTCCATGAGGGTCTAAACTAGGAAGTAAAGATCCTCATTTCATCTTTTTATGAGACATACTCGGAGATACTTACGGAGGCACGCAAGGTTGAACGGGAGTTGGATTTGAAGCCCAAGAGAGATCGTGATTCTTTTCTGGGGGCCAACAGCAGTGTAGTATCTGCCAAGCATTCTCATTTCTAGTCCAGGCCTTTTCAGCAACCGCAGCAGAACCAGACTATAGCTAAGGTACCGTTTCACCAGGTACCACAACAACAAAGACAGTTACAGCAAGCTTCCTACCACTTCTGCAAGAAGCCCGGCCACATCTGGAAAGTTTACAGGAGGAGGCTGGAAGTTTGTTTGTATTGTGGTACCGAAGGGCATCAGCTGAGGGAGTATCCTTCCAATCCTTGTCGTGCAGTTCAGGGAGCAACTTCAGCTCCGAGGACACAGGCGAGACCACATGCGGCACAGCCGAGGGGACCACTTTTAACCCAACAGCAGCGTTATGTCCAGCATCAGCATCAGGGAGGTGCACGTCAGGGATGAGCGTTCGCTATGACAGTCGAGGAGGACGAGCCCACCTGATATGTCATCGCAGGTTCTGTTCTTCTTGATTCTATTCCAGCTTTAGCTTTGTTTGATAGTGGTGCTTTCCATGGTTTTGTATCTATTTCTTTTGCTCTGAAGCATGGTTTGGTAGTTGAGTCTTTGCTTAGGACTTGCAAGATCATGACCGGGGGAGGCATTATCTTGGTTAATTATATTTCCAAGGATCGGAGAGTTACTCTGGGAGGCTGGGAGTTGAGTGCGTGTATACTTGTAATGCCACTTCCGAGCTACGCCATTGTACTCGAGATGGATTGGTTGAGTAAGCACCGTGCTAGTATAGATTGTAGAGGATGTAGAGTTTTGTTTGGTCCGCCAGGAGAGCCAGAGTTTGACTTTGCTATAGGAGTTGCAGAGCAGGGAGAAGGCATTATTTGTGGAGCTATGGTGGAAGACAAGGAGTTGTCGCATTTGTTGATAGCAGAGTTCTTGGATGGGTTTCCTGAGGAATTGTTAGGATTGTCGCAAGATTGAGATATTGAATTCTCTATAGACTTGGTGCCAGGTGCAGAACCAATTTTACAACTTGTCTATAGTGTAAACAACAGCGAGCTGGTCGAGCTGAAGAAGCAGGTGGATGAATTGCAGGATAAGGGGTTTATCAAATTGAGTTCTTTACCGTGGGGAGCCCTGGTATTGTTTGTACCGAAGAAGGATGGATCAGTACACATGTGTATTGATTACAGGGCATTGAATAATCTTACTATCAAGAATAAGTACCCTTTATCATGGATTGATGACTTGTTCGATCAGTTGAGTGGTGCTAAGGTATTTTCTAAGATAGACTTGAGATCAGGCTACCACCAAGTGAAAGTAAAGCCGGAGGACATACCGAAGACTGCTTTTAGAACTCGGTATGGTCAGTATGAGTTTATGGTGATGCCGTTTAGGTTGACTAATACCCCGATAGTATTTATAAACTTGATGAACAAGGTGTTCCATCAGTACCTTGACAAGTTCATGGTGGTGTTCATCGACGGCATACTTATTTACTCGAAGACATCGAAAGAGCATGAGGAGCATTTGCGGATTGTGTTGGAGGTGCTAAAAAAGGAGAAGCTGTATGGAAAGTTGTCCAAGTGTGAGTTCTTCCTGGACAAGATAAAATTCTGGGGGCATGTTATGACTGGTGATGGTATTTCAGTAGATCTGAAGAAGATCACAGCAGCGGAGTCTTGGAAGACCCTGAGTTTGTTTGTAGAGATCAGAAGTTTCTTGGGATTGGCGGGCTACTACAGGAAGTTTGTGCAAGATTTTTCGAGGATTGCCGAGCCGATGACCCAACTCACCAGGAAGGATGTAGAGTTTGTTTGGACGAAGGATTGCCTGGTTGCTTTTGAGGAATTGAAGAAGATGTTGACGCCTGCTCCTATTTTGACGTTGCCATCAGGGTTTGGAGGTTTCACTATTTATAGTAATGCATCGGGGAAAGATTTGGGTTGTATTCTTCAGCAGAATGGAAAAATAATTGCCTATGGATCCAGACAATTGCGTACTTATGAGAAGAACTATCCTACCCATGATTTGGAGTTGGCAGCAGTCATCTTTGCCCTGAAATTATGGAAATACTATTTGTACGGAGAGCGTGTGAAGATCTTCACATACTACAAAAGCTTGAAGTACGTTTTTACACAGAAGGAGTTAAACATGAGGCAGCGTCAGTGGCTGAAACTGATAAAGAATTTTGACATATCTTTGCATTATCATCCTGGGAAAGCCAATGTAGTTGCCGATGTCTTGAGCAGGTATACGATAGCTATATTTTTGATGCAGGATCGATGTTTGTTGGAAGACTTAGAGAGCTTAAGCATCGACGTGATAGTTACTGGTTTTGCTATGCAGATATGGAGATTACAGATACACTCAGATTTGATGGACAGGATCAAGGCAGCACAGTATGAGGATGTATCTCTGAGGAGCATCAGAGTGCAGGTGAGAGCAGGATTGGAGGATAATTTCACCATTGCCGAGGATGGTTCTTTGCGGCATAGAGTTAGATTATGTTACTGGAAGCGCATCGCTCTCAGTATTCTATACATCCAGGTGCCAATAAGATGTATCGGGATATACGAGAGAGTGTGTGGTGGTATGGCATAAAGAGGGGAGTGGCACAGTTTGTATCCAGATACTTAGTGTACCAGCAGGTGAAAGCCGAGAGACAGAGGCTAGGAGGTTTACTTCAGCCATTATCCATTCTAGAGTGGAAGTGAGAGCATATTACTATAGATTTTGTGTCCGGACTACCACGATCTCCAGGAGAGAAAGACGCGAGTTGGTTCATCGTTGACAGGTTGACCAAGTCAGCCCACTTTTTGTCTTTGAAGGTGGGTTTATCTTCGGAGAAGCTGGTAGAGATGTATGTGAGGCAGATTGTCAGGATACATGAAGTTCACGTCAGCATAGTCTCGAATCAGGATAGTCATTTTATTTCTTATTTCTGGAGGAGTTTGTAGGAGAGTTTGGGCACTCAGCTCAAGTTCAGTACTTCATATCATTCCCAGACCGATGGGCAATCAGAGAGGACTATTCAGGCTCTCGAGGATATGTTGTGCCCTTATGTACTAGATTTTGGGGGTTCTTGGGAGGACCATCTCTATTTGGTAGAGTTTGCTTACAACAACAGCTACTAGGCTAGTATAGAGATGTCACCATTTGAAGCTTTGTACGGTCGGAGATATCGTACTCCCTTGTCATGGGACGATATTGGAGAGAGAGTTTTGCTAGGGCCAGAGATGGTTGTGGATGTAGCAGAGAAGGTTAAGTTGATCAGAGACAGACTTCGAGTGGCGCAGGACAGACAGCAGCATTAGGCCGATAGGTACCAGAGACCTTTAGAGTTTGAGGTATAGTTTTAGATTTTTGTTTTGTGCTTGTTATTGGTTGTTTGTTATAGATTAAGTTCTTAAGGTCATGTTTTATTCTAGGTGGGTGGTTTGGTATTTCTGAGGATTTTTCCGACACGAGGCACGATTTGCTTCGGTGGAGGCGGGAAGCTTAGTCCGCGATTCATTGGACCTTTCACTATTCTAGATAGGTTCGATGCAGTTGTTTATAGACTAGACTTACCATTTGCATTGGAGGGAGTTCACAACGTATTTCACGTGTCATAGTTGAGACGGTACGTGGAAGATCCTAGTCATGTATTGGATCACTCGGAGATAGAGGTGAGCCCTACTCTCAGCTATCCAGAACAGCCAGTTGAGATTCTGGATCGAAGAGAGAAGGTGCTGAGGAACCAGACTATTCCTTTGGTATGCGTCGCATTGAGGCATCACTCTCCGGGGGAGTCTACCTGGGAGAGAGAGTATGAAATGCGAGAGCGTTATCCATATTTGTTGTGCCCTTAGGTATGTTATGATATGTTCTTTCCTAGTTATGTTCTGTTCTTTTGTTCTGTTCTATTATTTTTTTGGGTAGTTTTCATCTTTAAATTTCGAGGACGAAATTATTTTAAGGAGGGTAGACTTGTCACTACCATATTTTTTAGAAAAGGATATTTTGGTCATTTCATAATTAATAAAATATTGTGTATGTGAATAATTATTTATTACATTATTTAATTATTGTTAGATATTAGTTTATTATTTTGGACTTGAGTTAGTGGACCTAACTAGTTTAGTTTAGACTCATGGACCAACATGTATTAATTGTTAGAATTGAGCACAACTAGAAGCCCATTGATTAGTAGGATGATTAGTTTAATTAAAACCATTAGACTAGAACCTTTCCTCCTTAATTATTTCTTCATGAGAGGCCCCAAGGGGTATAATGGATATTACATAATAGCTTGAGGAAGGGACAAGGGGGGCCGGCCTACTTAAAGAGGGGGTAAAATTTTTCTCTCCTCTTTTTATTTCAAATCTAGATCTAGAATTTTTCTCAACCAAATTACCTCATTCCTATATCAATTTCCTACCAAATTTTATCCTAATTCTATTCCAAATTACCATTGGAGGCTAGTGGAACAAGGATCTAAAAGGAGGAAGCAAGGATCTATAAAGAGGAGCAAGGATCTACAAGTTGAAGGCCAATTTTATCACATTTGGAGGTTGTATTGGGAATCCATCTCCCAATAGGTACAATTTAGTTTTTTCCTTTATTTAGGTTCTAAATCTGAGAATTAACCATAAGAAATAAACCCATATGCATAGGCTACCCATAGGATTTGTAATTGAGTTCATAGGAGGCATATTGAGGAAGTTATGGTATTTTTGTGTCAATTTTGGGGGAATTACGAGATTGACATTTGTTGTATTTGTCAATTAGTCCTATAGATCAACTTGGCATGTGTTTGTGTGTTTGTGGCTAGTGTCGTATCCACAATTGGGTACGTGTAGGTCGTATCCCAACAAATTGGTGATACGTGTTAATTTGGGGGGTTTTCCTCCGACACAAAACTTTGTGCATGTTATATTTTGACACGGACACGTAGATATATGTTTGACTCTTCATATTATTCATAAATAATATATTAGACTTGCTCCAGTCCTTCGGGATACCTTTGGTTGTGTGGTGGACTCGTGTCGCAAGCGTATAATAGATTTAGTATGATACGGGTGCGATGCACTCCACGTATTTGTTGTATTTTATTTATAGATCTATTTTCTATTGTTCTTAACTATTGTAGTAGATGTATTCATATGCATTTATATATATATATATATATATATATATATATATATATATATATGTATATATATATGTATAGTTATGTATACATTTGTATTTATATGTGCTAGTGTATATATAATAGCTAATTGAATAAGTTATGTTATATATAACTTGTTGTTATATTATATGTATACGTGTATGTGATGCTATGTATATATATATATATATGAATGGTATACTATAACTAAAGTACATAGGGGTGTGTGTGTGTGTGTGTGTGTGTGTGTGTGTGTGTGTGTGTGTATATATATATATATTGGTATAGTTGGGAGAGGGTATACATATATATATAGTTGATATATATTGGTGTATATATGTATATGTGTTATTGTGTGTGTGTGTGCATTAGAAGGGGGATGAGGCACGGTAGAGCAGCAGATTCCTGCAGCAACTTTCAGCAGCGGCTTATAGAAGCAGCTGCAGTTTGCAACATATTCCAGCAGTGGCAGTAGCATCTTACAGCAACAGTAAGGTGTGTGTGTATATATATATATATATATATATATATATATATATATATATATATATATATATATATATATATATATATATATTAGTAAGGTTAGTTGGTATATGTAGTATATGTATTCTTGTATTGAATGTATATTAGATGGTAACTAGTATATCTAACAGTTAGAAATAGTTAGATTTGGGTAATTGTTAGTGATACACTTGTTATTATTAATGATTAGCTCTTAGTAATAAGCTAGTTACTATGATTAGTTAACTAGTTATTGAACTATCTCATTATTAGTACCTAGTTTAGTTAGTAACTATATATATATATATGTTAGTTATTAGATTGGATAGCTATTATATATATTAGATTCACATTTACCTTGAGATACCAAGGTAAATGCCAAGGTATTGAGGATACTCAAGGTATTGGGTTTGGGTATCAAGATGGGGATTTAGTAGTGCGATGTCGAGTTGGTTCAAAACCAAGGTATCCATTTAGTATTTATAATTATAATTATTATATTTAATATTGTTTGGATATGTATATATATATAATTTCCTATCTTTTGTTTGCGTATCCTAAGATACGGTATCTTAGTATCCTAGATCTAGTTTGTTTGACCTAGTTTCATAGTTTGTGAACCCAACATCTTTGAAATAGACTCATGCAGCCTAAAAATAGGTAGTTTGACCAAGTTTGACCAATTTGACTTAGAGTTGACCTAGTTTGACTGATTGACTTAGAAATAGCTCTTTGACCTAGAAGTTAACTAGTTTAACTTATTTTTATTTCGAAACCTTGTATTAATATTATATTCCATATCTAGGCCTTCGAGGCATCGTATCAGACATATTTGAGACTATTCACCTAGTTTGACTATTTGACTTAGAAATGGCTCTTTGACCTAGAAGTTGATTAGTTTAACTTATTTTTATTCTAAAACTGTGTATTGATGTTATATTCCATATCTAGGTCTTCGAGGTACCGTATTAGACATCTATGAGATTATTTACCGGACTTCAGGCGAGTACATTCTCTGATAGTTTCTTATTTATGATATCCTCAATATTTATTATATCTAGTATAGATATCCATAATTTTTTGACACGATGGTTACACGGATTGGTACATCCGAATCTCGTCATGAGATGTTATTCCTTGGTATATGGTGTATCTTGTGCAAGTCTTGTTTTATTGTTTATCTTATACATGTACAGACATTGATTCTCGGGGAGAGTCGCTATCTTCCGGGAGAATCATGTACCATAGCGTACCATGGTTGGATCCCCTATACCAGTCGGGGGTGGAGAGTATTTTAGTGTAGATATGTGATCATACCCTCCTTGTGCATGTCGTGTTCCTTGTGAGTGTTGATCATACATCGTACGTATGATTAACCAGGCCTTTTACTCTTGTGCAAGTTCCCAAGCCGATCATATGTTAAAGCTAGTACTCACACATTTAGTCATTAGTATTCTTGTTCATTATTATATTATTCATTCACATATTTATTTGCAGTATTTCCTTTATTGTATATCTCTTGTATCTATTGTTGTATCTTGTATATTCACACATATTTACTGTTACATAGTTTTTATCATTGATTAGAACTGCTGTTAGAGATGTACTATGCTCCTTTTCTGACTGGATATATTTTTCTCAGATGACACTGAGGAGTGGTACCCTACTCATTATGGGTCTCAGGATATTGTGGGCTTAGAGTCAGAGACCCTGGCTCAGGAGGGACTCATCCCGACTAAGACAGATGACCTGGGACATGTAGTTTCTTAGATTTCTCTGGTACTGGATTTGTCTCCAGCTTATTGTGTAGTATTTCTTCAGACTCATTGATGTTATTATTTGACTCATGAGTGTTGTGACTATTCTATTCTTTATCATATTTGTGCTCATTTCCATCTTAGATCTATGATTGAGTATATTGATATTGTTGGTGGCTTATTATATTGTTAGATAGATTATCCAAACAGAGTTCTACCGCCAGTTCTGCTCAAACCAGCATTTACCCACATATTTTTTATCAGTTCAGACCTGACCATTATCTTACCCTAACTACTATTCTAGATTACTTCCAACTGATATTCTCACCTACACCTAACAGATACCCTCAATCATACAGCAAGTGTTCCTGTACTCGAGGCCAACTACACCCTGTAATCCCAACTGCACATTGATGCGCCCGATCCCTATAGAACCAAGTTTTCAGTTCTCACTGAAAACTCCCTCACTTAGCTCTAATGTACAGTCGTATAAATACCCTTTTATCTAATATCTAAACCCAGGTAATTCCCCTGGATGATATTGATACATGGGCATCCTCAGTCATCTTACTGTACTGAAACCACCCCGATCATCACCCTTGCTGCTAACACCTCGACCATCACCTACAACATAGTGCAGATGGCACCATATCTTATCACTACTCTAAAACCAAGACTAACACACTAGGTTAGTCCAAACCTGATCCTTTCACCTTACCTACAACCTCCCACTGCCAATGGACTGAACCCGAACCTATGTGCAAAGGTACACAGCAACTACAATATTTCCTAGTCCCTTTGATACTCGTGCTGCTTTGTGAGCAACTGATACTTCATGTATCAGATCCTTCCCTCAAATCTGAGCTCACACACACTACCACAGTAACGCTCACCTCAACAACTAGATACACATCCAAATGGTCATTTTTATCAAGTACCATGAGTGCACAATAGTGATACTCTATGATATATCAACCCATCTTTATGCCAAAATCCCCAATATACAACTAATAACATATCTACCTATCAAATATAATTACATATATATAACATGATTAGTTGTTATGAAAAATAGGAGAAAATACCCATAAACACCAAAATTCCAAATATGCACACAACACCAGGAAAAAAATACTATAGAAACTAATAGAGACTCATTCTCTCCCCCTTATGGTTATTCCTAAACCATATGTGGGCTCCTAATGGTCCATAAAATAAATAAAAAAGAATTTAAAAGAGAGATTTTAGAATTTTACCTCTTGGAAGATGGATTTCCAATGCAAAACCAAGGGTTCTCTAGCCAAACTTTCTCTCCTTCAATGCTCCTTGAGACCTGAGCTTCTAGGCTTCATAGATGAAGGAAATAAGAGTGATTGGGGTTTGATTTTTTGAACTTTGGTGGAGGAATGAGGGTTTTGGGGAAGAACTAAATCTAGGGTTTCATAAACATTAAATAGAGCTTGAGGGAGGCTCCCCCCTCTCTTATATAGGGCCGGCCAAGGAAGGCCTATGGTTGGCTAAGGCACAAAGTCCAAAATGTTCTCTAGGAATTTCAAGAAGAGTTTTCCAATAAGTGGAGTTTTATCCCTAATGGAAACTTAACAAATTTTTAATTAAAGGAAGGGGATTAAGTAGTTAGGTCCCAAAAATGGCTAGTCTAAGGTTGAGTCTAATGGTCACATCAAGTCTAGCCCACTAACTCATATCATTAATAATAATAATATATTTACTATACATATTATGTAAATTATAAACAATAAATATATAACTAATGCAAATGACAAAAATGTTCCTACTCTAGAAATGTGGTAGTGACAGGATGGTTGTTTTTGCCTATTTAACTGATTTTTTAACTAAAATCTTGTAAAACTCAAAACATTAAAGTTGTAGATCTTTGTCTTGGTTTTTAAATATTTTTGAATCATCTCATTTGGAGTTCGGATGAGAGAGTTATGCCCAATTTTCTAAATTTGTCAAATCTTAATTTTTAGAATTTTTATTGAACCTTATGATTTTATGTGTTGATCTTAGTAATTGCAAGTGTATATGGATTGAATGTTACTATGTGCTAAATTGACCATGTATTGACCTGACTATGTGCAGAGTTCGACTATATACCAAGTAACTACACCATCTATGTGCATGATTTGACTTATGTGTTACAATATGATAGAACTCATGTGATTTATTGTGATTGGTAACTTGACTCGACCACTTGTATCCATGCTGATACACTTACTACGTGTTATGTGTTTCTACGTGATAAGTGTTCCTACTCGATCATGTTATATATTTTATACTAAAAGTGCACCTATGTGCTACGCGACATGTGATAGGACTCGACATCTCTAGCATGGACATAAGAGTTAGTCAATAACAAAGTGTGGCTAAAAATTGTTGATTGTTGCAATACGCTAGAAGAAATCTAATTTGAGCTGCCAAGTGACAAGGTGGATTCATATCTAGCATGGATATACTGTGGTACGACATATAAGGGGAATAACATGTGACTACGCCATGATATTCCAGTTAACAGTAGGGTAACTAGGCAACTAAAGCTTGTAAAGCATTGGGAGGGATAAAATCCCGAGATCGGGCATGACCAGCCACCCCCAGTCATCTAATTAGGGAGTGCAGGCTGGTCCCTATGGATTGTTTAAACCTATATTAGTTGCTTGTAATATTCTACTATTATATATACTATGTGTTCTATGAGATCTCAGTATATGGCCTTACATGGGACCGGAGCATAATACTATGTACTATGCGGCAATTTATCACTCGGCTAGCCTGCTAGTACATGGCTCAACCCAAGGATTTCTATTATATGCATTAATTCTACTGAGATAACCTAAACCTCGTCTAGAAAGTCGTAGTACTAATTGGCTGATTAAACAAATCTTGTTTGTAAATTTATTTGTCAGTTGTTAAATAGTCTAGGAACATGGACTATCATGGTACGGTGGTCTAACCTTGTCCTTGTCTTATTGTAGGGTTAGATTATTGTATCACGATAGACTGTGGACTGAAGCTACGATACAGAATCCTTTAGCTTGACCTGAATCAGAGGATGTCCGTTATCTCGGTGTGGTACGTCATTTATTATCCTTGTTTAGTGTAAGAGTGTCGTATTGCCTCGATTATGGTGTATACGCCTACGGTTCTTAGCTCATGCATTATACTTTGCCTTGGGTTTTGTTTCTTCATTCATGCTTCTTTGTGGTACTTGCTATTTTGGGTCTAACCTCACTGGTTTTGCATGGCCAGGTTTAGTGCCAACACCCGAGGATCCAGCTTAGTTCCTCATGAACAATAGCGCACACCAGACGGATGGCCGGTGAGGGACACGAGTGGGTTTCTTCTTTCCTGCTCATTATTGTACATTTTACTCTTTAAGGCGTTTAGCCACCGGTACTTGTTAGCCGGTATGTCTGGACATTTAGTTTTCCCTTATATGATTGGATTTAATCAGACTACAGCTGATCACGGTCATGTACTTTTATTACTCAGCTAGCTTCTCATTTTGTACAGCTAGTTTCAGAATATTTTGACAGAGCGTTTGGGACGCCATTCTGCTTTATCATACATGTTATATATTACTGTTACTTGTTTGATTGATTAAGATAATAGATATTTTGTGTGACCCTAAGTGACTTAATTGTAGTATGCACCCCTTCTCTAGTTACAGCCATGATCGGCGTATGACATTTTATACCTTGTACGGGGAGCTGGCCATGTCTGTCTCCGTATTTTGGTACTGGGGCATGACAGTAGTGCTCCTTGCAATTCAAGCTCCTAGGCCTCCTTAATGATAAATATGAGTAGAAAATGAGGGAGAATTGAATAAAATTTGGTGGGGGTTGGTCTCAATTTGGGGAAGAACCAAATTATGGTTGATATGAACTAGAAAATAAAAAAGGAAAGAGGCTCCTCCCTATTTAATAGGGCCGGCCACTATAGTCTAGGTTTTGGTCAATATAAAAGGTCCAAGATAGCATCCATGGTTGTCATGAAGGTTTAATTAATTAGGAAAAGGATCTACTCTTAAATGGAAGGAATATTATATCTATATGCTAGCTAACGAATGAGTCAAATCATGACTAAACTAACTAATTGAACCAATGGTCATGTCAAGTCTAGTTGTATCTACTTTGGCTCACTAGCACTAAGTCTAATTAATAGGCTAACTCACTAACCAACTAATTACATAGTCTATTCTAATTATCTAGCACACAACCAATACATATAATAATAAATATTATTATCACTAATAAAATTTGTAAATAATTATGGAAATGACAAAAATATCCCTCCTGGATCAGGTGGTTATAAGAAGAGAAGCGTGATGCAATAGCATTGCATATGTGGAACGATTACGTTATTGGAGAGGGTAGTGGTTGAAATATCAGTTGTATTATTTTGTACTTCATTTGGCTATGTTTCTGCTTTCTTATGCAATTGTATAGTACTAATCTATGGCTAAGTTTGTGCTTTCTAATGCAAAAAATTTGTTTATGCTTTCCAATGCAATTGTTTGAATATTTGTTTCTAAATTCCTTATGTCAACATGTGAGATATCTGATAACTTCAGAAACTTTCCACCTTTTGAAATCTATAAGGAAAGCTCGTTTGCACCACCACAATTGAAAAGAAGATCATTAGGGTGCCTTAAAGTTCAACTTCACCTCTAGGCAATGAAACTTCGCAGTCATTACCACCAAACTTTATGACTTCAATGCCCCTTCCTCAATACTGTCCTTACGATACAGGTGCATTTAGGAATTCCTATTCATATGTCGAAGTCGATGATGATGCGGAATGCTCCAATGAATAAAATGTCCGGATTGAGGATCAAGTTTCTTCTCCTTCGAAGAGAAGAAAGAAGAAGGTAGTTACAAAAGGAAAAAATGTAAGACATGACAAGGGTAAGAATATTAGGCTAAAAGGAAGGAAAATGAAGAGGGCATACCTCACAAATGATGGCCCCACTCACATTCTGACGAGATGCTAAAGAACTTTGTTATGAAGCAGAACAAGGAAGAAAGAGTGACAAGAGCTTCAAACACGAAGCCTTCACACATGTATGCAATGCTATCAATAGCAAATTTGGGGAATTTTATATAGTGGAAAATGTCCAGAACCACTTGTGTGGGTGGAAGACAAAGTGGTTAAAAAATTTGAAAGCTGAGTTATCTGGTGTCGGGTGGGATGACGATTTGAAGATGGTTGTTTTGGATAGTTATACCCATGAGGATCTTATAAAGGTAATAAAGATACTTGTATTATTCAATTATATACTTTCTAATACTATGTAGGTTCTAACAAAAATATCCATTTGTTCTTATATAGATAAAATCCAAAATTGCTCCACGGATAAATATTCTGATAAGGAATTATGTTATTCTTAGCGTTGTGTGTGACGACCATGAAAGGGGGGACCTGGCACGGAATACGTTTTCACATTGGGATAGATGTGAGTACGTAGATTTCGATGATAAATAGTCTGACCACTACTAGAAAAAGCGGGATTAGCGACGTATTTTAGCGACTCCAAGTAAAAACGTCGCTAAATTAGCGACTCCGTAAAAATCGTCGCTAGACGTCGCTAAATGGCGACATTTAGCGACGTTTAGCGACTTTTATTAAGATTTTAAAAGATTAGTCGCTATAAGTTTAATTAAGGTCGCTAAACGTCACTAATATATCTGATTTAGCGACGTTTAGCGTCGTAATTAGCGACGTATCTATCAAAAATATTTAGCAACGTATTTAGCGAAACGTCGCTAATTTATATTTTTGAGACGTTGTTATTTGACGTTGCTAAACGTCGCTAAATTTTGGTTAATTAGGCCTCGGTTTTCTTTTCCTCATCTGTCAAAAATTTTGAAACTTTTTGATTTCCCCCGCCACCCCCCCCCCCTCTTCGGCGACCGGCTCTCCACGGCTGCGGCTACTCCGGCATCCCCCTCCTCCTCCTCGAGCTCTAGGTAATCTCTCTCTCTCTCTCATGTGACACTGACACAAGACACACTTGACAGACACGACACACGCACACAGACACGACACACGCACACAGACACTGACAGACACACACGACATACACACACAGATGCAGACACACACACACGACACACACACACAGACGCAGACACACACACACGACACACACACACAGACGCAGACACACACACACAGACACAGATTAGGGTTAGGGTTAGGTTTAGGTTTAGGGTTAGGGTTAGGTTTTTTGACCTGGGATTAGGGTTAGGGTTAGGGTTAGGGTTAGGTTTAGGGTTTTTTATCAGGGGTTAGGTTTAGGGACAGGTGATATCACGATAGATGATAAGTGGGTCTGCAAGGTTCTCATTAAATCTTTTGAAATTAAAATCATGGTTTCCACATAAATTAATGTGTCAATAATTATGCATGGCTTGACACTTTCTTTCTTTATTTATATAAGTGCATAGAATGAGAGATACAGTAATCCATGATTGCACATGTACAAATCTCAAGTAAAATATCAACCTTGAAATGTTAATTCTTGTTTTAATTGTTAAGGAAACAAAAAAGTTCAAAATTTCGACAACCTAAACTGTGCATAATAGTCAAGATGTAGATATTCTGATATGCAAGTGGAATGCACATATTATTATGCCTTTGGCCAACCATTAATACACGAAATTGTTCAGCATCAATAATATATTTTAAAACATGTTAAAGATAATATTTACATATCATAACAACATAACAACATAGTTTATGCAAATATTTTCTATAAATAAAGAAATAAGAGATTTTTGTACTTTGTAGAGCACATAGCTGCAAAATGATATTTAAAAGAATCAAGGCCTTACCTAATCCTCGGATCTGAGTTGTTGAAAGACGCCCATGTCCTCAGCTTCAATCTGGGCCTACACATTGCTATGAAAAATGTCAGGATAGCAGCATAAACCGTACTACAAAAGAAGCTTGACACTTGGTGTTGCCTAAATAGCACAAGGAACAAAGAGCAAAATGAGGGTTTGAAACCTATATAACAATATAGTGTAACATAAACAGTTACTAATGTACAATGTTGAAGATGTCAAAATTTCTAATGTTTGGCCCATACAAGTTTAAACAACAATATTGTTTAAACTTATGAAAGCATTCTAAGGGTGAGTCTGGTATTGTTGAAGTTTAAACAACAATATTGTTGCCATAAGCTGCTAGTTAATCTTATCTATGTTTTCATCCTGCTTGTTAATCTTATCTTCACAAATACATTCTAGCCTAAGGTGACACATGTATTTGGGATTAATATTATCTTTAGAATCTCTTAAACATGATTGATTAATGTTAAATACATTATTTTACAATACAAACATACAGATGATTTATTAATGTCCATAATCACCTTTCTCAAAACTGAAAGGGATAAATATTCATCATCATTCGTATTATCATCTCCATCATCAACACTACCAATAGATTTTTATATGTTGGTTGACTAGATACATCTTAATGTATTTTTATTGTTAGGATATTATTATACTGCAACAAACAGCTAATTCTTTGTGAGTCATCTAATTCTTCCGTTCCTGTCCAATAGCTAATTCTTTGTTTTCATCTATCTTACCAGATGGCACCCAAGAGAGCGACACCTCCTACTGTTAAGGAGGAAGTGATGCCTCCTACTGTTAAGGAGAAAGTGATGCCTCCTACTGTTAAGGAGGAAGAGATACCACCTGCGGGGAGTTCCAGTCACCCAGCACCTATCGCGGCTGTATCTCAGACGGGTAGTTCCAGTCATCCAGCACCCATAGCGGAGCTTGATAACATAAACGGTGTTTATGCGCAGTATTTGAGGGACTGGTATCTGCCCCATTTTGGATATCCTCGAGATTCATACTGTGATATTTCATATACTTATATATTATGCATTTTGTGTTACTGTGATACTCTGATACTTATATATTATGTATTTTGTGATGCTGTTTATGCCCATTTTGTGTGACTGTGATACTGTGATACTTTTATGAGTGTGATACTTTTATGACTGTGATACTGTGATATTTTTATGACTGTGATACTTTTATTCATATTAAATATTGTTAATCCGGTGTTGAGTGTTCCACCGAAGGGGTCGGCGAACCCATAGAATTCAACGAAGGGTTGCTCCAGGTCTATTTTTAATTAGAAATTTATAAATTGCAGGAATAATAGTTTGGAACAATTCAGTTTTTTTTTAACATTAGCGACGTATTTAGCGACGTTTAGCGACGTCTAGCGACATTTTTATAAGTCGCTAATTAGCGACGTGTCATTAGCCGTCGCTAAGGATGCCGCTAAATATGTCGCTGTACGTCGCAAATTGCTGACATGGCAGTACTGCCAGGTCATTAAAGACGTTGCTATTACATCGCTATATAACTCGCTAATTAGCGACGTTTAGCGATATTTAATTATGTCGCTAATTAGTGACTCAGAGTCGCTAAACGTCACTAAGTTAACGACACATCTAAGTCGCTAAGAAACGTCGGTTTAGCGACGTTTAGCGATGTTTTTCCTTTCAGCGACGTAATTATTACCGACTTCTGTAAAGCGTCGCTAATTACGTCGCTAAACGAGATTAGCGACATTTTTTGGTCAATTAGCGACGTTTTTGGGCGTCGCTAATTTGACTTTTTCTGGTAGTGGACGACAAATAGATCCAAGAAGTTAGAAAGCAATGCTTCTAGAGCGAAGACTACTCCATCCAATACCACCAACTCGTCGAGGATGAAGCATCGTAGGAGTACGATAGAAGCAAGAGAAGATACCATGAGTAAGCTTATTGATAACGTTAACCTAATGGCAACCACTATCAACAAAGGGGTCAATACACCTTTTCATGAGAAGCTACCTTTTGTTGAGAAGTTATGATCCATTGTTTTTGGTATGCAAGGGTTTATGCCAACTTACTTATGCATGCATATGACTACCTAGTAGAGCACAAAATTGAAGCAACAATGTTTATGGGAATGCCGAAAATGTTTCGTGGCCAATGGTTGCATAAGTTTGAAGACAAGCACTATTCCCATTCCCCGGATAATTGACAAGAGAAATTTTAGTAGTATGTTGGGTTGTAACATATTGTGAATATTTGGTAACCTTGTGAACTTTAATTAGCAACCTCCTAGTATATTGGGTTATAATATTTTGTGAACTTTTGCTTAGTATGTGAACTTACTTAAACATAGTTTCTAATATTCATGAACATTTGGTAGCATGTTTGTATGTATATAATATCTACTTTGGTTTAAATTATGTCTAATGTTATATGTGTATTGAAATGTTAGAATGGCATACTATGTTGTGTTGAAGGGAAGGGTTCTTGGGTCTACACTAAGTGGTCAAAATGCCACATGCAAGTTAATGGCTTCAAAAAAAATTGTTATTTCAAGTGCAAAAATAGAGAGGAGTCTATGAGCTACTTTAGCCCTCTTGAAAATGGACGCCAATGTGCAACCTACAAGAAAGCTAAGAAATGCCACACAAGCAAGTGGCCTATTTATTTGGGAGGTGTTACGCCCAAGTACCAGAATACGAAGACGGACATGGTCAGCTACCCCATACAAAGTACTATACGTCGTACGATGATCATGGCTATAATAAGACAAGGGGGTGCATGTTACAATCAAGTCTCCTAGGGTCAAGAACTTTTATGTCTTAATCATTCAAACAAGAAAACATTAAACATAGAGCATATATAATAAAACAATAAGGCGTCCCAAACGCTTTTTTAAAATGTTCTGGAGACCAGCTGTAAAAAATAAAAAGCTGGCAGAATATCAAAAGTACATGACAGTGATCAACTGCAGTCTGATTCAATATAATCATGTAAGGAGACTAATGTCTAGACGTGTCAGCTAACAGGTGTCGATGGCTAAATACCCAAAAGAAGTAAATGTACAATGACGAGCAGGGAAGAAGAAAATCCACTCGTTATCCTCTGCGACCATGTTCCTGGTATGCGCCATGAGTCGGAGGATAGTATGTTGGATTCTCGGGTGTTGGGTCAAAACCTGGCTATGCAAAACCAGTGGGGTTAGACCCCAAATAGCAAGTACCACAAAAGAAGCATAAAATAGATAAACAAAAATCCAAAAAATAATTATATAATAATATATAGGTTTAATGTCGTAACTTAGGTCCATGATATATCCTAGCGCAAAGACCCAACCCTACAACCAAACAAGGACAAGGGTTAAACTATCATACTATGATAGTCCATCTTCCTAGGCTACTAACCGAATAATACAATCACAACCAAGTTCATTTTCTTATATCGGATAATCACTTGTACGGATTGCTATTTATGGAGTTTGAGGTTATCTCAGAAATAATACATAATAGGTATCCTCAGATCACGTCTTTGTTGAACATGAGCTAACCGAGCCAAATAAGGAAAATATAGGCACTTCATGATGCACCAGTTCTCCGTAGGGCCACTGCGCTAAAATACGGTATTAGTGGTTCCAATGTTCCTACAGTAAAACAGTGGCTCGACATTATTTATAAAGGTCAAATACTGTACTCCACTAAGGCAGATGATATACAGTATCTGTGGTGGCCAGCCCACAGCGTACTTAGAATGAATCTAAGTGGGAAGGTTCGTTGGCATGATCTCGGGATACCATTCCCTCCAAATGTTACTAC
This sequence comes from Iris macrosiphon, assembly GCA_036927795.1. Lineage (NCBI taxonomy): Eukaryota > Viridiplantae > Streptophyta > Magnoliopsida > Asparagales > Iridaceae > Iris > Iris macrosiphon. The sequence continues at coordinate 104,709,375 of JAYESA010000012.1, read as the reverse complement.
CACTTTTAGTTACCTAATTAGCCCTATATTATGTTCAAAATCTCAAGGCGTGGTTATATGAAATTTTTTATTAAGATATCGTACAAAGCTCGAGCACGCTAGATACGAATCCATGAAAGTTGGTTCTAGATTAACTCGAACGTGTATGCTACATTCAGCCAAATCAATATCCTAGCCACACTTTGATAGTTGACTCGCATATCATCCCAGTATTGGGGGAAATAATATATATATTTATAATATCATGCATTCAGGAATTTGGAGGCATTCTCGATGCACAACCTGAATATAAATTACTTAACACGAGACATGGTGTGTCGCACCTCGGCGCATATCCGGTCATATATACTTTCAGACAAAATTTTGTATCAGTACGGATACAGTATTCGAGTCCAATTACTAATTATACATTAGGTCACATGAATCAAGATCATATTAAAACACGAAACTTATGTCATGCACATAGCCAGTTAGTCACTATCCACTTAGTCAGGTTCATACTGAAATCTCAATTGAACTCATGCCATGTTTATAGCCAATCTTAGCTCATGGTCATGTCTGATACAATGTCTAGTTACTAAATCCATTCTTCCTTAGAATCATAACAAAAGTATTAACCCAATTATAAATTATAAAGAATAAGAAAAATATTTAATCAAAACAATCAAGGCCCATGGGTCTCTAGGCCGCATATAAAGTCCTGGCCGCATATGTCTCAAGGCCGCATATGAAGTCCAGGCTACAGAGATCTCTTGGCCGCATGCTCAGGGTTAAATTCTACTCTTGGGACTAGATTTGAAGTGACGAGCAATAAATGAAGTGTCTGTGAAGTGACATAAAGTGATATTATGTAACTGATGTGACATAAAATAAAGTGTATCAGAGAGAAAGGACAAAATCACATAATCATGCATCCAAGGAAAGTGGCCGCATACATTATTTGTCGTATAAGTCATTCGGCCTCATATTGCTCTTTGGACTTAGCAAAATTTTCATTCGTCCAGTGAACAAAACACAAGGAGTCCTTTTACTTAGCTCCAGAACACTTTGTGTAATGGTCAGTCATACATCCAATAATTTGGATGCATGCTAGTTGGTTATGCGGCAAAGCGTCCAGGCGGCATAAGGATCGTGTTGCATTGAAGTCTCGACCGCATATTGTTCTGGTCGTATGAGAACTTCGTCTTCTCCAGACAACAAGTTCAGCCATGGCAAAAAAGCTCCAAAAAACTCAAAAATTATTTTCTTCATAAAAACTTGATTTTAACTCCGAATCAAGTGAACCAAAAGCCAAAATGCTCGAAATGATGTGCTCTATCAACAACAAAAACTAATTTTCAAAAATCATGTTTTAGTATATCAAAACCACAAAAAATACATGAAATCCATGAAAATATAAACTTCAAATGTAGATCTACTCAAATCTACTCATCAAAACTGAAAACTCTAAGTATTAAAAATGGTTAGAAACATATAAAAACATAATGAACCAATAATATGGAGGGTTTTTCTATTTTTTATGCAAGATGTACTTGCCTATGACTTGGAGGGAGAAAACATAAGAGCGAAAAAGAAAATAAGTAATAAAGAGAGAGAATGTGAGGTTTGGTTTATATACATGGAGGTTTGAGATTTAGACCATGGTGAACCCATGATTAAACCAACCCAACAAATAAATTATAAACCAAAATAAACCAAAGAATGGGTCTAGTCTCATGCAATATACTAAACATGCAAGCAAAAAAAATAATTCACTCCAAATACGTATATTTGGGAATGGAAAGTGACATCTCTATCGACTTTAGAAAAATTTTATCCTCAAAATTTGAATCCAAGTAAGCTAGAGAAGTCAGGACAAGCACGACATAATTCTACTAGTAAATCTACACATGCAAGCAATATCATCACAACACATAGGTGATCACCTGATCACGGAATCTAGATACGAAGGCATAAGGTAGAATATACCTTTTGAATCGAACAGGTGCGGGTACCGAGATTGAATATCGTCCTCGAGCTCCCACGCAATTCTCCAAGAGTCTGATATCCCCAGGCAACTCGGACAAGCGGAATAGTCTGGTTCTTGAGTACCTTCTCTCTACGATCCAGAATGGATACGGTTTGCTCCTCGTAAGATAAGTTGGTACCAACGACAAATTCAGAGTGGTCGAGTATATGACTCAGATCCGGGACATACCTACACAACTAAGACACATAAAATATAGCGTGCACCTCACGTAGCGAAGGTGGAAGGACAAGATGATAAGCCATATTGCCTACCCGATCAAGAATGTTGAACGGCCCAACGTATCATGGACTAAGATTCCTACGAACACCGAATCTAATGACTCCATGGGTAGAAGAAATTCGCAAAAAATATGTGGTCGCCGATACGAAACTCTAAATGCCTACGATGTTGATCTGCCTTATAACGATGCCAGTCTTGCGCAACCCAAAGTCTCTTTCTGATCTTTCTGACGACTTCTACTGTCTATGTGATTATTTTGGGACCTAACATCTTCCACTCACCAATGTCGTCCCAAGCCAACGGTGATCTATACTTTCCGTCGTACAGTGCTTCGAAAGGTGCCATTTTAATACTGGCCTGATAACTATTGTTATATGAGAATTTCATCAAGTGAAGGTGATTTTTCCAAGATCCACCAAGGTCTAAGGTACAGGCTTGTAACATATCCTCCAAGGTCTGGATAGTTCTCTCTGATTGTCCGTCTGTTTGGGGTAGTAAGTTGTGCTAAATCTTTATTTGGTATCCAATCTCTTGTGCAAGTTTATCCATAAATAAGAAGTAAACCTTGTATCTCGGTCTGGTACTATGCTTACTGGCACTCCATGCTGTTTCACAATCTGTCGCATATACAAATTTGGCAACTGCTCTGTAGACTATCTCACTCTGAATGGGAGAAAATATGCTACTTTCATAAGCCGATCAACTATCACCCAATCTTTATCTCGACCAGTCGATGATCTAGGTAAATCGGTCATAAAGTCCATGGTGATGTATTCCTACTTTCACTCGAAAATAGGGAGCGGCTACAATAATCCTGCCGGTCTCTGTTGTTTTGCCTTATCTTGCTGACATATCAGACATCTTGATACGAAGCAGGCTATTTTCCTCTTTATTCTGTTCCACCAAAAGTATTGCTTGATATCTTGGTACATCTTTGTTCCTCCCAAATGAATGGAATACTAGAAACTGGGTGCTTTAGTCATAACTTTTTGTCGAATATTCTCGTTTGGTATGCATAGACGATTCCTAAACCCTAGTATTCCACCCGCATGTATTGTCAACTCGTTCCAAAGACCTAACTCACATTCATCTCTTAGCTTTTGAATATTCGGGTCCTTTGTCTGAGCTAGCTTTATTCTATCTACCAAAGTTGACTGAATCTGTAGGCTGGCCTGAACTTCTGTACTTTGTGAAAGTACTATCTCGATACCCATCATTTGTAAGTCTTCTAGAATGTGCTTTTGAGAAGTCAACATAAATTTGCCACTTCTTATTCTAAGTGCATCAGATACTATATTAGCCTTGCTTGGATGGTACTGAAGTTCCACGTCGTAGTCCTTCAATAACTCTAGACACCTTCTCTGCCTCATGTTCAGGTCCTTTTGCGTGAACACACACTTCAAGCTCTTATGATCTGTGAATAGTTCTATTTGATCGCCATATAAGTATGCCTCCACAACTTAAGTGCGAACAGTACTGTTGCTAACTCCAAATTATGAGTTAGATAGTTCTTCTCGTGATCTCAGAGTTATCGAGAAGCATACGCTATCACTCAACCTTGTTGCATCAAAACACATCCAAGTCCCTAGCCAGATGCATTACAATACACTATGAATCCTCCGAAGCCTGCTGAAAGAGTAAGGATTGGTGCAAAGATTAACTTCTTCTTCAACTCTTCAAAGGCTATATGGCATTCCGCTGATCGCACAAATTTAACTTTTTTGCGCATCAACCGAGTCAAAGGTATCGAGATCTTAGCAAAGCCTAGCACAAATCTTCTGTAGTATCCTGCCAAGCCCAAAAAACTATTCAATTTTGTTACTGTCTTCGGAACTGGCCAGTTCTCTACTGCATCTACCTTCATGGGATCAACTGACACTCCTGCTCTAAAAATAATGTGTCCAAGAAAAGATACGTGATCCAGCCAAAAATTATACTTACCAATCTTCGTATATAACTGGTGCTCCCTCAAAGTTTGCAGTACTATCCGGAGATGTTCTTCATGCTCCTCCTTATTACGAGAATAGACAAGGATGTCATCAATGAATAGTACCAAAAATTGGTCCAAGTATGGCATGAAGATACAGTTCATCAAATCCATAAATACTACTGGAGTATTAGTTAGTCTGAATGGCATAACTAGGAATTCGTAATGCCTATATCGTGACCTAAATATTGTCTTTGGTATATCCTGCTCCCAAACTCACACCTGATGATATCCTGATCGTAAATCTATCTTGGAGAAGACTCTAGCTCCGCATAATTGATCAAACAAATTATCAATACTTGCTAATGGGTACTTGTTCTTCATGGTTACTGCATTTAACCGCCTATAATCTATACACAACCGCGACGATCTATCCTTCTTCTTCACCAATACCGTTGGTGCTCTCCACGGTGACCTACTGGTCCGAATAAACTTTATTGCCTTCAGTTCTTCCACGTGTCGATATAGATGATCAAACTCTGATGGTTACATTGGGTATACCTTCTGGGATATTGGTTTTGCTTCTGGCATCAACTCTATACAGAAATCTACTTCTCTAACTGAGGGTAATGCAGGAAGCTTGTTGGGAAAGATATCCATAAATTCTTCAACTATCTTGGATATCGGGTCTTCTTCTTTTTCTACTATTGCGACTCCTTCTTTGTGCTGATCTCTTGTTATTCTGCTAAGGACAAACTCTTCTAGACCAAAAATTCTAAACAACACTCTACCCTCACGATAGTCTATCATTGCATGACTGTCTATCAACTAGTCCATGACTAAGATAACATCAAAGTTACCCATAGGAAACTCGATCAACTTTGAAGGTAATAAATGTCCACATACTATGTATGGACATGCTAGGCAAACCCTTCTAACTTCTACGATCCCATTGTCAGTGAGTATATTCAGCCTCTCGGGTAATGCCTCAAACTTTAATCAAATATGTGTCACATATAGTATAGATATAAATGAGTGAGAAGCTCCAAAATTAATTAAAACTTTGGCAGAAAAGGTTGTATCGAAAATGTTACCTGCCACTACGTCGCCTAACGACATAGCTTCTTCCAAAGACAAGGTAAACGCCTTCCCTTGGCCTTGTCGAGCTCCCTGCTGCTATTTTTCTTGCTACCGTTGTTCCGGTCCCTACTGATTCTGATATTATTGTTGTCTCTAAAGTTGGGCCTGCGTCGGCAACGGATGCTGTGCTATAGGTCGTACTACTGTTGCTGGTCCTCCTTGTTGCACCGCCCTTAGAGCTGGCAATGCATGAAACTATTATTTTGGCCCTCATAGCCTCTGTATTAATGGGCATATGGCAATCTTGTGATCAGGGCTCCCACATCTCAAGCATAGTCTGTTAGCTGCCCGACAAATATCCTGGGTATGACCTCTTTTGCCATAATAGGTACAACATGTCGGTGCTTTCTGTCGTTATTGTTGCTGCTGCTGCCGAGTTGGTGCCATCAATATCGAGGTCACTGGCCTCCTCTGTGTCACATCATCGATGAGAATGCCAGGGGATGGTGCTTACATTCGCAGTATTGGTCCTCCCTCATTGCCCTGTCCATGAGGCCTCTTCCGATCTACTCTTCTTGATGCCATCCTTTGATAAGTAAGCTCAACCCTCCTTGCCACTATCAATACTGTCTCAAAAGTCTAGTAGTCATGCACCTCTACCATATGTAACATTTCCAAGTGAAGTCCCTGCTGGAACCTCATTGCTCTCTCCAACTTTATTGCCACCATGGTTAGAGCAAATCTGTTTAGTGGGCAAAAATCTGCCGCATAGCCGTCTACTGTCCTTCCAGCCTACTTGAGGTTAATGAACATTTGCTGCAACTCACACTGAGCCATAATCCTAAAGTACTGTATCCTTAACCGGGTCCTGAAATCATCTTACAAAATATGATGCCTCAATCCTACCTCCATCATAGCCAACCAATCCCTTGCCAGATCTTGGAGTTTCAAGCGAACCAGGTCAACATGTTCCTCGACCAAAATTTTAGCTACTGCCAGAATGGTCTCAATATCCTGGAGCCAATCATCTGCCATGATTGTGTCCTCCGTGCCATCGAAATATCTAGGGTTCAGTCTGCAAAATCTAACAGATGCCCCAGAGTCTATTCTCATGTCTCGTTCTAGGGTCGTCTGCAACCCTTGGTTCAATAGAATATTTTATTCCTGCTGCTAAAGCTGTTATTGCTAGTGTTGTTATTGTTGTTGTTGCTGCACCACCATCTGGTATTGTTGGGCAGCCAATAATCTACTGATAATCTCTAGCAATGCACGGGTATCCAGTATTACCGGCACTACGGGTGGTACGGGAACACCTAGAGCTTGCTTCTATGTCCCATTTATCGTGGCTTAACTCGGATCCTTGGCTGGGGTTCTATAGGATCTCGTTCCACTGGCAACTCTGCCTCTCTTATTGGAGCAGCATCGGGAGAAGGAGAAGCCCCAAAGAAGAGCATAAGAAACATCAAGTACATGATGAGAAGGAACAAGGAAGCAACCAATATAAGAAGTTTCAAGCTGAGGATCAAAGAGGACGAATTAAGAATTTCAAGAATGATCATGTTTGATTGAGACTCCTATGATCATAATACCCCACAAGTCTGAAGAACAAACCTGCATGGGCCACCAATAAAATCTTGTCATGTCTCAGTACCGGAATACGGAGACGGACATAGTCAGCTACCCCGTATAAAGTACTATACATCGTACGGCGATCATGGCTGTAATAAGATAAGGGGGTACATGCTACAATCAAGTCTCCTAGGGTCAAGAACTTCTATTTCTTAATTATTCAAACAAGAAAATAGTAAACATAGAGCATATATAATAAAGTAATAAGGCATTCCAAACATTTTTTTAAATATTATGGAGACCAGATGTACAAAATAAGAAGTTGGCAGAGTATCAAAAGTACATGACAGTGATCAGCTATAGCCTGATTTAATATAATCATGTAAGGAGACTAATGTTCAGACGTGTTGGCTAACAGGTGCCAGTGGCTAAACGTCCAAAACAAGTAAATATACAATGACGAGCAGGAAAAAAGAAAATACACTCGTTATCCTCTACGACCTTGTTCCGGGTATGCGCCATGAGTTGGAGGATAGTACGCTGGATCCTCGGGTACCGGCTCAAAATATGGCCATGCAAAATCAGTGGAGTTAGACCCCAAATAGCAAGTACCACAAAGGAAGCACGAAATGGAGATACAAAAACCCAAGAAATAATTATATAATAATACATAGGTTCAGTATCGTAACATGGGTCCATGGCAAACTCTAGCGCAAAAGCTTAACCCTACAACCAAACAAGGACAAGGGTTGAACCATCACACTATGATAGTCCATCTCCCTAGGCTACTAACTGAATAATATAATCATAACCAAGTCCATTTTCTTGTATCGGCCAATCAGTTATACGGCTTGCTATTTATGGAGTCTGAGGTTATCTCAGAAATAATGCATAATAAGTATCCTCAGATCATGCCATTGCCGAACATAAGCTAACCGAGCCAAATAAGGAATATATAGGCACTTCGTGATGCATCAGTTCCCCATAGGGCTAGTGCGCTAAAATACGGTATTAGCGGTTCCAATATTCCTATAGTAAAATAGCGGATCGACATTATTTATAATAGGTCTGATATTGTACTCTACTAAGGCGGATGATATACAGTATCTGTGGTGGACAGCCTATAGCGCACTTAGAATGAATCTCAGTGGGACGGTTCGTTGGCATGATCTTGGGATACCATTCCCTCCAAATATTACTACGACTTTTAGTTACCTAATTAGTCCTATATTGTGTTTGAAATCTCTAGGCATGGTCACATGAGAATTTCTCTTAAGATGTTATACAAAGTACGGACACGCTAGATACGAATCCATGGAAGTTCGGTCTGGGTTCACCCGAATGTGTATGCAACATTCAGCCAAATCAATATCCTAGCCACGCTTTGGTAGTTGACTCGCATATTATGCCTGTGCTAGGGAAAACAATATATATATTTATAATATCACACATTCAGGAATTTGGAGGCATTCTCGATGCACAACCCAAATATAAATTACTTAACACGTGACACGGTGTGTCATACCTCAGCGCACATCCGATCATATACACTTTGAGGCAATAATTTGTATCAGCACGGATACAGTATTCGAGTCCAATTACTAATTATATATTGGGTCACATGAATCAAGATCATATTGTAATATGAAGCTTATGTCATGCACATAGCCGGTTAGTCACTATCCACTTAGTCTGGTTCATACTTAAATCTCAGTTCAACTCATGACATGTTCATAGCCAATCTTAGCTCATGGTCATGTCTAACCCGAGGTTTGGTTACTAAATTTATTCTTTCTTAGAACCATAACACAAGCATTAACCCAATTATAAATCATAAATGAATAAAAAAATATTCAATCAAAACAATCAAGACCGCATGGGTCTCTAGACAGCATATGAAGTCCGGGCCGCATATGTATCTAGGCCGCATATGAAGTCCAGGCCCCATAGGTCCCTAGGTCGCATGCTCAGGGTTAAAGTCTACTCCTTGGGACAAGTGTTGAAGTGACGGAAAATAAATGAAGTATCAGTGAAGTAAGATAAAGTGATATGATGTGACTGATGTGTCATAAAATAAAATGTGTAAGAGAGAAAGGACAAAATTATAGAATCATGCGTCCAAGGGAAGTGGCCGCATATACTATTTGCTGCATAAGTCACTCGGCCACATATTGCCCTTTTGACTTAGCGAATTTCTTAATCGTCCACCGAACAAAACACAAGGAGTCATGTTACTTAGCTCCAGAATACTTTGTGTAATGGTCAGTCATGCATCTAACAAGATGGACGCATGCTGGTTGGTTATACGACAAAGAGTCTAGGACACATAAGGATCATGTCGCATGGAAGTATCGGTCGCATATTATGCTGGCCGCATGAGAACTTCGTCTTCTCCAGACAACAAGTTCAGCCATGACAAAAAAGCTCCAAAAAATCTAAAAATTATATTTTTTCGTAAAATTTTTATTTTAACTCCGAATCAGGTAAACCAAAAGACAAAATGCTCGAAATGAAGTGCTCCATCAACTAAAAAAATTAATTTTCTAAAATATCATGTTTTATTAGTTCAAAACCACAAAAAATATATGGAACCCATGAAAATCCTAAACTTTAAATGTAGATCTACTCAAATTCACCTATCAAAACCAAAAATTCTAAGTATTAAAAGTGGTTAGAAACACATAACAAATATAATGAACCAATAATATAGAGGGTTTCTCTATTTCTCATGCAATATGTACTTGTCTAAGGCTTGGAGGAAGAAAACACAAGAGAGAGAAAGAAAATGAAATAATAAAGAGAGAGAAGGTAAGGTTTGGTTTATATACATGGAGGTTTGAGGTTTAGACCATGGTGAACCCATGTTTAAACCAACCCAACAAATAAACCATGAACCAAAATAAACAAAAGAATGGGTCTAGTCTCATGCAATATACTAAACATGCAAGCAAGAAAAATAATACGTTCCAAATACGTATATATGGAAATGGGGAGTGACAAGAGGAGATGGTGTTATATTCTTTCTTATAGTTATCATGTGGTGGTTTATGTAATATTTAGTACATACGTTACGTTACGTTACGTTACGTTATGTTACGTTACGTTATGTTCCGTTACATTACATTATGTTTTGTATGTAGTTTTATATGCAATACTAGAAACGTGTATCATATCTATGGTTCTACTCGAATGTATATATTCTAATTAATGCACTTTTATGTAAATATTACTCATATTTGTATGGCTAATTTGTAACAATGATGAGAAAATACGAGTCTAAATTATAACATATGGCGATGATGACTAGAATTATGATTGCTTGGAGCTATATGTTGTATACCCCTTCAAAACACATGATATACGATTGATGGCAGCCCCTTCCACTTTTGCGAAATGGTCGGAGATAGTCAATGTATTACTGTTTTTGGTTTTATGAGTTTATGAGTTTGTGGTTTCAGGAGTTTATGGTTAACTTGTAAGTTTATATTTCTTTGGAAAGTTCAAACCTGTTACCTGGGTATGTTGCTTACTTTCTTGGTTCTGGAATAAAATGCATTTTGGCTACAAGCTGCTTGGGTATCTGTTCATTTAGTATCTATTCTATGGGTCTCTGATACTATGTATACTATTTGGATATCTATTTTATGCTCTCTAATACTATGGATACTATTTGGGTATCTGTTGAATGGGTATATGTTGTTCAAGTATCCATTTTTTGATTTCTAATTTTTTTGTCAATTTGGGTATATGACCCAATTTCTTTCTGTGTAGTATGTGGGTATCAATTTTTTACTCCATATGAGTGTTTGTGGGTACTTATGAGTATCACTTTCTCAAATTTTATTGCCAATATGTTGTTCTTTTGTTTGGGATATGATGAGTATTTCTTTGGGCTATGATGAGTATGAAAGCACATCAATGAAGTTATTTCCTATTTATGAGTTTTAGATTATCAGTTTATGAGTATTATTGCCAATGTTGTTGATTTTTTTTCTCCTCTTTCATATGGATTGTTTTGAGTCCCAAAACAGTATTGGAATTGCTTGTATACTATTTTTTTGTTTAAATTTACAATCAACATGAGTCAATGGAATGTTACAACATTCGTATAATGATGATATAACCTTGTAAACAAATCTCTGAGCCCAATTTAATATATGTCAAGATTTTCTTTTATTATTATTACATTATGGTATAAGTTGTTTTCGGTTGAACAGTATGAGCTTAGAATAGTATAAAAAAAAATTCCATGTTTTATTCTAGATGCAAGCAAAGATAGGCTTGAACTCTTGGGTTATACTTGTGAAGGGACCTATATCAAGGCTGCCATAGAAGAACCCATTTAATATATGTTCTTTGTCAAAGGAAACAACAAAAGAGTTGATTAATATCTGAAAAGTGATAATAATGAAACAGCAAAAGAAGTCTTGGTCATATCCCCCCATGATTTATTTATTTTTATGATATTTTAACTTCTTCTAGCTCATTGTCCTCTCTTTATATCTTAGGTGTATGGTTTGTAAACATGTGTTGCTTGAGAGAAAAACCATTGGATTGTATTGGAGTAAAGTAAATTTTATAAAGACACTTTTTTTAATTAAATTTTGTTAATAAAATTTTTCCTCAATATATTTTTTCTTCATTTGTGATATTTTTATTCCTGTATTAAAATATATCAATAAATATTAATTATTTGCTAAATAATCAATCATTATTCCATATATTGCAAAAGGAGTATACTATATGAGTATACTAGTAAATTCCCACTATATGAATATACAAGTAAATAAAATATTGTAAAATTATTACCATATTGGTGAGAAAAAAATTCACTATAAATTTTTTTTTATTTAGTATTAAAATAATTTTAAAGGTGAAAATAAATATTACTTAATGTTCGTATCTCCAATTAACATTCACTTTCAACAACCGGAACTCATTTCTTCTCTACTTTCAACAACCATCCAAACAATGAAACTCTTTTTTTCTCCACTTTCAACAACCATCCAAACAACGAAACTCATTTTTCTTCCACTTTTATGCTTTCAAAATCCACCAACCAAACGACTTTTAGAAAGTCAAAAATTTTGCGTACGCATCGTGCATGCAAGCTACATTTTTTTTTTACTTTCATATACTTTCAAGCAACCAAACAGTTGTAGGATCTGATAATTATGATAGATATTGTCTTAGAGATTAGATTAGGGTGTGTTGGCTGGGTTCCAGCAACTTTATTATTAAGTAGAGCCTTTTCCAGGAACTTTATTATTACAACTTCAAACTACATGCATGCAGTGTAAGGGGGGGTTTCTCGGGTAGGAAAAAAAAACAAAAAATAATAATTTATATGTGCGTGTGCACGCGCAGGCGAGCAGAGTGAGGCGAAGTGATATATATATATATATATATATATATATATATATATATATATATATATATATATATAAAGAGAGTTCATGTGGGTGTCGTCTAGTGGAAAGGCAGCGGGACACTAGTGGAGAGGTCAGGGGATCAAATCGCGGGAGGCGCAAGGGCGGGACCTTTGTGCCAAATATATATATATATATATATATATATATATATATAAAGAGAGAGAGAATGTTCTTAAACCAGCCAGGTGGTTTCATATTATGAAACTAACCTATGTTACAACTAGACCTGTTAAATGGGCTGGGTCGGCCCAGTCCGATATGGTCCCAGTCCAAAAAATTGACCCATGTGCTGGCCCGGCCCAGTTAAATATGGCCCGGGCTGGCCCGGCCCAGTATATCAAATTATGCCGGGCTTACAAAATTGACCCACAAAAAAAGTCCGATCCTACCCGGCCCGAAGTCCAGACCCGGCACAATCCGTCCCGTGGCCCATTCTGACCCGACCCGGCACGAATGGATGCATGCTCTGGATGCTGCGAATGGATGCATATGCTGAATGCTGGATGCATATGCTGAATGGATGCAAATGAGGAATCATTGTTGGCTCATTCCACTTAAATTTTAACTATGGAAACATTGAAAAAATGGAAAAAAGTAAGAAGGACCTGTGACCCATCACATCACATGCATTAGTAGGCAAGCAAAAGAAACACATATGCAATGCCAACACATATACACTCATAATTTTTTTCTACTCGTTACCCATTAATTTCTTTGCAAGACTTGAACCAATTCTACATTGGGAAGATGGAAAGATACTTTGAATGGAGCAACACCAATACACCAGTTAATGTATGTCCCAATTAATATTTTGACTGCAGAGCCATTTAACCACCCACCGCTTACATTCATTGGACCACCACTTTGAATGGAGCAACACCACCGTCATTGGACCACCACTACTTTTTTTAAGACTGCAGAGCCATTTAAACCCCTCCCTCCTATGTCTTCTCCAAACCAAAATCTTTCTAAAATATCAAATCCAGATCTCCCTCCGAGTTTATGAGTATTTTGAATTGTCATGTAAAACATGTGTTTATTGAACATTTTAGAACTGATGTATAACTTTTTTAATCATTTTGGAACTGATGTCTTGGGCATTTTGAATGACTGAAGAAGGAATGAATGATATTTTGTTGTATATTTCGTTATACAAGTTTTGTAATCTCGTTATCTTCAATATAATTCATGTAACATTTCACTTTTTATTTTTGTTCTATGAGATTATGTCTTACTCTTGATACTTTTGATTTTGAATGATTCTAACAAACCCGCAAAGTCCACGGCCCAGCCTGGCCCAGGCTGAAACTTTGATTTGAATGATTCTATAATCACAGCACGGCCCGGCCCGTTCCGAAGCTCGTCGTGCTTTGGGCCACATACTGGGCTGGGCTGAAGTTTTTCATCCTAAGCCCGGCCCGACCCCGCCCGCAACAATGCATGGGCCTTAAGAGCCCAACCCATCTAATTTTGTGTCGGGCCGGCCCAGTTGACATGTCTAGTTACAACCGTTGGATTGGGATTGCAAGAATGAGATTAAAATGTGAGAGTATCTACTTAAAAGATACATGTGTAATATCCTCAATCTTGTAATCCAAATCCAAATTCAACAGTTGTAACACATGTTAGTTCCATAATATAACACCGCATGACTAATTTTTGAGCATATATATATATATATATATATATATATATATATATATATATATATATATATCCAAACACCTCAGAGGTGGAAGGCATTCTCCCTAGCTTGATGGGTTTGATCCCACGGAGGAGAGGTATTTTTCATTATTTATTTTTTCAATGATGCAGACCCGTATAGATTATTGTGTGGGTGCGTTGACCTCAGGGTCGTAGCATCACTCCTTACTCCGACGATGTAGCCGATGGAGTACGATGCGGAACAACTAATGGCACCACGAGAATGGGAAAACTACGATGTAGCGAGTGATTGTGAGTGTGAGAATTGTACAAGTCTTAAGCCACGAGCATATACGTCGGACATTCGAATTATCAAATTTGATATATATATATATATATATATATATATATATATATATATATATATATATATATATATATAAAAGCACCAAAAATAATAATCTATAATATTGTTAAAAAAATAGATAAAAATTTAAATTATAATAAAATATTTTAATTACTATTTCAACATATTTAATTAGGATTTGTTATATATGTGTTTTTAAAATTTTGGATATATACTTAGTTTAAATATAATTTGAATATTGAATATTGAATATATTTTATAATTTCTTATATGTTCAGGTAATTAGAATGATTTTTTAAAAAAAAAATTAACAATTTGAAGCAATACATAAGCGGTAGTTATAAAAAAAAATTATTATTATTAATTAATGAAAGATATATGTACTGCTTGTACAAACGGCTTATTTTTCACAAGCTACATTATAATAGTACAAACTAGGAACTAAATTGGTTATCTAATAAGTCCAATAAATTTGATGAATTTATAAAAGTTGTTAGCCCTGCTAAGTATCTTGAAAATCATAATAGTTTGAAAGAATTAGCGAGATGATTATTGTTTTTTGGCTTATCCATGTATTATTTCAATTAGGGGTTGTTTGATGTCATTCATTTCTCCATAGTATCTAGTTTCTTCATTTCCACTGCTGTCAATGCCTTTGTAGAATTATGAAGACCTTTTAGTAGTCCTCAAAATTGATACTACTTATCATACAGTGATTTGCCTTTGTTTCCGTTGTGCAGTTACTTCCTATCTATACTGATTCTTCCACGCAGAAATAATGCAAACTCATTCCTAGATAACAAGATGGCAGCTACCGCTATCCTCGAGATGGGGAAGGACGTTTCAAGGGTGCCCTATCAAAATATCAAGAAGGAGAGACTACTCTAGAAGCTGAAGCTATGGGCATCTGATTAGCAATGTAGACCTGCAACATGAAGAATCTCTCCCAAGTCATCATAGAAGGCGACTGCAAACCCTTAGTCGACTCGATCACTAAACCAGTGTCGGAAATCTTATGATTTGCACGCCATACAATTGAAGATGCTCGACATGCCCATAATTCTGACAGAGGAATCTCATTCTCCTATGCTCCCAGAAATGCCAATCATACAGCACATCAACTAGCTTCCAATGCAATATTACATATCAATCGTACTTCATAATGTTATATGAAGATATCCCTACCTGTATCACTGAACATATGAATGTTATATCAGAGACATGTCATGTTGTACCTCTTTAAATGCTTAATGAAGTTATTTTAAAAGAAAATCGTTACAACATCAAACAAGCATCCCTGCAGAGACGATTATATCCTTTTGGCTCCTATCTGCAGCCAGATCTTTTCATAGGAACTTCTAGGAAAAGGATCTTGTCAGCGTCAACATAATGTCGAACTTCTGGTGCATGCAATGCATATAATTTTAGATTACTGATACAAACATTTGGAAGTTTCGGGGAACAAGTCTTATCCATATCTGGTTTTTGTGAAGATGCAAAAGGTAAAGAGAAAATAATGCTATCCGATTTAATGCAGTTATGAGAACACAACTGACTTTAGCCTTCAACTCCGGTATAATTTCACACATCAAGAAAAAAAGAAATTGCCACTTGTCATCAAAGTGTGTGAACTGCCTCCAGAACGTTGCCCTGTTGATCACTTTCTGTTAGATACTCTGGCAAGTGCTAAATCCATTTCTACAGGACAAGGCTTTGTAGTTAGTAGCTTTCCCAGCTTTCCACACATTCCACCATGGTCATTCCAGAGATCACTGCAACATGTCAGGCAAGTTAAAACTTGTTAAGAAAGAAACATGAACTTGGCATCCTTACAGGAATGAGAAACAGGATCCTCCACCTCGTAACAACAGAAGAAGGTAAAATAATAATAATAAATAAATAGTCTAACTAAAAGCAGATCAGGAAACAAGAAAATCATTGCAAAGTAGACGCTCACCATAAGATTCCAAATATCTAACAAAAACCTCCATCAAGTGTTAAGCTAGATTGATCCTAACATCTGATATTCATTAATGCAAACTTATAGTTATCTCAAAAATGAAGATAGTCATTAATCACGTAGAACAACAACAAAGCCTTATCCCAAAAAATTTGGGGTCCGCAGTTTAAATCATTTTCTTCCATTCATCTCTAGTAAGGGCCATGTCCCTTGTAATGCTAACAAAAAATACATTTTTCTTTAGAACTTCAATCCATGGTCGTTTAGACCTACCTCTAGTCTCGGCTCCTTCAACTATTATCTTATCACTTCTCCTTACTATTAGTCTACGTTTAACACGTCCAAACCATCTAAGATGACTTTCTATCATATTCTTCTCAATTGGTGCAACCTCCAACTTCCCACAAGTATGCTTATTTATTATCTAATCTATTAGCACTCATCCATCTTGGCATACTCATTTCTGCAACACGAAGATTTTAGACATTTATGAATTGGCCAACACTCTAATCAATAAAGACGATTGGTTTTATAGTTGTCTTAAAGAAAAATAAATTCAATTATAAAGATATCTTTGGATCACAAACAACTCCAGAAGCATTCCTCCATTTCAATATATCTACTAGCAACATGTTTTTCTTTGCACGGTCATCGTGGCTTTATCGTACATATCCTTGATAATCTCAATATATCTACTATGAACATGTTTTTCTCCAAAATCCACGGCATTAACTCCCTAGGAACTCCATAAGCTTTCTTTGTGTAAATTACTTAATATTTCATTAATCTAATAACTGTCATTCTATAGTACATATTTCCGACATAAAATCAAATTTATTCTCTAAAACTCTAGTACTTGTTTTTTATCTTTGCTCCCCAGAGCTTCATATATGGCTCATAAGATTAATTCCGAGATAATTTTTACCACTATGTATATCTTATTTATTTTTATATATGAGTACTATAATATTAGCTATTCATTCATTAGACATATCTTAGACCTTAGGATTTGATTGAATAAATCAACAAGTCACATCAAGCCTTTCTCATAAAAACATTTCCAAACCTCAAAAAGAATATCATCATATTCTACGTCTTTCACTTTTTATTTTCTTTAAAGCATCCTTAACTTTAGAAATTCTAACTTTAATATGAGCTATCGTAAACTAAATCCAAATTTAACTCTTTTAGGTTGTTCTCTTTAAATAACTTATGAAAATAAATCTCCACCTCTCCTTAAGATTATTTTCTCTTACTAGTACCTTTTATTATTCACTCTTGATACATTTAATATTACCTAGGTCATTATTCCTTTCTCTACTCTTAGCAAGCCTATAAATATCTTTTTCTTCCTCTATAGTTTATAATTTTCTGTAGCAATAATCATAGACCCCTGATTTAGCTTTAGCTAAATATTTTCATAGCTTCATTCTTTGTTAGTTTCTCTTCAAAAGTTATTACTTTCTTGATGAAATTTGACATAATATGTAAGTCCTCTTTTCTAGAAATATCCAATAAATAAATTTTCTAGATATTTTCTTAGCTTAATAATAATAATAATAACAATAATAAGGCTAAATTACAACTTGATACCCTCAACTATCCAAAATGTTCAATTTGACACCCTAAACTTTTGTAGGTGTTAACTTGATATCCTGGAAAAAAAAGTGATCAAATTACCCCTCCGCCTCTCCCACCCCCCTCTCCAGCAGCCACCCCCCCTCCTTCTCCGGCGCCGACAACTAGAGGGGGGTATAGCAGCGGCGCTGGTGCGGGCGGGTGTAGAAGCGGGCGCGGGCGACGTGGGTGCATGTGCGGTCGTGCGCGGGTAGGGGGCAGACCCGAGTGAGCGGGGGCAGACGCTGGGGCGTGAGGCGCCGTCGCTGGCAGGGGCAAACTAGGACGCGGGCGGCGCAGGTGAGGGCGGGCGTGGGAGCGAGTGTGATCGGGCGCGTGCAGCGCCGTCGTAGGCTGGGGCGAGCGCACAGGCGAACGCCCGGGGGGGCGTGCGAGGCGGGTAGGGGGTGGTCGTCGGGGCTGGGAGGGGGGCGGTGGTCGCCTGGGCGGGAAGGGAGGGTGGTCACCGAGGTAGGGGGGTCGTCGGGGGGTAGGTGAGGGTGGGGGGAGGGTAGTTTAGGAATAAACCAACTTTTGGGTATCAAGATGAAAATATAAGTTGAGATAGGATATTAAGTTAGAACCTATCAAAGTTGAGGGATCAAGTTGAACATTTTGGATAGTTGAGGGTATCAAGTTGTAATTAAGCCTAATAATAATAAAACCATGATAATAATAATGACAATTAGTAATCAGGGTAATTATATTAATATTTAATAATAATGGAAAGGGGTGGCAAGGAATAGCAATTTAATATTAGGGAGGAGGGCATCATAGTAATTAGGGAGATTAGATTTATCATGTGCCTAATTAAGGATTTCTAGAAACATCCCCTAACCACCCACTAACTAACTAAATAACTTGTAACCAACTCCCAACTACCTTGGCCTAGAAACTTCCATCAAACCCTATAAATAACCCTAATTTTTCTATTGGAAAACAATTCCACTCATTTGCCCACTCATTTCAATTCAATACCAGCCCATTCTTTCCACTGATCCACTCTCGGTCTATGGTTTCCATTGCTAGGTTTAAGAACCCAACAGAAGGAAACTGTTTTCCCGCCAAACACCATTAAGCTCTCAATCGAGCTCAAGAGGAAGCTCAGCCATTGCGGATTGAGCAAGTCGTCGTCCCCAAAGCGCTACTGGCAAGCGCCTTCTCCACCGCGATCTTGCCTCCTGCCGACAGAGCTTCTTCATCTCCGACAACTTCGTGCGTGGGACAGATCGTCGAGCTCTGTCGATCGAGACGAACTCGAACTCAGTAGATGTCGGTCTCGATTCCTTAGTCCAATCACCATTTACCGGATTTGTCTCAGGATTTTCATAGTAAAATGTGTAATAAAAGATAGTAAAATATGGTGGTGTGTGGTGATTGTATATGCGGGCTCGTACATAGTAGTTGTGATGAGGGATCGATACATGTATTTGACGGTTCATGAGGTTTAGACAGCTGACTACCACTGTTTACAATAACGTAGACTGGATATGACTGATTCGTACATGATTATTCGGAAGCGGATCGTGACATATTTTCAGTGGTGGCCCATGCAGGTCTAGGAACTCATCACAGCTTAGGACCGGTTATTCGGGAGCGGGTCGTGAAATATTTTTGCACAACAGATCACTTTTCTGCCGTTACTGTTTTTATTTTCTGCATCTCATTTGGATACTCATCCTCTTTCCTCCATTCCATATAATGGCAAAGGGAAGAAAGGAGACGCGAGTCCTCACACCACGCGAGGCCTCACCCCCAGCGTTGCAGCTTCCGTGGGGGCATCCTCTGACCACCCAGTGGATCGAGAGGTGACTGGGACCCTTCCCCCACCTCCCCTACTTCCAGCTCAGGGTGACATTCCCACCATCCCGACTTCGGGATCCTCGTCCATTGATGGAGCTCAGCTCTACGAGTTGCTCCAGGACATAATGGAGACCCAGAGGGAGCAAACCGCTATCATGAAAGAGGGTATGAAAAATACCAATCTAGTTGCCTTGGCCACCATGGACAAGGTAACTACACAGCAGCAGTAGCCGCCTGCGCAGCCCAAGGTTGGCACCATATTGGACTTCAAGAGGCTCAACCCTAGGGAGTTCGAGGGTGTAGAGGGGATTATCTACGCAGAAGAGTGGCTTGATGATATAGAACGACTTCTCTGTGTTGCTAGGCTTACGAATAATCTGAAGGTAGAGCCGCAGGACTTCAGCTTCGCGACTTGGCCCAAACTTGGTTCAGGAATGAACCCAAGCTGGCAGTAGCAAGGCTCACTTGGGAGAGATTTAGAGAGTTGTTCAAGCAGAAGTTATTTCCTATCGTGGCCAGGGAGATTTTGAAGAGGCAGTTCTAGAATTTAGAGCAGGGGAATCGCTCAGTAGATGAGTATACGACAGAGTTTAGCTGTTTGAGCCGGTTTGCTGACTACATGGTTCACGATCCGGAGGACCGAGCCAAGAGATTTCGTCAGGGGCTAAGGAGATTCGCTTCCTTGCCAACGCTAATGGCGCGAAGACCTATGTCGAGATATTGTCTATTGTCCAGGGAGTCGAGGTTGACCTGGATCTTCATCCGAAGAGGGATCGAAAGACTTTTGGAGGCACTAGCTGTCACATGGGCCCTGCAAAGTGCCCAACACTCAGGCGAGGACTTTTCCACCTCAGCATCATCAGTTTCAGCATTCCCAACCTCAGCAGTAGTATCGTCCTCCCATCAGAGCACTAGCCCCGCAACAGCAGAAGCAGGTTCAAATTGCTATCATTTGTTCTTTCTGTAAGAGGCCAGGACATCATGTTGATATCTGCCACAAGAGGCTAGGACATTGCCTATCTTGTGGGTCTTCCACTCACCAAGTGAGATACTGTCCCACGGCTTTCACTCGTCCAGGACCAGCCCCAGCCCAGCCAGGACCACCACCAGGACCTCAGCAGAGGGGCCCACCCCTCCCGACCGAGCAGCAGAAATTTAAACAACACCAGCAGCAACGCAGAGCACTACCTCAGGGGCGAGCCTTTGCTATGGCCGTTGAGGAGCCAGAGATTGTAGCAGATGTCATCACAGGTTCACTTCTACTCTATTTTTTTCCACCACTGCATTATTTGACTCTGGTGCTTCTGATAGTTTTCTGTCAGTCGAGTTCATGCGTAGACAGTACAGTACCAGCCTTCTCTAGGAGAAATTGCAGGATCATGACTGGTGGCGGTACGGTAACAGTCAACGATATCTGCGATTTCCTTATTACCATAGCAGACAGAGAATTTAAAGCCAAGCTCCTCGTAATGCCACTCCTTGGATTCGACATAGTCCTTGGGATGGACTGGTTGAGTGAGCACTTCGCGGTTATCGATTACCATCGAGTATTATCTTCAGCCCGCCAGGACAGCCCCAGTTCGAAGTCAGGAGAGAAGCTAAAGCAAGGATTGAAGGGGTAAATTATGGAGCAGTAGCAGAACAGAATCTGGATGTCTTTTCTGACGAGCTGCATGGACTTCCACCGGATAGAGACATAGAATTCACCACTGACTTAATCCAAGGAGCAGCAAACGTCTCACAGAACTATTATAGGATTAATCCTAAGGTGTCAAAGGAGATGAAAGAGCAGATTAATGAACTTGTAGAGAAGGGTTTCATTCAGTCTAGTGCTTCACAATGGGGAGCACCAGTACTTTTTGTACCCAAGAAGGACGGGACAGTTAGGATGTGCATAGACTACCGGGCCCTGAACAATATCACAATTAAGAATAAGTATCCACTGTCCCGGATAGATAAGCTTTTTACCCAGTTGAGTGGTGTGAAGGTATTCTCCAAGATAGATTTGAGGTCAGGGTATCACCAAGTAAAGGTAAGAAAGCAAGACATTCCAAAGACGGCCTTCAACACCAGATATGGGCAGTACGAGTTTCTAGTAATGTCCTTTCAGACTTACCAATGTCCCAGCAGTATGCATGAAACTCATGAACAAGGTCTTCTACCAATATTTGGACAAATTCGTAGTGGTTTTCATTGATGATATCTTGATATACTCCATAACCCCGAAAGAACATGAGGAGCACTTAAGTATAGTTCTTGAAACTTTGAGGAAATAGAAGTTGTACGGAAAACTCTCCAAGTGTGAGTTTTTCCTAGACAGTAGAATTTATAAGGCACAAAGTGACAGGAGATTATATAGCAGTAGATCCGAAGAAGATTGCAGCTGTGGAGTCGTGGGCTACTCCAAGCTCAGTAGCTGAAGTTAGAAGCTTCTTGGGATTAGCAGGCTACTACAGGAAGTTTGTACAAGACTTTAACAAGATTGCAGAGCCAATGACTAAGCTTACCAGGAAGGATCAGGAGTTTGTTGGACCGAAGCATGTCAGGCAACTTTTGATGAGTTGAAGAAAAGGTTGACCACAGCTCATGTCTTAGCTTTACCTTCAGGATCAAGAGGATTCGTCATTTATAGTGATGCATCTGGAAAAGGACTGGGATGTGTGCTAGAACAGAACAAGAAGGTGATAGCCTATGCTACTAGACAACTAAGGCCTCATGAAAAATAATATCCCACACATGACCTGGAGCTTGCAGCAGTCATCTTTGGTTTAAAGCTTTGGAAGCACTACTTGTACGAAGAAAAAGTGGAGATAACACATACCACAAAAGCCTAAAATATGTTCACTCGGAAATAACTAAATATGAGACAGAGAAGGTGGCTTGAGCTTATAAAGGACTTTGACATCAATCTTCAGTATCACCCAAGGAAGGCAAATGTAGTAGCAGACGCACTTAGCCGATATTCGATAGCGATGTTTCTGACTATGGATAGGCATCTTCTAAAGGACTTGGAGAAGCTGGGGATAGAGGTCATCATCGCTGGAGTTGACGGGCAGCTAATGAACATGTAAGTCCAGTCTAGCCTTATAGAGAAGATCAAGGAGACTCAGTTTCTAGATGAGAGTCTTCGCAATATCATAGTCCAAGTACAGGCAGGATTTCTTGAGGACTTAATCCTCGCAGGAGACTGGACACTTAGGCATGGCACCAGGCTCTGTGTACCCAGTGGTAGCTTGAGAGGAGATTATACACGAGGCCCGCCAATTCCAATACTCTATCCACCCAGAAGCAACAAAGATGTACAAAAACCTGAAAGAGCATGTATGGTAGTACAGAATAAAGAGACGTAGCTAGGTTCATCTCGAGATGCTTGGTATGCCAGCAAGTAAAGGAAGGACGCCAGAGACCAGAAGGCTTTCTCCAGCCCTTACCCATTCCGAAATGGAAGTAGGAGCATATTACTATAGATTTTATCTCGAAATAATCACGATCACCAGGTGAAAAAGATGCTATATGGTTAATTGTAGACAGGTTGACCAAAGTCGGTAAACTTCATTCCCTTCAAGGTTGGACTGTCGACAAAGAAGCTAGTGGAACTCTACATGAGGCAGATAGTGAGGATTCATGGAGTTTCGGTCAGCATTGTCTCCGATATTGACAGCAGGTTCACCTCACACTTCTGGAAGAGCCTAGAGGGGAGTCTCGGCACTCAGCTAAAGTTCAGCACAGCCTACCGTCCTCAGACAGATGGACAGTCTGAGAGGACTATCCAGACCATAGAAGACATGTCGAGGACTTGTGCCTTGGACTTTGGTGGTTCTTGGGAAGACCATCTGTACTTGGTAGTGTTTGCATATAACAGTTACCAAGCTAGTATTGGTATGACACCATTTGAGGCATTGTATGGTCGTAGATTCCGTACACCCTTGTCTAGGGATGATATAGGAGAGAGAGCCTTGCTTGGACCAGATATGATAGTTGATGCTACGGACAAGGTCAAGTTGATCAGAGAGAGGATCTGGGTAGCTCAGGACAGGCAGAAACACTGGGCAGATAATAGCAGACGACCATTAGAGTTTGCAGACGAAAATAGTCTTTTTGAGGATTTCTCCTACCCGTGGAACCATCATATTAGGGAGAGGGAAACTAAGTCCAAGATTGAGGATTTCCAGATACTAGACAAGGTTGGTGTAGTCGCATACAGGCACTACCACCCACCTTGAGGGAGTACACAATGTATTCTACATATCTCAGCTTCAGAGGTACATTGCAGATCCTAGCCATGTGCTAGACCGTTCGAAACTTGAGGTAGGACCCAGTCTCACATATTCAGAGCAGCCAATTGAGATCCTAGATCCCAGGGAGAAAAGGTTGCAGAATCTAACCATCCCTCTTGTCAGAGTTGCATGGAGACATACTCTCCAGGAATCTACTTGGGAGAGAGAACGAGATGAGGGAGAAATACCCGTACCTATTTCAAGACTGATGTACTTACCCTTTCCTTTTCTTCTTCACTCCTGAAAATTTCGAGGACGAAATTTTTAAAAGGAGAAAAAATTTGTAACTCCTCTTTTCTGGAAATATCCAATAAATAAATTTTCTAGATAATTTTGTTAGCTTAATAATAATAATAATAATAATAATAATAGTAGTAGTAATAGTAACATTAATGATAATAACCGTGATAATAATAATGACAAGTAGTAATCATGGTAATTATATCAATAATAATGGAAAAAGGTGCCGCGGCGCAGCACCCATCCCCCTCTTCTTCCTCCTCCTTCCCTCACCTCCCTTGACAGACCCGACCCCGAGCCTCCGTCCAGCAACCCTAGGTTCGCGTTCCTCCTCCTTCCCTCACCTCCCTCAACAGACCCGACCCCGAGCCTCCGTCCAGCAACCCTAGGGCCGCCGTGGACGCGGACACGACACAGGAACCTGTGCCCTAGTCAGGACACGTCCAGGACACAGAGACTCGACACTCGGACACGCGTGAATCGGGTTTTTTAGCCCTGTTCAGGTACTCATAACTTTCTCCTCGCTGCCCCGATTTCTATTCCGTCAGTTGTATCGCGCACCCTACGTGACCCTCTCGGTGCCCGTGCAACCCGA
The DNA here is from genome assembly GCA_036927795.1 of Iris macrosiphon. NCBI lineage: Eukaryota > Viridiplantae > Streptophyta > Magnoliopsida > Asparagales > Iridaceae > Iris > Iris macrosiphon. The sequence continues at coordinate 104,684,616 of JAYESA010000012.1, read as the reverse complement.
GCCTCCGTCCAGCAACCCTAGGTTCGCGTTCCTCCTCCTTCCCTCACCTCCCTCGACAGACCCGACCCCGAGCCTCCGTCCAGCAACCCTAGGGCCGCCGTGGACGCGGACACGACACAGGAACCTGTGCCCTAGTCAGGACACGTCCAGGACACAGAGACTCGACACTCGGACACGCGTGAATCGGGTTTTTTAGCCCTGTTCAGGTACTCATAACTTTCTCCTCGCTGCCCCGATTTCTATTCCGTCAGTTGTATCGCGCACCCTACGTGACCCTCTCGGTGCCCGTGCAACCCGCTCGGTGCATCGCGTCCTATGGCGATCGCAAACCGCGATCCAAAAACAGGAAAAACAACGCCCTGTTTCACCCCGGAACTGAGTACGCCCCGCCAAACGGGACGACTTGGTTGCACTCGGTCTTCACCGATACGTGCGTGCCGTTGATACGGACATGTGAGATTTCGCAGAAGTTGATTTGGATGTGCGTGCACACCGGAATCAACGCGTATCCGCGGACAACGCCCCGTATCCGTCCTTTCTGGATCTTGCTGTATCTTTGTGTACACACGTCGGATCGAGACGAAACTTGCGCCATCGGACTCGTAGCGATACGCTGGTCCTGTGACCCAAGTTTGGTTCAATTCTGAGAACGTTGACAAAATCGCGTGTCGTGGGTCCCACAGGCTCCACTTGACGGGCGATTTTGTGACCGGCTCATCGGAATCCAATTCTGGAAGTTCCGTTTGGTTCGTATCATCGTTCCTGACCTGTTGACACTAAGTTGGACAGATTTGGAGACATTTGTCCCTGACACGTTTTTCGGTGCGAAGCGGACCACATGTGGGTCCCGCTTTGACCCGAAATTGTCATTTTTGCCCTTATTTCCAAATTGGACTCAAGGACAGGCGTTTCTAGCTGTTTGATATTTTCTGGATCTGATGGTAATGTTTATTTCAGCAACCGGAGTACTGCCTGCAAATCCCGCTGCCGCCAGAGCTACAATTGGAGCCGGAACCCCAGGCAAGTGCACCTTGCCAACATTGCAGTTCTTGTTATATAATTCCTTGATTTATTTATATCTTGTACATGCTTAACCTAGGGCCGTGTGACTTGCTTAGCGTCCGATCAATAGTCGGGTGCCAACCCCGTACGCGGAGTTGGGCAACGTCATCTAGAGATGGACATTTGCGACCCTTTACATTCTCGTACTTGCATTATCAAGTACATTATACCCAGGACACCTGACACTATTCATGTGACGGAATCTTCCTGAGACATTCATGGTGATTCCGTATAGGATACATATTCATGACATTACAGTTTACTTGCTTAGAACCTATTCTGACTTATTGCATTAGTTGATCTTGCGTGACTTGTACCTGAGATATTATGAAACTGTGACGTGAGATTACATGGGGTGGGGAGAGTATTACCATATCAAGGCTGATTATAATATAAATAATGTTATCTGGTGGTGTCTTAGTCTCTGATACAGAGCTTTGGCACAAGTTCTGGCCCTTCGAGAAAATACTGCTATGGGTTTCTCCGACACTGATCCTGTAGTAGTCTCAGCCTGAGTATGACTAAAACTCTCACTTGCATATCACTTAGCTGGTTATATAGTTTACCCTATTGTTTCATTTATTGCTGCTCTGCATTTATTTTGGCTTGTATTATCTGTACCTTGTTATGTACCCTGAGGACCTAGAATGGACTATGTCCCCAGGTTTAGCAGACGAGATCTACCCCGAGGTGTACGGAACATGAGCACTTCTCGGAGCAGAACCAGGAACCGAGGACGAGATCGTGCCCGAAGATTTCTCCTGAGTATTGGCTTTACATACTCAGTTATTTCTATTTCCAGTTACTTAAATTCATGTCTAATTGCTTTGATGTAACAGACTTATTCTCGGATTGTTCCCCGAGACACTCTTGTTGAGATATGCTCGTTTATATTCAGTTGCATTTATTCTGGCTTTTGATCTGTGTTTATATTCTGTGGATGAGATTAGAATAGTCTGTGACTTGTAACAATTGTTCTATTTACTGTTAGACTACAGCTTAAGCATGCCCAACGTGTCAGGGACAAATGTCTCCAAATTCGTCCCACTTAGTGTCAACAAGTCAGGAACGATGATACGAACCCAACGCCCGTCCCAAAATACCGAGGGACTGGACACGTGGCAATGGCCAGCAGCACGCACCGATGGACAACCCAATTTAATGGATCCATCAGGACATGCTGCATGCTTAAGCTGTAGTCTAACAGTAAATAGAACAATTGTTACAAGTCACAGACTATTCTAATCTCATCCACAGAATATAAACACAGATCAAAAGCCAGAATAAATGCAACTGAATATAAACGAGCATATCTCAACAAGAGTGTCTCGGGGAACAATCCGAGAATAAGTCTGTTACATCAAAGCAATTAGACATGAATTTAAGTAACTGGAAATAGAAATAACTGAGTATGTAAAGCCAATACTCAGGAGAAATCTTCGGGCACGATCTCGTCCTCGGTTCCTGGTTCTGCTCCGAGAAGTGCTCATGTTCCGTACACCTCGGGGTAGATCTCGTCTGCTAAACCTGGGGACATAGTCCATTCTAGGTCCTCAGGGTACATAACAAGGTACAGATAATACAAGCCAAAATAAATGCAGAGCAGCAATAAATGAAACAATAGGGTAAACTATATAACCAGCTAAGTGATATGCAAGTGAGAGTTTTAGTCATACTCAGGCTGAGACTACTACAGGATCAGTGTCGGAGAAACCCATAGCAGTATTTTCTCGAAGGGCCAGAACTTGTGCCAAAGCTCTGTATCAGAGACTAAGACACCACCAGATAACATTATTTATATTATAATCAGCCTTGATATGGTAATACTCTCCCCACCCCATGTAATCTCACGTCACAGTTCCATAATATCTCAGGTACAAGTCACGCAAGATCAACTAATGCAATAAGTCAGAATAGGTTCTAAGCAAGTAAACTGTAATGTCATGAATATGTATCCTATACGGAATCACCATGAATGTCTCAGAAAGATTTCGTCACATGAATAGTGTCATGTGTCCTGGGTATAATATACTTGATAATGCAAGTACGAGAATGTAAAAGGTCACAAATGTCCATCTCTAGATGACGTTGCCCAACTCCGCATACGGGGTTGGCACCCGACTATTGATCGGACGCTAAGCAAGTCACACGGCCCTAGGTTAAGCATGTACAAGATATAAATAAATCAAGGAATTATATAACAAGAACTGCAATGTTGGCAAGGTACACTTGCCTGGTGTTTCGGCTCCAATTGTAACTCTGGCAGCAGTGGGATTTGCAGGCAGTACTCCGGTTGCTGAAATAAACATCACCATTAGATCCAGAAAATATCAATCAGCTAGAAACGCCTGTCCTTGAGTCCAATTTGAAGACAAGGGCAAAAATGACAATTTTGGGTCAAAACGGAATCCATATGTGGGCCCGCTTTGCACCGAAAAACGTGTCAGGGACAAAGGTCTCCAAATTCGCCAAACTTAGTGTCAACAGGTCAGGAACGATGATACGAACCCAACGGAACTTCCAGAATTGGATTCCGATGAGCCGGTCACAAAATCGTCCGTCAAGTGGAGCCTGTGGGGCCTACGACACGCGATTTTGTCAATGTTCTCAGAATCGAACCAAACTTGGGTCACAGGACCAGCGTATTGCTACGAGTCCGATGGCACAAGTTTCGTTTCGATCCGACGTGTGTACACAAAGTTATGACGCGTTCCAGAACTGACGGATACGGGACGGTGTCGGCGGATACGCGTTGATTCCGGTGTGCACGCACATCCGAATCAACTTCTGCAAAATCCTGCACATCCGTATCAATGTCGCGCACGTATCGGTGAAGACCGCACGCGACCAAGTCGTCCCGTTTGGCGGGGCGTACCCAGTTCCGGGGTGAATCAGGCCGTTTTTTTCCTGTTTTTGGATCGCGGTTCGCGATCGCCACAGGACGCGATGCCCCGAGTGGGTTGCACGGGCACCGAGAGGGTCACGCAGGATCCGCGATGCAACTGACGGAATCAGAAACGGGTAAACGAGCAGGGAGACGCGTACCTGAACAGGGTTCGAAAAAGCCGAAATATTTCGTGTCCGACACGACGCGAAGGGCCGTGTCCGTGTCCTGAGTCATGTGTCCTAGGTTAGGGTTTGGGGACGCTGCTGGCCGGAGCTCGGGAGGGCCGGAGGGAGGCTGGGGTCGGGCGGCGCTGGCAGGAGGCGGCCGGGGGACAGAGGCGGATCCGACGGTGGACGCGGGAGGCTGGACGACGGCGCACGGGAGGCTGGACGGAGGCTCGAGGTCGGGTCTGTCGAGGGAGGTGAGGGAAGGAGGAGGAAGAAGAGGGGGCTGGGTGCTGCGGCGCGGGGGGCGACGTCGTCGGCGAGGCGGCGCTGGCGAGGCTCGGCGAGGCGGCGCTGGCGAGGCTCGGCGAGGGGAGGTGGTGGCACGGGGAGCAGCCGGCGGCGGAGGATTTAGGGTTAGGTTGGTGGCCGGAGGGGCTGACGGGGGGGGTTAAATAGGGGAGCTAGGCGGGGGATCGGCCGGGAGAGGCGGAGGAGGGGCCGACGGGTACGGGGACGTGGGGTGCGGGGCCGCGCGGAGCGGGCGGGGGCTCCGGCGCCGGATCCGGCGGAGGATTCGGTCGCAGGCGAGTGGGGGGAGAGGGGAAGGATTTCGGGTTAGCGGGCGGGTTCGGGTGCGGGTGGACCCGACCCGACCCGTTAGCCAAACGGGCTGGGCTGGGTTGGGCTGGGTTGGGCTGGGCTTGGTTTGGGTTGGGCTGGGCTTATTTTGGTTTGGTTTATGATTTAAATACAAATAGTTTTTAGGCTTTTAAAAATTGTTTTCCGGGTCCAATAAATTCCCAAAAAATTACCCTAAGTCCAGTTTTTCATTTTACACCCAAAAATATTATTTACATAATATTTTAATATATTTTAAAATCATTTAATTTTATTTAATGCCAAAATATCCTGGTTTTTAATTAGCAAAGATTCTCGAAAAATCCCAGGAATAGCAACTTAATATTAGGGAGGAGGGCATCTTAGTAATTAGGGAGATTAGAAATTTATCATCTGCCTAATTAAAGATTTCTAGAAACATCTCCTAACTATCCTAACTACCCACTAACTAACTAACTTGTAACCAACTCTCAACTACCTTGGCCTATAAACTTCCATCAAACCCTATAAATACCCTTAATGTTTCTATTGGAAAATCATTCCACTAATGGTTCCACTCATTTCAATTCAATACCGGCCCATTCTTTCCACTGATCCACTCTCGGCCCATAGTTTCCATTGCTAGGTTTAAGTACCCAACAGAAGGAAAGTTTGTTTTCCCGCCAAACGTCATTAAGCTCTCGATCAAACTCGAGAGGAAGCTAGGCCATAGCGGACTGAGCGAGTCGTTGACCCCGAAGCTCTGTTGGCGAGCGCCTTCTCCACTGCGATCTCGCCTCCCCGCCGACAGAGCTTCTTCCTCTTCGACGACTATGTGCCCGGGACCAATCGTCGAGCTCTGCCGATCGAGACGAACTCGAACTCAGTAGATGTCGGTCCCGATTCCTTAGTCCAATCATCATTCCTTTGATTTCGATCGATTTCGACTCTGTTCAGATCGTCTCCAAGTTTGGCTAAGTGAGGGATCGGGCAGCAGTTCGACAAATTGTGTGGTGAGCTCTCGATTCGATCTCGTTTTCTTTTTATCCGATTAAGTTTCTGATCGATTCGTTCTTCTTTAACTCTGATTCCTTATCGAACTCCAGTTGATCGTACGGTTGATTGTTATGTGGAAGAATAGAGACGTTTGAGTCGGAGGAGCGGATCGGTCGAGCAGTTGGAGATTCGTGAACGAAATCCAACTCGAATCATCAGTATGTTTTCTAAACCCTAGTTCTTGTTTTCTTGATTCTACTCTCTAGATTCCGTGCATAAAATCAATCAGAATTAACAAGTAATTCTTTGAGCAATTCGTCTCCTATTATGCACTCTAACCATTGAATGCAATGCTTGAACCGGAGTTTGAGCCAGACTGGACATGCAGGGCTCATGTCGGACTCCAGGAGCTCTGGCCTTCGTGTTCGAGTCAGGGATCTTCATTTTAGGTTTGTGTTCTTGCTTTCTTTCTGTCCTTGAATGTCTGTCTTGTTTAGTTTAGACACTAGGTTAGTGTCAGCGGGTCGACACTTGTGTCGTATCGGACTCGCATGGACTCGAGATTGAGTATACTGGGCACTGAAGTATCAGGTTGTACGTAGGTGGCAGTAGTATTCAGTATCAAGTATTAGAGTCCTTTGTGTTTTCCATTTGCAAGTTCTTCTCGAAAGACATGCTATCAAAATTCAAACCCAACGTTCAGTTGGATAGGTATGACCTAGGGCTGAACTCAGTATTGGCGGTCGAGTCATGGACTTGGTATTGAGATCAGGTCCAACCATATTGAACAGAGTTTGTGGGTTCCTAGGTTAAATTCATAGGCTTAGGTCAGTTCATGGAGAGCTAAGCTCGTTGGGCTCTGAGCTAAGGATTGGGCTAACCAGTGTGGACCGGACTAGCACTGCTGGGTTGGAATAGGTGCACTGGACCTGGGTCGGGCCTAAGTCCAAAAAGGGACTAGGATCCGATACCAAAGTATTCATTGACCTAATAATTGAGTTAATTGATGATGAGTTAATTGGTAAACAGGTTTAAATAGTTACAAGTCTAGAAATGGTTTAATAATTAGCTAAGGAATTTGTTAATAAACCGAGATTTAAGAGAGAATAAATTAAGGATTTTAAAAATAATTATCTAAGAGATATTTGTGTCTTTTGACACTGCTAGCGAAGACTTGGACTTGACCACTTCTACATATTCAGGCAACTACACTACGATTGACCATTTACTTTGTATTTTTGTTTTGCACTGATTTCATATTTGACACTTGATTGGCACGGATTATTGTACATTGATTGTATTGTCGGGGCAAAAAATTATTTAGTCTATATGTGGCTAATCCCCCTTGGTGTAATCTGTAAACTGGACACGTGTAATATTATGAATAGCTTAATCACACATCGTGTACGTGTGGTTAAGCCGTACTGTATTCTATTGTGCTATTGTACATATTAAACTGATATTTCATTCACTATTGCATGATTGTGTTTCCATTGTTTCAGTCATTGTGCTATTGTCCAGTTTACAGGTTAGTGCATGTCATTACTCTTGCATTACAATTTTACTTAGCATTGCGTTCATTCATAGGGTTGTACTTTGCTCCTTTCTTGATTGGATATGTTGCAGGTGAGGTTGAGGATGAGCTTTACCCTAGTTTCTACGAACCACACGATGACATTGTAGGAGAGGCTAGCCAGGACCAAGAGTTCGTCTCCGAGATTTGAGGACTTTAGTTATAGAGTTTTATTCATTTGCATTGATGTTCTATTGTGAGAGTTATGTTGGATGACTGTACATATTGGAGAAAGTTTGAGGTGTTGCCTTTACCATTACCGGATTTGTCTCCGGATAATCATTGTAGAAGGTGTAATAAAAGATAGCAAAATGTGGTGGTGTGTGGTGATTGTATATGCGGGCTCGTACATAACAGCTATGATAAGGGATCGATACATGTATTTGATGGTTCATGAGGTTTAGACAGCTGACTATCTCTGTTTACAACAGCGTAGGCTAGACATGACTGATTCGTACCCGATTATTCAGGAGCAGGTCGTGACATAATATACCACAACATTAAAACTTCCTTCTATGCTCCATCACAAATATTATATTTTCCATCATAAATCCTTAAAAGTAGCATATCTAACATCAAATTGAGGATTACAATGAGCATAATCCAGTAAAGGCCTACTGGGTTTCTGCTTTAGAGAATAATCTCATTTATAAATACAATTTATTTCATGCAAATAATGGAACATGTATTTGATGTGTACAACAAGGCCTTTAACCCGAATTATTGAAATAGGGTATTTGAACCCTTTCTTCGATTCAACTCTTTTAAGAACCATGTCCTCTGTAATATTTTAAAAAAACATTTTATGTGTACAACTCCTAGAAGGAACAAAAAAGGGAACTTTTGTTCCGATCCCTCAAACATTTCATAAATTGGAAGGGATCCACGTTGACGAGTTAATCCTCATAAGGTTCCTGAATCAAGCAAATTTTTATTAAATGTACAAAATAAAAAGAAAACATAGGACATAATGCCCTTATCTATTTTCACTCTTTATATATATATATATATATATATATATATATATATATATATATATATATATATTAAGAACAGTTCGTAATATGGCATAGCATTTAGTGCAATATATATATATAATCGTACTATGACATAGCAAGAAATTTAGTGCTATGATGGCTAGGTGACAATATCTTATTTGATTGGCTTGATAAATTCTCATTTAAATTTATGCCTAACACATTGTTTCTTATTTTAAATTTTGTAGAGGACTACAACTATTGTATTTCCTTGAATAAATCCCGCAGTAATATTTTCTACCAAATTACTTTCCATCTAAAGTCTCTGTCTCACTATCTCTTCCGAATGACCATTCTTCCATGCCCTAACTAGATGCTTGTGCCTATAAAAGATTCTCCATAGTCCGCCTACCTCACAAGCCCAACCTCCGCGGCACCATCACACATCGGTGTCACTCTATCAGTGATTCTCCACCACGTCTCCTCCTTCCACACCTGCCAGCCTCACTAGCCTGACATCCACCACCTCGCCTATCCTTTTTCCTCTCTTTCCACACGAGTCACTAGCCATTCTAGCGGCTATCATATAGAAAATAATAGAGAGGCTAAGAAGATCCTCGTCACCCTTGGTCACCAACGATAATCAGAGTTATCAAGGGATTTTTTCCTACAAATTTTTATGTTTAAATTCTTTTTAGTCTAAGACCTATGTCACAATCAATTGGATATCAATTACTATTCTTGTTTATGTTGGGAATGAAAGAAATATTATTGATAAGTAAATCAAAGAAGAGATCAATCGGGTCGCCAAGGGGATATAGAAGGAAATTCAGTTGAAAGCCTTCCATCCAATCCCCATGCTAGTTGGGATTTGGTGCCACATATGCCAAGCAACTTAGGTTGTGAAAGGCAGTAACCAATAACCACTAAGCTGATAACAGTTTGTAGGGTGTTACTACATGATCTTACAACTATCAATCATTACTAGAAAACCAGGATCTTCCACCATAATATCATAGCTAGGAGACTTCGTTCGTATTGCACAAGTAAAATAGTTTTCAACCATTTTATTTTATATTTATCACAATCTTCATAAGACAAGAAACATTCGGTCCAATAAAGTTCATGAAACACAACATGAAATTGACTTGTATTTGAGTACATGTGCATGAAGGCTAAAATGAAATTTATCGAAGATTTATGTTCATAATCGATTGAATACAGTTGCTTTCTTTCCTCTCAAATTAAAAGAGAATACAATGGCTATGGAAGGACTCGGTGCTTCTGACAACACGAATAAGAGGATGGAGAGTGGCACAGATGGATCTCAAACATAGTTACCCGATATACCTAAACCTCCATCGAACCCGTACCGGATACGAGTGTTCCAGTTCGGGTACATTTTAGATCCACGTCGCTATTGCACTCGATTTGGATCACTAAATTTGACGATCCGAATCAATAGCAAAAAGCTCACTATAAAATTGCTCTTGCAAGAGATTCTTGCAATGCAAAATAATTGAAAAAATATTGAGATTCATAGCTACGCATTTCTTATAAAATTTAACATTGTAGTTCGATATCATTGTTTTTTCTTCATTCCTTATAAAATATCATTGTTGTTTCTTCATTCCTTATAAAGCCACCTCTTTCTTTTGCAAGTTGCTTATGCAAAGAACAGAAGTGATGCTTTTGTTATTATGTATGAAGGTTTTAAGTTGTTTGGAATTTTATTTTATTTTATGGTATACTTGTATGTTTTGATTTGGTATCATTGTATCATTTTACTAGGAATGTTGTGTTCTAAGTTGATGTATGACTAAGAAAAGTTTTACATCTTATCGAATGAAGTAATCCTATTGAATAAAGCAAAGTAATGAGTTTGACTTTTCTATGTTCTATATAAGGTTTCTTTCCCTATTGACAAAATTATCTAGTAAAATTTGAATATGTAATTAGTCATACCAATTAGAATTTAAAAATGTACCGTGAACCGAATTGGCGAACCAACTCAAGCTAACCGCTACCCCCTCTGTACCGAAAATCAAGACAAGTAATGTTACCCCATTCCCGAACGTGTACTACGATAAGTACGCACCGTGTTCCAGGTAACTATGGCCTCGAAAGCTACAAACAGACTTTGAAGGTGGGGTGCCTCAGGAGGTTGGATGGCGTCAAAGTACAAGCATTCGGTTTCTGTAGTCCCACTAAAAATGCAAAAATTAAACAATTAAAGGTAATATCAAATTGTGTCTTGTATCATCTATTGTATCTGTGGTTTTCAAAACATGCACTGCATATGATACTTTGTCCCTTCCAATAAAACCCATACAAATAGTACCCCTGAACTTCTGCATCCTTAATCATATTTGAATCACTACATATTGTGAATCATCAAAACTAGTCCACACGATCTAAAAAATAGCAAAAGTTATCTTTCCCAACAGCCTCAATATGTAGGATGATACTTTGTCCTTTCCTATAAAACCATACAAATAATACCACTCAACTCCTGTATCGTCTATCATATGGTATCAATATGCATTGTGTATCATCAATACTAACAACAATAATCAAACCATCTCAAAAATATCACAAGTCATATCTTTCCGTTAACAACCTCAATCTACGTCTGATCTGTCATTTGTCCTAGTAAAAATTTGAATTACAATACAATTACTCTTAAGCAAAATATCCATTAATTTCAATTTCACCTGCAAAAACCATCTCAAACCCGCCAATGGATAAATACGGTGTGCTCATGCCTTAATTCGATTTTTCATAACCTTCATTTCTCATCATATTGTCAGATTCCAAAACCTTCTCATTTCAGCCACCTCACTTTTTGCACATATTGTTTCTTTCTTGCAAACAATAATGATCATTCATCGTTAACACACTAAAAATGTTTACCTTCATTCATGGTTTTACAGTCACATAGGGCTCCAGAAGCACTTCTTCCACTTCAACCATATAGCTTTAGTTCTAGGGACGACATCATCTTCAATCTCACTTCCATTGCGAATGAATAGCCCGAAGTAAGACGATCACTCTGGAATTCTTTTCTCCATTGTGATCCCTCATTTCTTCTCTTAGTGTGTTAATGCAGCATTTCCTATATTCCATCTTCAACCTAATAAAATCAAATATTTTAGGTTCAAGAGTTTCATTTGTTTTCTACCAAGATTCAAGCTATTGTTTAGCCTCATTTAAGTATATTAAAATAGGCAAACCAACATATATCATTGAATCTCAGCCAAAACATGCTCAAGCCTCAAAGGTTCATCAATGACCAAATGTAAATAATTAAGCTTTAACGTTGCCTGCTGTAGTCATACCGAACATGGGCCTTTTCCTTTCTCCAATTGTTCTGAAGCAAGGTTACCTCCAATCATAGATGTTCCTCGTGACATTGATATTATACTATGTTCATCATCACGATACATATGACATTAAGTCATGGTATAAAAATCTGTCACGGCAAAAAACAGAAGTGATAGCAAAAACACATCCAAGAAAATACATGAAATATCCTTGATCCATCTTCAAATTGGCACTTTGAGTTTCTTTACGATGAACCATGGGAGTAAAAGCTCCTATAATCATGATATTAGATATCAAATTTTCAAACTGGCAAATTATAAAAACCGGATACATCACCTAATATCACTACTTGGCATTAATCGGTTTTGATATATCACAATCACTTGCCTTCAATAAATCAAAAAAAAACCATATAGGTAAGCCTTTTCTTCCAGCTAAATCTCTCACCGATCGTCTAAGTAAATAACCTAAAAAGTAACCTCTTAACAGATCTCGATTTTTCCAACAACAATAAAGCCTCTCATCCCGAACTTTTGCCTTCAACCAGATCAATCCGTTTCTTTTGTTCATCTCTGTTAAGGGCCAACTTCTTCGTAAGATTCGGAACTACCATATCTTTATAGCAGTCTTTTGGTCTACCCTAGTCCTAGCAACTCCTAGAAAAACTGTGCATCAATGTGAACCATTCCTTGGCATAAATGGAGATGGACAGTGAAGCCCTTTGCGGCCAAGGTTCTGGGTCTAAATCAGTGACAAAAGGCAGAGAAACCTGAGGAGAAAAAAAAGATAACAGAAAAATGATAGCACAGCTGGAAGGTTTGGTCCAAACTTAGTCAAGACTTGTTCAGTTGAGATATTCCTTCTCTAGTAAATCATTCTTATATAGTTCATAATAGCAAAGCCAAAATTCTAGTTCCTTATAAATTTTGAACACAACCACATTTACACTTTGTCGTGGGTGGGTGGGTGGGTCTGGAGGGGGTTGGGGGAGGTGGTGTTGGGCCTTACTAGGTTTTCTTAAAGGCTAAGGAACACCAAGTAACCCCCGTGTTGCATGCACGTGTAATAGGGTGTTCTTGCTCGTTTCTTGATGAAACAGAATGATAATTTTGGTCGAGTTCATGTACTTGCAAATTTCTTAACTGTTAGTTGAATCCGAAACTGCTCAAACAAATTCTTCATCTTATCTGCAATTGAATCCACCCATAACTTAACATGAAACGTCAGCTTTTTATCGTATTGTCACTCATCCATCTTGAGATTCCAACTTAACGAGGGGCTAAGGAAGGTGGGGGAGGTAGTGTTGGGCATACTAGGTTTGCTTAATGGTTAAGGAACACCATGCTTAATGGTTAAGGAACACCATGTAACCCCGTGTTACATGCACGTGTAACACGGTGTTCTTGCTCATAAAGCACCATGGCAATTTTGGTCAAGTTCATGTACATGCAAATTTTAGTTGAATCCAAAATATCTCAAACAATTCTTCATCATCTTATCTGCAATTGAATCCACATGTAACTTACCATGAAACCCCGGCTTTTTATCGTATTGTCACTCATCCATCTCGAGATTCTAACTTAACGAGGGCTAAGGAAGGTAGGGGAGGTAGTGTTGGGCATACTAGGTTTGCTTAAAGGCTAAGGAACACCATGTAAACCCGCACATGTAACACGGTGTTCTTGCTCGTTTCTTGATAAAGCACAATGGCAATTTTTGTAGAGTTCACGTACGTGCAAATTTTAAAAGTTAGTCAAATCCACAACTTCTCAAACAAATTCTTTTTCATCTTATCCGCAATTGAATACACCTGTAACTTACCATGAAACCCCAGCTGTTTATCGTATTGTCACTCATCAATCTTGAGATTCTAACTTAGTCGGGGGCTCATTCTCTAGAAACATTTGTTAATTGCACAAAAGTGTGACCAATAAAGCAAGGTTATGTCATAGCCATTTTTTATTTTTATTTTCCATGTATATTCTACGATTAACTTAGCAATCTCTGCAGCATTTCTACACTTTCTACTATATTGGACTATGACAACATCCTCCCCCATGGCCGACCCCATTTTCATGGTGAACATGATGATTCTGATGTGTTACTTATCTAAAATAGAGTTAATTTCAAATAGAGGATCAATGATTGCAAATTAAACCATGATTGATGTAATGAGGTCAAATGCTTACGGGAGTTAGGTTAGAAATCTCAAAGGACAATATATGAAATTATAGTACAACAATACAACTTATACTGATAACATGTGATGAGAATGATGTTTGATCAACTTTTTTTTCTGCATGAAATTATAGTACAACAATACAACATATACAGATTACATGTAATGAGAATGATGTTTGATCAACTTTTTTTTCTGCATGATACCACACCATGAGTATCATTCAACATTATAACTTAAGCCGTTTTAATGAAGCAGAGGTACTTCTAATGTCTTCTATCATAAAGGACCTTGTAAGAATAACTTTCAGTATCAGAAGAGGAAAAAAAATGGCAAAAAACAGAAGCAATCTTGTGTTAGGAAAGGAGGCCCAAGAGAACAAGATGATTGTGAAAATATAAAAATGTATATATATATATATGAAATGTAGGTATGACTTGTGGAATGAGCGTAGCATACAAAGTACTGAAATAGGACTATTTGAGATAAAAGTACAAGAGCAGGAAGAACATGGCAAAGATAAATACTAGTGTCCATGCAAGTACAGGGGAAACAGGGAATGGTGGGAGACCGTCAAAAAAGTAGCCCTCAAAAGGTTCATGTGTTACGCAGCACCTTAGATCCAATACCAAAAAAACGGAAAAAAAAAAAAATCTTGTTAAAGAATAGAGGAGAAAGTATGAATCTATGAATCATGAGAACATTTGGTAGTCCATACATCATCTTTTTAACCTCCTTGGAATTTAGGGGGTAGCGACGTGGTGTTACAGCCTTACAGGTAAACTATCGATGGATTTCACACAACATATACTAACAATAGGCTCAAAAGCCCTCATGGTTATCTGTAACTGCTAGAGCTAGTGTTTACAAATTATGTTCAGGTATAAGAGCAAAAAAATATAAAACCCAAGCTTGATGTGGTTCAACTAACCTCTGTTATAATACAAGCCAGATTTTATTTTATTATATCCTTGTCGGCATCATAAACTTTGGTATATTTTCTCCAGGCTTGAGAATCTGGAAAGTACACATCAAGGTTTCATCTACACTCATCATTGCACCAGCATTATCAAATTCACCACAGTAATTTGGGGCTGAGAATATAGTGACAAGTTGTCTATCTGCAAAGAATTCATAGCCATCTTCCACAACCTGGAATGGAAAAACAGAACTAAACTAAACTAAACAGTAACCTTATTCCGGAAAAGAAAATATGGTCGTGTGGTCTCTAACCTGATGGGCACGGCAGATAAGATCGAGGTCATGCTTTGATAAGAAATCTGCAACCTTATCAGCACCAAAAGTATATGATACCCCTCTGTCATTCATTCCCCACCCTTGAACCTTTCTACCAGGATCTGACCAAAGTAAGTCGCATAGTAAACCAGTGTCTGGGACATCAGTTGGACGTGATAAACTTTTAATTTGGTCCAAGTTTGACAGATCTGGAGAGAGGCCACCGTGCATGCATAATATTTTGTCATCTATAAGAGCAGCTACAGGGAGACAGTTGAAGCAGTCTGTAAAAACCTTCCACAGTCGAACATTAAACCGTCGCTTACATTCATCATAAAATCCATATATCCGATTTATAGAAGCACATTCATGATTTCCTCTCAGGATGAAAAAATTCTCAGGATATTTGATCTTATATGCAAGAAGAAGGCATATTGTTTCCAAACTTTGTTTACCACGATCTACATAGTCACCTAAAAACAAATAATTGGCCTCGGGAGGAAAACCTCCATATTCAAACAACCTTAAAAGATCACTGTACTGGCCATGAATGTCACCTGAAAAACCACATAAAAAATGGGCTAGGTTAAAGAAAATTACAATTCAGATCAGACTATATATGGTCCCAACTCACAAGGCATGGGAAAATTTTATACGATCCTCTCTTAGAAACAGAGTTAAAATAATTTCCTCCATAGATAACAAAGCATGCCAGTAATTCAACAAATCGGACACAAAAAAGAAGCGTTTAGTCTTAAATTGTTTCCAACTCTGTAACTTAACTGAAGCTGCATAGATCTGACCAATAACATGAGAACATGGTCAAAGAGTAACTGCTCTACCTCAGTAGATTAAAGCAACTTTAAGCTTAATTATGCTGAGGAGAAAAGAATGCCAAAAGTCAACCTGGTATATTATAAACTCTATGGGGGGTGTTATCAACATGTATTTAAGAATCCAAATGAGGATTTAAAACGAAGTGTGTAGGAGAGAATATTAGGATGATTTAATTAGAGATTACATATATATATATATATATATATATATATATATATATATAGGAGAGTATTAGCCGCTCATTATTCTCTATCCGATGTGGGACTAAAGTCCAATGACTATATACTAATACTTAACATCCTCCGGCAAGATGGAGAATAGATGTCAATGATGTCCAGCTTGTTAAAAAAAAAACTGAACACGAGGGCCTAAAAGAGACTTCGTAAAGATATATGTTATCTGATCGCCGGTTCTCACGTGGTGAAATGTTATCACCCCTTTTTGATATTCATCTCGGACGAAGTAGACGTCGATCTCAATTTGTTTCGTCCTATTATGGAATACGGAATTGGTAGCAATATGGATAGTTGACTGGTTATCACACCACATATCTGCTGCTTCTGATCCTGCTTCTGATTCCAGCTCCTTTAAAAGATGCTGCAGATATAACACCTCTGTTGTGCCATGAGCAATAGCTCGGTATTCTGCTTCTGAACTCGATCGTGAGACAACACTCTGCTTCTTACTTTTCCACGAGACTAAGTTTCCGCCAATAAATACTGAATAGGCAGATATGAACCGTCTATCTGTAAGACTTGCACCCCAATCAGCATCTGTAAAGCACTCAAGATGAAAGTGCTCATGATTCTCCATCCGAATTCCTTTTTCCCAAATTATGGGCTAAATAGGACAAGATCCTGAGAACTGTCTGCCAATACGAAATTCGTGGAGAAGCCATACATCTACACGTGATACTTACAGCAAAAGAAATGTCTGGACGAGTCATGACTGTCAAGCAGTTGAGTTTTCAAACTAGCCAACGATACTTATCAGGATTGGTCATCAGTACCCCCGATACGGGAAGTAACTTTATCCTTGGATCCATGGATGAGGTTGCTCCCTTAGTTTACATCATTGTTGCTTCAATTAAAATGTCAAACACATCATTCCGCTGAGTAATTACAATGTTGTGCTTTCCCTTTGTGACTTCAATGCCCAAGAAGTACTTCAACGCTTCCATATCTTTGGTCTGAAACTGCCCAACTAGAAACTTTTTCAGCCCTGCAATACCCTAACAGGCGTCTCCCGCAATCATAATGTCATCAATATATACACCAAGTAATATCCGTCCAGCTGATGTTTGTCGGTAAAATACCGAATAATCCTTCTTTGATTGGCACATGCCAAACTGGGTAACGACATGTGTATATCGTCCAAACCAAGCACGACGTGATTGTTTGAGACCGTAAACGGTCTTTCGCAGACGACATACTTTATCCTCCTTTGCAACGAACCCAGGAGGTTGCACCACATATACTTCCTCTTCAAGGTCCCCATTGAGAAATGCATTCTTCACATCCAAATGAAGGGCCAGTCAAAGCGGACGGCTAAGGACAGGAGCATGTGCACAGAGGTCATCCTTGCAATCGGAAGGTCTCAAAATAATCCTCATCATAAGTATGAGAATATCATTTTGCCACAAGACTAGCTTTTAAACGATCAAAGGTGCCATCCGGTTTCACCTTGATTGTGAACACTTATTTGCAATCTACCGACTTCTTACCAGTAGGCAAATCCACCAAGTTCCGTATATGGTTCTCCCGAAGAGCTCGCATCTCCTCTTCTATAGCGGCGCGCCAACCAAGATGTTTGAGTCCCTCCTCTGCAGAATTTGGGATCTGAATCCTATCAATAGTAGCCACCAAGGACTAAGTGTGACTCATGAGCCCTTTGTAGTTGTCAACGTATAAGAGATGGTCGCGGCATGCACGATGGGGACGAGCTGGTATATCAGGCAGTTGTGAAGGTGAATTGATGGGGAGCTGGAGGAGGACTCTGATGACGACGCCGGCTCTACGGCTGTTGGCACCATTGGTGATGCTTGTTCTGACAGAGGTAGTGTTTGTGGACCATTAGACGGTAAGACTGGCTCGGTAGGGGAGGACACCCTTACGGGAGACTGTTGTGTTTGAACTGGATATAATATAAAGTTCTCATCTGGGTAAACCTTTGGAACAAAATATTTACTTGGAGGGATGGGAGAAACTCGGATTTAATATGTAAAATAATTGTAAACCTTTAGAAAACAATAAATCAAAATTTGTAAAATAATTGTAATTATTAATAATTATTAGTTTTCAGAACATTCAATTTAATTAATATAATATTGCATTTAATATGTCAAGTAACAAAAGCAAGAAATATGAGCTGACATGGATTTCAGAGTCCAACATGGAGCAGATTTTATAATCGAAATGATAGTAATAAAATTACAAAAATCTTGCTAGAATGATGGTTATTTGGATTCTGAAATACAAATACAGACTAGATTCTGAAATGTACATTGACCAACACCCCCCCCCCCCCCCACCTGTTTGACTATAGCTCAGGTCTATAACAAGATAAGTTGCACGGAGCATGTGGGTACAGAATTTCACAAGTTCAGGTTGAATGGGATTGGCTGGTTTTGACTCTTCAATTCATTTTCCGCTATTAGTTATCTGCGGTACAAGGAAATGATAAAACTATGAATTGCTTCCTGCACAAATTACAGAAAGCTTCTATGGTCGCCATTCACTTTGGGCCAATTTCATTGGAACAGCAGTTACATTAACCTAATGACAGTAACTTAATCACAGGTTATTAGTTACCGCAAGATGCAACCAATATTGAGTTATCGGCAAGAAAACATCCGATAAGCTAACTTGCAGAGGAAATTGTATCTAATAAGTACGTAACCAACTTGTTTGCTAATGGGAAAAATCTGCTGATAAGCAATGATTGATATTGTCAAATATGGAAAAGGTCCTTAAGATTTTGAACAATGTACCCTCTAGTGTTATAGACAATATATCAGATTGAGACCTTAACCGATATGTCTGCTACATATATCATTGATAAGAGTTTTGAGAAAAATCGACCGATATATCAGTCAAAATCCGATATATCGACCGATATGATATTTGAAGATATCATCCGATATATTGAAATATAGGATACTAAGAGGGGGGTTGTGTTTTCGGGTCGGGTCGGGTCCTGTCCTACTACCCGTTAAAGACTTAAAACCTATAAACCAAAAAAACCCACATTGGAAGCCTAAACCTAACCCTTTGTGAGCACTCACCTCTGTAGTTGCCCTCTTTCTCTGTGAGTGCTCTTCTCTCTCTCTCTCTCTCTCTCTCTCTCTCTCTCAAGACGCAACCATGAGTAGGTAAGATCTCCTCTCTGATCCTCTATCTCCCCTCTCGAATATCCTCTTTATTTGCGCTAATTTTTATTTGTTTACTTTTATTCCAAATTGATTTTGAATCTTTGAAATCTTCACTATGAGCCTTCAGGTCTTGATTTTGATCTCTAATTGATTTTGGTTCTAATTTTGGTTCTAAACTTTTGGGTAATTTTTTAATTGTTACCATGTTACGATGTTATTAGATGTTTTTTGTTAGTTAGTTACTTAGTTTTAGCTTTTTAGGACATTTAGTACATCAAGAATTTTGAATTTGATTGAACATTTATTATATAAAATATATTATATATTTATTGATATCCAATATTCCAATATATTTGCGATATCCGACATCTCAAAACCAAGGTTCAAAGTATCGGTATCGGAATCGGTATCGGACCATTCCTATGAGTATCGGGATGGGCGGTATCGGTAGTATCGGCGGTTTCGGATCGGAGTATCGGATTTTTTGGTATCGGAAAGCAAACAACTATTAGTAAATTATTAACATTTTAGAGAATATATTTTATACATTTATGCATAATTTAAAGTATTTTCAGTATTGTTTCTTAGTATTTTTCATATTGAATGAAATAGTAGTCATCCTTGTCGATTGATTTATATGCGATAGATAAGTTTTCCTCTTTTATATGTTTTTACAACCTTACAATGCTTTTACATCCTTTCTAATTGGTCTTTTTAATTCAAATTTTTTGCCGAATTGACTGGAAAAGAGACCTCTAATGTCGGTATCGGTCAGTATCGGGTATCGGTCGGTATCGGATCGGGACATGCCAAACTGTATCGGTATCGGCCGTATCGGATCGGTATCGGCCGATACTTTGAACTATGCTCAAAACCCACCGACATTAACCAGATATCTATATCTCGAACATTGGTGTCGTCAGTTATACCAGACTATTGAGAAAGGTCTTACCTATATCATATTACCATGTTACGATGTTATTAGATGTTTTTTGTTAGTTAGTTACTTAGTTTTAGCTTTTTAGGACATTTAGTACATCAAGAATTTTGAATTTGATTGAACATTTATTATATAAAATATATTATATATTTATTGATATCCAATATTCCAATATATTTGCGATATCCGACATCTCAAAACCCACCGACATTAACCGGATATCTATATCTCGAACATTGGTGTCGTCAGTTATACCAGACTATTGAGAAAGGTCTTACCTATATCATATTAAAGTAGAGAGTTGAAAATTTCTGTCAACCTTTAGTACCACAATCTCATTAGGTTTTAGTAACTTTATTTGAAAATTATATTATGGTGATGGTCTCCTCGAATCACAATGGCAAGTGAACATGAAAAGTTTGTAACTCTTTTTTGTCTGAAGTCTTGTAGCTGCAGCCTTCAAAATCAAATATCCCAATCATTTCATCTCTCTGAAGTTGATAAATGCGTCTCCAGTATCTTCTTAATTTTCTTTCTCTGTCCACAGGGAAAATCCAGTGCCTTCTGGCTTGTTATATTCGGTGTCCAATCCCACTTGACATGAATACTGTATAAACAATGCTTTAGGAAGCTAGTTATGAAACTTGTTTCCCCAGAATTTCAAGCTCAGTTGTAGAATTTATTATGTAGCCTACAGAGAAAAGTTCCGATGCATAAAGCTTCAGCTATTTGACTCAAAAGCATTAACCATTAGGCCCTACATTTTGCACAACACCAAGGTGTACACTTCAAGCATGAACTCTTCTTGAGAATCTTGCTACTCTCCATCTCTTCAAGTGATTTAGAACGTTTTTGGGGTTACAACCATCAAGGATTGTCACCTTCAAGCAATTAGGCAATTTCCATCTCTAGACTTCTTCTACCTCACATAACGAAGATACACTTAGCTCAGAATCATCTGGCAACTCTATCTGTAACCGTAACTCTGAACTAATATACAGAACAGCCTTCCCTTGCCATAATATTTAACTACTATACAAAACACTCCTCGCTATCTTTTATCGTATCCTCTACTGTATACCTGCAATATCCATACCTTCAACATAAATAGTAGTCTTTAATTATATTCTACCTTTAGTCTTCCAACTGTATTTATTGAACATAAATTTATTGTCATCGCCGTCGTCATCATCAGCATCATCAAAGCCTTCTAACATTGGGGTCGGCTAAGGATCATAAGAATACCCCATAAAAGAATTGGCTGTTTTTATGACTAGTGTCGACCTAGCATTAGTGACGTTTGTGCGAGATTCGTAGGTAATGTAGCTATGAGCATGAGAGGATTACTAAGCCACAAAACCTAACCTAGATGACATGCTACCTTTTGGCTATGCAGCTTAAGCCATGCAACTAAGGAGCAACCTCCAAGTTCTCTTAGCTTAGGAAGAACCGGGACAAAGAGGTAGATGCACAATATTATATTAGGAATTGCATCGCCTCTACGATAAATAAAGTCAAAGACTGTACAACCTGCAATTTGGTTATCTATACTACAATATAGTATATAATAACAAAAGTGAGGCTTCACCGTGGAAGTTTTATTCCAAAAATGTCCTTATCTATATTTAATAATTAAAATTATTTATTAATTTAACATGGGTAGTTAAGTAATTACGTATAGAAACAAAATTAAGGAGTTGTTCTTTGTTCTTCCTAAGTAATAAAAAATTAAAAAACTTTGCTCCTCTCACTTAGTAAAAAATTAAAAGCCTATTGTTTGGTATTCCCAATTAGTATGAAATACGTACAATGCACGTGCATATATACTAGTACAGTTTAAAATAAAATTATTGGACAAAGTTTAAAAAAATCACGAAAGCTTTTTTTTGCTTTGAAGTTTATGATTCATTTTACCTTAAGAGTTGCGCGGTTAGTTGAAACCAGATTCCAAACCGATCTTTCATATTTGTGTGTGAAAACTAGCTACCAAACCTTTCCATTCTTTCCTTACAGAGATGGTCTTGATCAGCATCAGTATTGTATATGTTATATACGTCGGACGACAACTTGAACATGTAGGCCAAAGTGTCGGATATGTAGCCTGACATATCAGTTTTGACTAGCAAACTACACGAATCAGTAAACAAAATTGTTTATATATCCTTTTAGTTAAAATTGGCCAACATATCGGTCTAAATCCGATATGGCAGCCAGCACGAGAAATAGAAACACCGTCGACTTTTTACACAACCTTTAACATACCACACGGTTTTATCTTTTTTCCGTGTGGGGTTTTTTAAAACCAAATAAACCCAATAGACCAAATAAACCCTAGTTTTTATGTCTTCTCCAAGGTTCAAAGTATCGGTATCGGTATCGGACCATTCCTATGAGCATCGGGATCGGCGGTATCGGTAGTATCGGCGGTTTCGGATCTGAGTATCGGATTTTTTGGTATCGGAAAGCAAACAATTATTAGTAAATTATTAACATTTTAGAAAATATATTTTATATATTTATACATAATTTAAAGTATTTTCAGTGTATTTCTTAGTATTTTTGAAATTGAATGAAATAGTAGTCATCATTGTCGATTGATTTATATGTGATTGATAAGTTTTCCTCTTTTATATGCTTTTACCACCTTACTATGCTTTTACACCATTGCTAACTGGTCTTTTTAATTCAATTTTCTTTGCCAAATTGACCAGAAAAGAGACCTCTAATGTCGGTATCGGTCAGTATCAGGTATCGGTCAGTATCGGATCGGATCGAGACATGCCAAACTGTATCGGTATCGACCACAGTGTAGTCAAAGGCGCATCTTACTCCTAGGCGCAGGAACAGCACCTCATTATAGTCAAGGCGAGGCGCGCTTCCTGAGGCGCGCCTAAGGTGCACCTTTTACTGAGGCGCGGGATGGTTAAGCCGCGCCTGAAAAATATTCAAAAAAAAAACTTATATACTCTTTTTTTACTGTTTCTTTAATACTTTATTTTGTATACTATTTTTTCTTTTTCTTTTTTATAATTTCTTATACTATTTTGTATAATGATATTTTTATACTCTTTTTTTCTCTGTTTTCTTATACTGTTTTGTATCATGTTATTTTTATACTATTTTTTCTTCTTCTTTTTTCTGTTTTCTTATATTGTTTTATATGTTATTTCTATACTGTTTTTTATTTACTTTTTTACTGTTTTGTATAATGTTTATTTTGTATACTATTTTTTTTACTGTTTTTTAATATCATTTCCATCTTTTGATGAAATCAAAGTCCTATTAATTTGAATTATCTTTACAAAGTACTTGAAGAATATCTTAAAACTTCAATTCAAAGGATATATATATATATATATATATATATATATTTGTGCCTCGCATCACTCGGGCGCGCGCCTTAAGTGCGCCTTGGGCGATATGGACACTTTGCTCATCAAGTGCGCCTTGCGCCTTTGATTACCTTGATCGGTCGTATTATATATATATATATGTGTGTGTGTGTGTGCGCGCGCGCGCGCGCCTCACATCGCTCGGACACGAGCCTTAAGTGCACCTCGAGCGATATGGACACTTCGTTCCTCGAGTGCGCCCGCCTTTGACTACCTTGATCGGTCGTATCAGATCGGTATCGGCCGATACTTCAAACTATGGTCTTCTCATTGACCCCGAGCCATAACACTCTCTCCTAGTATTCTCTTTGACCCCAAACCCTAGACACCAATTCTCCACTCTATAACCCGTCCATCCTCCAACGTGAGTCTCACTATGTCTTGATTTTATCCGAAAAATAAAGCCTAATTTTTGGCAATTTACCGAAAATACTATTTGAGATATCGACTATACCACCAATATATCATTTTTAGGCAAAAACGATATCGGCCAGATATAATTTTGGAAAATATCGGTCGATGTATCGGATGAAAACCAATATATCCGCTAATAAAATATTAGCCGATTTAGACGGCAAATAACAATTCAATTTGGAATGGGTTTTCGGGTCGAGTCGGGTTGGATTGGACTTTAGTGATATCCATTTAACTAAAAATCCAATCTCTCTCTCTCTCTCTCTCTCTCTCTCTCTCTCTCTCTCTCTCTCTCTCTCTCATACACCCACATTTTGTTTTGTTTTTCTCCTTTTTTGAATCTCTTCTTATTTTGTAGACATTAGTGCAAGAAGAAGAAGAGGTTGTAAGCTCTTTTCTTCTGATTTTTCTGTTGGTTTTGTTTCTTTTCTGAATTTGCTTCTTTTTTTTGCTTTTTTTTCTTCTTAATCTCTTCTTGAGTTCTTAATGGCTGCTCCTCTTGCTCTCCAACTCTCTCTCTCCCTCCAAAATACTCCATTGCTTCTGCTGAGGAGTGAGGACCATTTCTTATATTGTTGCCAATATTGTAGTATTCACAATTTGCCATTGCTTTTTCTTCTGCTGCTAAGGATCATCTAGAAATTTGAATTTGATAGGACATTTAGTATATATAATAGACTTTATATTTATTTGTATCCAATATTTCAATATATTGTCCTATTTATATCCGATATCTGATATCTCAAACCCAAACCAATATGAACCCAATATTCGATACCTCGAACAATAACCAAAAAACAGACCTTGTTTACTTTCTTGTATCTGGTAGGACTTCATTTATTGATCAACATTTTTTGCATATATATATATATATATATATATATATATATATATCGCATATTTATTGATATCCAACATTCAGGAATTCCCCGACACCTGACATCCAAACTAAAAGACCAATCAGCCATGAACCCGACATCCGCATCCACAACATTGATCAGCATTATTAAAAAATCCAATCACCGAGCGAAAAATATGCAAATTAGAGATTATTGCACAATGTTGTAACATGCATCATCAAATCATTCACAAAATCCAACAGACGTGATTTTCGTGACTGGTTCCATTCAAGTAGATGAGAACCTACCAATATTTTCCAACTCCTATCAAACAACATACATCCCAGATCAGAAAAACAAAAAATGTTCATACTAATTTTGTTTTCATGAACAGAATAATATGAAATTTGACAAAAAAATTATTACTAATTTCACTTATTCTCCCTCCCACAGGAACTATAGTATCTTCATTCTTAACTTTTACAACTATAAGCTTGTGAAACTTACTTTCTACAAAAGTGACGAGCATATTTACTTTTACAGAAATTGACTTATCACCTACTATCAAGTAAAGTGAACTATAAAGGCATACATGCCCATCAATTGTTAGAATTTCATTCCAAACAAAAAATATCACATACCAGAAACATCAAGGCTTATTTTCACATTAAGTTTAGCTAATAGGACAGGCAATCATAACTTTCGCAAAAGCAAGCCTTTCACTGGCATTGCACGTCTCCTACCTAGAGAACCTTCAGCATTTATTATAATCCCCCTCACCCCATACACACATACCAACACCATCCCACCAGACCTCATCGAAAAACATCTTCCAACCAACAATTAAGCAAACTCACCACAATGTGAAACCTCTGTCGATGAAGATGGATCAAAAAACACCACAAGAACAAAAACAAAAGGAGACCAAAGGGGATACTAGCAGATCCTGGTAGGAATAGGAGCGTCCTCTTCAAAACAACAGACTATCCTAAACCTGCAATAACAGGAATTTAATATTGTTTCAAGGGACAGACTAGTGCAAGTTTCACAAAATTATGTCATTCTCACTAGCTTCTCCAAAATAACTTAGTGCAATTTACAACTTCCCCAAATTCATGGAAATTTCAGTCAACTTGTCAACAAGCAAAATATCCACTCACTTTTCTTACTAAGAAAGCCCACTAAATTTGTAGGTTTAACATATTATACTCGTCTCCAAGGTGAGAAAGAAACAATTAGTAAAAAACTTTTAACTTCCCACCTACAACGAAGTATAGTAATACACCAATAGCTTGAACATTCAAATCAAACAACAATTATTAGAAACTAGAAGAACAAATATTACATAAAGATTTCAACTCAAGACAAGCCTATTATAAACCTCGTGAAAACAAAGATTTCACTTATTTCTAACCACCAACCTGGTAAAGTTTAACATCAACCAATTCAAGTAAAGAAAAAACAAACATCTAGTACTAGGAAAGAATGTTACGATCACAAACCTAATTGATAGCCTACTGTACACTTTGCAAATTCAAATCTTTTTTGTTTGTCCTAATTTTACTCATTCTTTTTTCTAAAAAAACCTAATGTGTTTTATAATTCGCCCCTACAATTAAAGTTTCTCTGGAAAAAGAACTCACAAGAATCCAAATATACGAAACAAGTGAATCCAGTATTATGAAAGAATACAGAGATATACTAACTGTAAACTTTGCAGAATCATTACTTTTACTGAATAAGTAAACTTTGCAGAATCATTACTTTTACAAAATTTTATTCAGTCTCCTTCCTTAAGAACCTATTTCATCTACATAACTTTCAAAAAACCTATTGTTTTTTCCCTAGGACAAAATTTTCACAAAATGAAAAAGAAATTGAAACTAAACAATAAACAGAAGACATATTTGAACTACAAATGACCAAAATTATAAGGGTCATGATACAACACATGCTTTCGACTAAGTTACATATATTATAACCCTAACATTCGTTAAAATAAAAAAATTACCAATTTTCTCAGCCTCGTACCTAGATAACCTAATGCACCTACATGACTTTCACCCCAAAAGATCCAATCTTTCCGTCAACAAGAAATTTAAACTATGCCGTACATAAACACACTTTAAATGATCAAAACTAACTAAGATCATACATATACTATGTTTTAAAAAGCACGCTTAAGCGATTTTGGACACCTGGACGCCTCGCTTAGGGAAATCTCGTCCCAAAAAATGGACCCACGCTTAGCGGTGCTTAACAGCGCCTTGCCTACCGCTTGGCGCTGGAAAAAGAGACAAGCTTTAAAAAAACGAAAAAAATTCGCTTGACCATGGAATTTTGATGACTATTTTGATGACTTTGTATTTTGATTATAGTATTTATATTGTGTCTTTGCTTGATTGATAATTGGTATTGTTATTCATGCATATACTAATAGGATTGTATGAAAAATATATTAAAATTTATGTGTATATAGAGTATTTTACATGTAGCTAGGTAGAAATGGGTGAAGCGCTAACTAAGCGCTTAGGCGACACTTAAGCAAGGCGCCAACTTCATCGCCTTGTCTCGCCTCACGCTTAATATAACATAGAACATATAGTACTATAAACTTTGCAAAATCAAACTTTTCACTGATATTAGTCATTATCCCTCCTAAAGGATCATTTTTTTTTTCCAAAAGGATCATGAAGGAACCCATTGCTTTCAACTTAAAGGATATATAGAAATGTTAAAGTTTGCAAAATCAAAATCTTCACTTTACTTGGTATCCCTCCAAAAGAATCATTTTTCCTCCAAAATGTCAAACTTTTCCAACCATGAACTTTGCAAAATCAAACTTTTGACTAATTTTACTCGGTCTCCTTATTAAAGAATCAAAATTTCCTCCAAAAGATTTTCTTTTTTTTCCAACTGTAAGTTTTGCAAAATCAAACTTCTCCACTGACTTTACTCGGGGTAAAAGATTAAACTTTTCCCAACTGGAAACTACCCATCCACTTATTTTACTAGTTCCTCCTACTATAAAAATCAATTCTTCTTCCAAAAGATTTTCCAACTTTAAACTCTGCAAAATCAAACTTTTCTCTGGTTTCACAATCAAAATTTTCTCCCTAAAAACAATGAATCAACGAATCAAAGGATTCAAATTAAAAATGAACTAAAGAGAGAGAGAAGCGACCGCAGATCTTGATGGGGGCCTCGAGCTCGAGGAGGTTGGGCTGGTGGAGGAAGACGTCCCTGGAGACCGCACAGAGCTGCCGGATCTCCGCCTCCGAGAGCTGCACCTGCTTTCCCGGACGGGCCGACCGCACCTCCAGCAGCCGGTTTATTATGTCGTCGAGGAGGGCCGGATCCATCGCCTGCGGCCCTTGCATTGCCATTACCACCAATAAATCAATCAATCAATCAATCAACAATCGACTAGATCGAATTGAAAAAAAAAAAAAAAACCTCAGAAATTGACGGATGATGATGAAGGAGAAGCAAGGGGGATTCTTTGCATTTATTATCACGACATAGCAGTCGGAGAGGGATGGGAGAGGGATGTGGGCGGAGCTACCTATATGCTCTGGGTTTCTCCTTTTCTTAGGGTTGTTTCTGCATTCTTATTGGTCACTCGCTAAAACTACTAATTTTTTCAAATCCAACTAAAATAAATAATGGTTCCGGCTATCCACACCCATGACCTACTAAACATTAAGTTAGAAAATAGATTTATGTTAAAAGACCCATATACCCACATAAC
This sequence comes from Iris macrosiphon, assembly GCA_036927795.1. Lineage (NCBI taxonomy): Eukaryota > Viridiplantae > Streptophyta > Magnoliopsida > Asparagales > Iridaceae > Iris > Iris macrosiphon. The sequence goes on along the minus strand of JAYESA010000012.1, from coordinate 104,656,075 downwards.
CTACTAAGCACACCCCATCAGCCTCTCTCCTACACAATAGTCATCGTCTTCCTTCTTTAATTTTCACCTTCTCTAACCCAACCCAAAAATCCTAAAACGCTACATTAAAATTGTGAAGAAGGCATCATGGAGGAAGAAAGTCCACTTCAAAGTAGTATACGAGAAGTGGTGGACCCAAAAAAATAAAAAAATTATGCGATGAGCACGACCAATACTGTTAGAACGGACCACTGTTTGTTCTACCTGTATTGGCCGAACATTTCACTAACAGTTCAACTGGCAGAGGTCGAACAAGACATGCATAGTTCGAACAATGATTGTCGAACATGTCGGTTAGTGTCCGACATGTATTTGTCGAACATAAGAGCTATGTCCGACTAATGTTGGTTGAACATTGTGTTTTTTTATTTTATTTTTTTCTCAACTTATTAAGTTGTAGGTCTTTTTCTTTACAGAAAAATACTCCAAATGACACTGAAATGAACATTATTAACCATCCCATGTATGAACAACTTGATTTCTCAGAAGAATTTCGGACGGATGAAATAATTGACAATCGTGAATCGTTAGTGAATTGCGCATATACGGTAGGAAGCCATCATAATATAGTCGTTTTGGTTAAATGATCGGATAGAGGGGATGGCAGAAGGCGAGCTCGGATAATTTTGGGTTGTGAGCGCGGTGGTAAATATCGGCCTCCTATGACAAAAGTTGTTCAAGCAAATTCGACGAACATTGACAAGAAGCCAAGACACAAAAAGCTTACGGGCACGATGAAATGTGAATGTCCGTTTCAATTGAAGGGAGTGCAATTCAATGACCTAGGACAATGGTCATTGAAGGTTATATACGGCTCACATAATCACCCAATGAGACAAATTTTGGATGGACACTCATATGTTGGTCGACTAACACTCGTTGAAGATCAACTTGTCAAAGACTTGTCGAAGAATAATACAAGGCCAAAAGATATATTGAGCACGTTGAAGGAACATTTTAGTGAGAATGAGTCGACATTGAAGACAATTTACAATGGTCGTAGATTTTCTCAGAATTTTGAAATCACTTTGCATGAACAAATTTTGAAATCACTTTACAGGTCATTTTCAAGTACAAATTTGAACAAAACAGTACATAATCACAATTTCAAAGACACGATTCAGTACAAAGAAACAACAAAGTCACAATTCACTATGAGAAAGTCACAAATACATTACATGACAATTTTAAAGTCACGATTCACTACATCACATTTCAAAATACAGAAATCTACGATGTACGACGCCTTCGACTCCTACTAGTAGACGCCCGATTCGAAGATTCGGGTGGTTCTTCGGGCTCGATCTTCAAAGCACCATATGTGCCGACTAAAGATGGAACTAAGATCGATGTGTCTAGTCCCTCTTCATTCTCTACCCATTGCTGGTAGACCGGCTCTAAATATCCTAAAGCATTTCCGATCATTTTCCATGGTTGTGGCCATGTCTGGGTAGATGTAGTATGGATGGCGGTAGAGACGTTCTTCGGATCCTGGATGATGGGATATGAAAACGTCCTATAGCAATCCATATAATCGTCTGAACACTCACATGCGGTGTTTGCAGCTCTCCTACGGGCTTCGGTAGACAGTACATGACTGCTCCAATATCGGAAGTAGCCTCCCAAAACATCCCACGTTAGCTTGTACTTCTGGTCCGTATTTCCTCGACGGACAATGCTTGGAATCAAAGGCAAATCAAGTATCTTCTGGAGTAGGCCAAATTATCGAAGCACACGGTCGGGATGATACGGCTCTACACAGTCAAAGGCACGTATGCATCCATGGTAGAAAGTTACGTGGTTCCGAGGATGAGAGTCCCGCATCCCATTATAGGGTGTCCAATTGACCTACATCATAAACTAAAGAAATTTTTACTATGTAGAACACATAAATAACTGGCGTAAATGGATGTAATAACACTCACACTGTGTACTTGAAGATTGTCCAATACCTCTCTCATGACCAAGACCCGGTCGGTAGTTCCTGCAGAATGGGATCTATGGGCCTACCCCGTCGAAAGTGGTTCGCCTACCTTATAATTCACATTATGGGTTGGCCTTGTGACGGAAAAATACTCATATATCCAGGCTTGCAAAAAAATAAGATGCATATAAGAACATAACATAAAAATCGGACATATAAGAAGATAAAACGTGCATATAAGAAGGAGAGAGCTACCTCCAGTAATGTCAGGTATCCACATATTTGTTGCACCCAGTCTGAGATGCTAATCCAAGCTGTCGATACAAGTATGCTAGAGCAGCTGCTCCCCAAGCATACTCATGGAAGCTGTTGACCGTCTCCAGAAGACTGAAATTTTTTGTGTCAACATGTGCGCTACTTTTGTTTGCAAGCATTGTGCATCCAAGCACGAACCATAAGTATGCACGAGCTGCACGTCTTCTTTTTCTCTCATTCGGGCTAGTGACATCTCTACTAAATCGAGCCCGGAGATACTCCAACCGGACCGAGCTACCTCCCTGGCCCTGAAGGGCATCAACTGCCTCCCTTTCTGTCACCCCAACAACCTACTAATCATTTTCTTAGGGGCCTCCGGTCCCCTTTCTGACTCTGGTGCAACCACCGGTAATCCACTAATCGGGAGTCATGTAAGACAAAATACGCCATCCAACATAATTGTCATCTCACCGAATGGCATATAGAATGAGTTGGTCTCCGGTTGCCAACGCTCAACAAATGCACAAATAAGATTTTTGTTAGGCGTCTTGTACAAAATCTACCTCAAGTGCAAAATTTTGGAATGTTGAATGAACAATTGAAAATCACTAATATCTCTACCAAACCTTCATGTTTCTGTCACGCCCCAGTCCCAAAAATATACGGAACTAGGCCACGTGGCATTGGCCAGCTGACATGTCACTAAGGGTGTACCCAATTTAATGGACCCAAAGTAACATGCTACGCTGTCCTAAAATACTACATGTCTAATACAGGTAAATCTAATCTCATCCACAGAAATATCAGGAAAATAAGTGCTGAATATATAGATGCTGAGTCTGAAATGTCATACACAAATCAGATAAAGTCAGGTGGGAACAAACCCACTACAAAAGATAAGCAGAAAGGGAAGTAAGATAAACTAATGCATCATCCCCAAAATATGCAGCTCCAACTCCAGGTGTACTCAGGCAGACTCTGATGGCATCTCTCCTAACTCCTTCTCAGGGCTTCTCCAGTCTCCTGTCCAGGTCCAAGTACTGTGGGGTAGAGTGACTCATCTAAACCTGGCAGGGAACCAGGTCCTCAGAAGGACGTAACAAGATACAGAAAAATAACATGCCATGTATGTAAATACTGAATAAATAAATACAGGGTGCTAACCAACTAAGTGAATGCAATTTGAGACAACCTAGTACGTATGGGAAATGTGTGGCTAGACATATGCTGACGTAATTCACCAATCCGTAGTGACTGGCTAGTATATGCCACATATGCCCCCGTTCAAGGGCACTATACAATTTTCCATCTACGATGAGAATGGTCACATGAATATATATATATAACAACCGTATCACTCCGTCGAGTGCGGCATCAAGATAAAGTGGTGGGTGTCCGATACGTTTTTCAGTCGTTCTCCCCACCCAATGTAACCAATGCTAGTCGTAACCTTCCTGATTTTGTTCTAAGCCGTGATGCACGTCGTACGTACTGGTAGCTAATCAACTACGTAAACTTGCATCCCAAAATGAAGTACAACCTTGTTGCGTGTACCCGTGATAGGGTCTAAGAGAATATCAGGATACTCTCACAGTGTTAGTGAGTCTGTAACCCTAAGTTATTTATACTAACTGTCAACGTATCAGTTGACTGTACCAGAGACAGTCTCAGGTACACATAGTATATGAAATTCAGTAACAAGAGTATATAGCAATATTGAGAATTTAAACAGTAAACTTGGCAAGGTATACTTGCCTACTCCCTGATAGTATTGGAAACATGTTCTCAAATTCAGGTTTGAGGGTGCTGGTGACAGGGGGTCACTGGCTGTGCTGGAGTTGGGTTCTGTTAAAACATACATGTTTGTGATTATCAGGGTATAATAAAAGTATATACATACTTATGTATAATATATATATAGGATACACACACATATATATATATATATAGTATTTATATATATATAGATATAATATATAGTAGTAGTATATATTTAGTATATATATAAAGCAAAGAAAATGCAAGAATGTAAATATATATATATTAGCAGGGTATATCCACTGACATATAATAATATAATATTATCATGGTGTATCCACTGATATATAATAATATAATATTTATCAGGGTATATCCACTGATATATAATAATATAATATAAATAAATGAAAAGACGGTGCAGAATGTAAATACATATATATGTATATATGTACTGTATTATCCAGTATGCTATTATATAGTATATATATAGATATATATATATATAATAAAAAGAAATACAGTGCAGGAATTATATATACATATATAAATACTTATATTTACATATATACAAAAGAAAGAAAAATACAGAAATTTAAATACATATATTTATATATATACTGTATTATCCAGTATTATTATCATATAGTATATATATAATACCATATATAATACATATATAATACATATATAATTAGATAGAGTAATATATATAGATATATATAAATATATATACATACATATATTTATATATATAAAATGAAGAAAAAAGAACATACATATATATATACTATTCATAATAATAATATATATATATACACTGTATATATATATATATACTGTATATAGTAATAATAATAGTAATAATAATAATTTATATATATTATTACATATAGAATACATATATATATATATATATATATACATATATATATAGATAAATATTTATATATATATTTACATATACATATAAATAAAAATAGAAATATAAATACATACAGTATATATACAGTAATTAAATAATTATATAATATATAATATGTATTATATATCATATAATATATATAAATATAAACATTAATATATATATATATACATATATATATATACTTATATATATATATATATACATACATATATTTAAATACATGTATAAATACGTATAATACGAAGGTATACCTGACACGTCAGGGGGGGGGCCCGCGTCGTCGCCGGTGGAGGTCCGGCGAAGCTCCGACGAGCTACGGCGGCGGCTGCAGTAACAACAGCAGCTGCAACAGTCAGCAGTAGCAGCAACAGCAGCTGCTGCGGTGGCTATGGCGGCGGTTGCGGTGGTGGTGGAGGCAGCTCAGGGTGGCAGGGCGGAGGAGGAGGGGACGGCGAAAAGGTCTGAGGTGGTGGCGGAGGTCGAAGGCTGCCGGAGGGGGAGTTCGAGGCGGTTGGGGTGGCTCGGGGAGGCAGTGGCGGTTGAGGGAGGAGATGTTGCGGGGGAGCTGCCGGCGGAGGAGGGCGTCGTGGGGCGGTGGGAGTTGGTCGGGACGGTGGAGGAGGAAGTGGCGAGTCGAATGGTGGAGGTGGTGGCGGTGCACGGTGGCCGGAGACGGTGGTGGGGGTGGTTCGGGTGGTGGTGGCTGTGGTTAAGGGTGTTGGGGAGATGGGGTTGCGGGGGCTGCCGGAGACGGAGGCGGCAGCCAGGGAGGGTGGCGGTTGGCCGGAGGGGAGCTGGGGGAGTGGCGAGGGGGTTGGCGGTGGTCCGGTGGGCGGGGGTGGCCGGAGGTGGATGTGGGGAGTTCGGGAATGGGGAGGGGGCTGTATATATAGATATAGGGTTCAATGGCAGTTTGGTAATTAGTTGGAACTTTTAGGGTATTTTAGTAATTTAATTTCTAGGATATTTTATCCTGATATTTTCAGGATTTAGGGTGGGTCTCACTTGACACATGTCAGGTGTAGGTCCACCAGCCAATAGGGAAGTACCACCTCGCCTGAAAATTTGCACAAAAACCCCTATAATTTCATAAATTGCAGATAGGTCCTAAAATTGGAAAATTGTGCAATTACAAAATTTGTCTGGAAAAACACCTGGTTCCTAGAAATACCAAAATGCACATAAATGAGGGGAAAAGCTGGGAGAGTGCCTAGGCAGGGGTGGGGGTGAGTCTGGACAGAGTCAGGGTCTGATTCAATAGGTGATACGGGTCACCGTATTTATTATTTAATAAATACTGCGCACGATGTTCACTAATTATTTAGAGGCAGTTAGGGTCATAATTTTTCTACGGTGTCAATACACTAATTGTAGTATATTCAGTCTAGAATATTATCGTATTTTTGTTTGGGCAAAACAGGTGCCTACTGGTTCTCAAATCCCTAGTGGTACAGAGATGGGTAAAGAGCAGAAAATTAAATAGGAATTTAATACGTACGTTTGTAACGATATTTGTGCGACTAAAACGAAGCACGAAACGAAGTATCTGGGAGTTGCACAAAATACAGAAAATGTAGTCTAACATGTCTAGGGCAGGTATGTGGACTTTGTTTAGGGTTAACAGCTAGTGTAATGCCCTTAATTAATTGTTTAATGAACAAATGCACAATCAATAGAATATATAATAAATAAAATTTTAAAAAGTTGCAATAATTCTAATTAGCATAAAAATAATTTTAAAATACTAAAATCTGGTCGAGGGAGTTTACAGTTTCCATCTTGGTCGTGTGGCACCAACACTTTAACACGTTCCTCTCAATCACATTCTAAATCTCGGACACCACATGAGTCTTGAAAGTTGGGATAAGTCGGGGATCTTTAGGTCCACCGGGACAAGGGCCCGTTAATACATCATCGTCCTCACCCACTTCTTCACTATGTTCTTCTTTCAGGCGTTCTTCCTCAACTTGCATGTTCAAAACAGGCTCGGGTTCTTCCTCATCAAATTGCTCGTTCATTTGAATCGGAGAATCTACCAACTCTTCCAACTGATGCCTCCTATAAGAAGCTGTAGGTAGTCTCCTCCTCGTATATGTCCTTCCTGTTATATTGATACAAAATATCAATAATTAAAAAATTAATGAGGATAAACAATTTAGGCTTGAAAATGAACTATTCGACCAGTCTGTGTTGAATATATCCCTACTGTTTGACCAACACAGGTCGAACATATCACTAATATTCGACCAACACAGGTCGAACATATCCCTATTGGTCGATCAACAAGGACCGAACATGTGATCTTCCGTTCGACACACTATGGTCAAATCTGCACAATAATGTTCGACTGTCGTAGGTCGGGCACCATTTTGTGCACTCAACAGACCAGGCCACTTGTCATCAAAGTGTGTGAACTGCCTCTAGAACGTTGCCCTGTTGATCACTTTCTGTTAGATACTCTGGCAAGTGCTAAATCCATTTCTACAGGATAAGGCTTTGTAGTTAGTAGCTTTCCCAGGTTTCCACACATTCCACCATGGTCATTCCAGAGATCACTGCAACATGTCAGGCAAGTTAAAACTTGTTAAGAAAGAAACATGAACTTGGCATCCTTACAGGAATGAGAAACAGGATCCTCCACCTCGTAACAACAAAAGAAGGTAAAATAATAATAAAAAATAAATAGTCTAACTAAAAGCAGATCAGGAAACAAGAAAATCATTGCAAAGTAGACGCTCACCATAAGATTCCAAATATCTAACAAAAACCTCCATCAAGTGTTAAGCTAGATTGATCCTAACATCTGATATTCATTAATGCAAACTTATAGTTATCTCAAAAATGAAGATAGTCATTAATCACGTAGAACAACAACAAAGCCTTATCCCAAAAAATTTGGGGTCCGCAGTTTAAATCATTTTCTTCCATTCATCTCTAGTAAGGGCCATGTCCCTTGTAATGCTAACAAAAAATACATTTTTCTTTAGAACTTCAATCCATGGTCGTTTAGGCCTACCTCTAGTCTCGGCTCCTTCAACTATTATCTTATCACTTCTCCTTACTATTAGTCTACGTTTAACACGTCCAAACCATCTAAGATGACTTTCTATCATATTCTTCTCAATTGGTGCAACCTCCAACTTCCCACAAGTATGCTTATTTATTATCTAATCTATTAGCACTCATCCATCTTGGCATACTCATTTCTGCAACACGAAGATTTTAGACATTTATGAATTGGCCAACACTCTAATCAATAAAGACGGTTGGTTTTATAGTTGTCTTAAAGAAAAATAAATTCAATTATAAAGATATCTTTGGATCACAAACAACTCCAGAAGCATTCCTCCATTTCAATATATCTACTAGCAACATGTTTTTCTTTGCACGGTCATCATGGCTTTATCGTACATATCCTTGATAATCTCAATATATCTACTATGAACATGTTTTTCTCCAAAATCCACGGCATTAACTCCCTAGGAACTCCATAAGCTTTCTTTGTGTAAATTACTTAATATTTCATTAATATAATAAGTGTCATTCTATAGTACATATTTCCGACATAAAATCAAATTTATTCTCTAAAACTCTAGTACTTGCTTTTTATCTTTGCTCCCCAGAGCTTCATATATGGCTCATAAGATTAATTCCGAGATAATTTTTACCACTATGTATATCTTATTATTTTTATATATGAGTACTATAATATTAGTTATTCATTCATTAGACATATCTTAGACCTTAGGATTTGATTGAATAAATCAACAAGTCACATCAAGCCTTTCTCATAAAAACATTTCCAAACCTCAAAAAGAATATCATCATATTCTACGTCTTTCACTTTTTATTTTCTTTAAAGCATCCTTAACTTTAGAAATTCTAACTTTAATATGAGCTATCATAAACTAAATCCAAATTTAACTCTTTTAGGTTGTTCTCTTTAAATAACTTATGAAAATAAATCTCCACCTCTCCTTAAGATTATTTTCTCTTACTAGTACCTTTTATTATTCACTCTTGATACATTTAATATTACCTAGGTCATTATTCCTATCTCTACTCTTAGCAAGCCTATAAATATCTTTTTCTTCCTCTATAGTTTATAATTTTCTGTAGCAATAATCATAGACCCCTGATTTAGCTTTAGCTAAATATTTTCATAGCTTCATTCTTTGTTAGTTTCTCTTCAAAAGTTATTACTTTCTTGATGAAATTTGACATAATATGTAAGTCCTCTTTTCTAGAAATATCCAGTAAATAAATTTTCTAGATATTTTCTTAGCTTAATAATAATAATAATAATAACAATAATAAGGCTAAATTACAACTTGATACCCTCAACTATCCAAAATGTTCAATTTGACACCCTAAACTTTTGTAGGTGTTAACTTGATATCCTGGAAAAAAAATGATCAAATTACCCCTCCGCCTCTCCCACCCCCCTCTCCAGCAGCCACCCCCCCTCCTTCTCCGGCGCCGACAACTAGAGGGGGGGTATAGCAGTGGCGCTGGTGCGGGCGGGTGTAGAAGCGGGCGCGGGCGACGTGGGTGCATGTGCGATCGTGCGCGGGTAGGGGGCAGACCCGAGTGAGCGGGGGCAGACGCTGGGGCGTGAGGCGCCGTCGCTGGCAGGGGCAAACTAGGACGCGGGCGGCGCAAGTGAGGGCGGGCGTGGGAGCGAGTGTGATCGGGCGCGTGCAGCGCCATCGTAGGCTGAGGCGAGCGCACAGGCGAACGCCCGGGGGGGCGTGCGAGGCGGGTAAGGGGTGGTCGTCGGGGCTGGGAGGGGGGTGGTTGTCGCCTGGGCGGGGAGGGAGGGTGGTCACCGAGGTAGGGGGGTCGTCGGGGGGTAGGTGAGGGTGGGGGGAGAGTAGTTTAGGAATAAACCAACTTTTGGGTATCAAGATGAAAATATAAGTTGAGATAGGATATTAAGTTAGAACCTATCAAAGTTGAGAGATCAAGTTGAATATTTTGGATAGTTGAGGGTATCAAGTTGTAATTAAGCCTAATAATAATAAAACCATGATAATAATAATGACAATTAGTAATCAGGGTAATTATATTAATATTTAATAATAATGGAAAGGGGTGGCAAGGAATAGCAATTTAATATTAGGGAGGAGGGCATCATAGTAATTAGGGAGATTAGATTTATCATGTGCCTAATTAAGGATTTCTAGAAACATCCCCTAACCACCCACTAACTAACTAAATAACTTGTAACCAACTCCCAACTACCTTGGCCTAGAAACTTCCATCAAACCCTATAAATAACCCTAATTTTTCTATTGGAAAACAATTCCACTCATTTGTCCACTCATTTCAATTCAATACCAGCCCATTCTTTCCACTGATCCACTCTCGGTCTATGGTTTCCATTGCTAGGTTTAAGAACCCAACAGAAGGAAACTATGTTTTCCCGCCAAACACCATTAAGCTCTCAATCGAGCTCAAGAGGAAGCTCAGCCATTGCGGATTGAGCGAGTCGTCGTCCCCAAAGCGCTACTGGCAAGCGCCTTCTCCACCGCGATCTTGCCTCCTGCCGACAGAGCTTCTTCATCTCCGATAACTTCGCGCGTGGGACAGATCGTCGAGCTCTGTCGATCGAGACAAACTCGAACTCAGTAGATGTCGGTCTCGATTCCTTAGTCCAATCATCATTCCTTTGATTTCGATAAGTGATCGATTTCAACTTCGTTTCTGTTCAGATCGTCTTCATGTTTATCTAAGTGAGGGATCGAGCAGCGGTTCGGCAAATTGTGTGGTGAGCTCCCGATTCGATTTCGTTTTCTTTTTATCCGATTAAGTTTTTGATTCATTCGTTCTTCTTCAACTCTGAACCCGGATTCGAACTCTAGTTGATCGTTCGGTTGAATGTTCTGTGGAAGAACAGAGGTGGCTGAGTCGGAGCAGATCGATCGAGCAGTTGGAGATTCGTGAACGAAATCCAACTCGAATCATCAGGAAGTTTTCTAAACCCTAGTTATTGTTTTTTTATTCTACTCTCTAGATTTCGTGCATAAAATCAATCAGAATTAACAAGCAATTCTTTGAGCAATTCGTCTCCTATTATACACTCTAACCATTCCATGCAATGCCTGAACCGGAGTTTGTGTCAATCTGGACACGCAGGGCTCGTGTCGGACTCCAGGAGCTTTGGCCTTCGTGTTCGAGTCAGGGATCTTCATTTTAGGTTTGTGTTCTAGCATTATTTCTATGCTTGAATGTCTGTCTTGTTTAGTTTAGACACTAGGTTTGTGTCAGCGGGTCGACACTTGTGTCGTGTCGGACTCGCGTGGACTCGAGCTTGAGTATATTGGACACTGAAGTATCTGGTTGGACGTAGGTGGCAGTAGTATTCAGTATCAAGTATTAGAGTCCTTTGTGATTACCTTTTGCACATTCTTCTCGAAAGACATGCCATTAAAATTCAAACCCAACGTTCAGTTGGATAGGTACGACCTAGGGCTGAGCTCAGTATTTGCGGTCGAATCATGGAATTGGTATTGTGATCGGGTCCAACCATATTGAACAGAGTTTGTGGGTTCCTAGGTTAAATTCATAGGCTTAGGTCAGTTCATGGAGAGCTAAGCTCGTTGGGCTCTGAGCTAAGGATTGGGCTAACCAGTGTGGACAGGACTAGCACTACTAGGTTGGACTAGGTGCACTGGACCTGGGCCGGGCCTAAGTCCAAAAAGGGACTAGGATCCGATACCGGAGTATTCCTTGACCTAATAATTGAGTTAATTGATGATGAGTTAATTAGTAAACAGGTTTAAATAGTTACAAGTCTAGAAATGGTTTAATATTTAGCTAAGGAATTTGTTAATAAACCAAGATTTAAGAGTTAATAAATTAAGAATTTTAGAAATAATTATCTAAGAGGTATTTGTGTCTTTTGACACAGCTAGCGAGGGCTTGGACTTAACCATTTTGACCATTTACTTTGTATTTCTGTTTTGCATTGATTTCATATTAGATACTTGATAGGCACAGATTATTGTACATTGAATGCATTGTTGGAACGGAGAAATATTTAGTCTATACCGTATTCTATTGTGCTATTTGTTTGTGGTATTAAACGAAAGAATGAAGATGTATTCAATATGGGGTTTACACAGAACCCGCCTTCTTTTTTTACAAACAAACTTGTACAATTTGATCCTATACGAGGATATGGGAGTACAATTTATTTAATCTGGGTAGATATTGCTATAGGTGTCTGTAAACTCCCTCACCCAAAATAGGTATTTGTGTATATTTTATATTATTATATTTATTATAGATATTGAATTTATTTAGAGTATTATCTTAGTTAATTAGAAAATAATTTTTTTTAGTATATTTACTTATATAAATATTTATTTAGAATTATTTTTAGGCTATTTTAGATTATTGGGATTTTTCCATAATTTTTAGTTAATTAAAAACTAGTAACACTAATTTTTGAGGACTTTAAAGAATTTATTTTATGTTCAAACTTAACTAAAAATATCCCAAAATTTTATTTTAGGTTCTAAATAATAAAATATATTTTCTAGAATTTTTTGGGAATTTTTCGATTATTTTTAGCATTTATTTCGAGTTAATTATGAAAAACTGAATTAAAAACTAATTTCTGAAAAAGAAAACCCAAAAAGTAATTAATTCTGCCCAGTCAGCAAACAGGGGGCCCACCTGTCAGCCTCCAGCAGTGAACAATGCCGGGCCCGCCTGTCAGTGACCGCTGAGTGGGTGCGAGCCGAGCCGAGCCGAGCCGACCTCGAGCCGAGCCGAGACCGAGTTCGACTCGGACTCAGCTGAGCCGAGCCGCATCAAACTGCGACCGTTCGATCTGGGCGGGGCTACACGGATGGCTGCCACGTGGCGCGCTGTGAGCCGCGGCTGCACTTTCTCTCTCCTATATATATATATATATATATATAATAGTTTAGATATTAATTTCTAGGGTTTTTCTTCAGCCGATTTTTGGAGAATTGTCATCTAGGGTTCCTTCATTTTCCAGAAGCCATTGCGCATAGCTCCGGACTCCAAATGAGGCCTAGTTTTTTTTGTTAGAACGATAATGAGGTTAGATTTCTTATTATATAAATTGTTTTTCTAAATTATTAGTATTAAATTCTGGAAAATTCGTAGAGCACAGCATGTCCGAAAATAGACGTATTTCGATATTTTCGTAATTTCGGGAGAACCCGGAATCAGAATCATGAACCGTTTAAAGTTTTAGAAAGCTAATGTCGAGATCATCGACATATATTTTTCCCAGAATTTAATTCGAAGTATTTTATACTATTAATTCTGTAGAACTTCTAGATTAGAATTTAACCATCGGTGCACAATACAAAATTTGTATGTGCCATAATTCCCAAACGAATTTGAATTCAGATGAGCCGTAAATTTTAGCATGTTTTTGACACTGAAATCTACAAGAAATCATGCATGAAAATTGAGTTTGTGTCGATTGACTTTTCGGTCAACAGATCGCCTCGATTTGCGTGCCATGAGTCTCGAGTTGATAAAATTCAGTTTCTTTGGACAAAATTTAGAAATTAACATAAAAATTAGAATAATAAGATTAAAATAGGATTTTAGAGTAATTATTCCATAATTAAATAAATTAAAATAAATTATCTTTTGACGTGATAAATTTGTAATACATAGGCTATTTGGACTGTTACTTGGACTCTAATTCATACCAGCAGCAGGACCCCAGGCAAGATACCTTGCCAAATTATTTATAGTACTTTACATGCTATTTATATTTCTTTTTATTTATTTTATTTCTGTATAGTTCTTGCATGTGTAGTTTTTCTCCAGTCATTACTATGTATTAGATATGTTGACACACACATGGCACCTAGTATCATGGGAGGACAATCATTAGGCGTATGGGCTTTTAACCACTCTGGTAAACCGTAGTATATAGTTTGCACTACGGGCGTGTGTCGCGCTGGTCGCTACCCCAGAGGTATGTCAATTTCTGTAGAGTCGCGCTGGTCGCTACCCCAGAGGTATGTCAATTTTTGATGTTCTAGACGGGTGTGTGAGTTGTGAGGCTTTGATCGAGTAGACTACCCTTGCCCATACGTCGAAAAGTTGTCCTCATTTGCATTCATATAGATTGTCTTGTACAGCGTACTTATTTATTTTCAAATTATATGCATGTTTACTGTATTCAAGTTGGCTCGTATTTTCTGTATCTTGTTACGTCCCTCTGAGGACCTGGTCCGTTGTCAGGTGTATCTGTTCTTGAGTATTTGCAAGTGCGCAGATTTGGATGGTTGTATATGCTTAGTGGATGTCTTCTCTTCGAGCCGTGATCGATAGCTGGTATACTTATATTGGGTTTGATTGTGTTATACTTATATTGTATTTACCTTTCCTATTTGAGTTGATAGTGGATTTGTTTCCATCCAACTATCATCCTAGATACTTCTTATTGAGATCTAGTTTCATCGATACTGTTTATTTATTTTTATATGATTTTGGTGGATGAGATTTAGATTTTACCCTGTGACTTGTATTACAGTTATACCACTTGTGGATTTGATATTCATATTACAGCGTACGTGTGGATTTGGTTTCCATATATTGGAGTTGCCATATCCATGCGGCTGGCATGCTTACGTGTCCTAGTCCTACGTATTTTTGGGACTGGGGCGTGACATATTTTTGTGGTGGCCCATGCAGGTCGAGAGTATATTGTCTCGGTTACGTTACTGTACCAAGCAAGCCTGCACCTAGGAATAGAGTATAGGATCTCATCCATATTTGACTATGACTCATCCTTTCTTCCAATCTGTTCTATTTGAATAGCCGCATCCTGCTCGATTCATGTACTTCCCTAATAGTTCTTTAAGTATAGCATTCTCCTATAATATAGAAGTTCCTGTTGTTAGATGATAATTAGAGTATCACACCTATTAAGAATACAACGAGAATATAGACACACCACTAAGTTTAGAATATCTAGTGAACCCTAGAATTCCTTATCTTTAGATTAGTATACCATTACCCCTTGATGTATTAAGAAGACTTGAGAGTAGTATAGACACTACTAGAGTTAGTTAGAAGTTTTACCATAATGTTTGACACCTAGTATCACATAGTCTTTTGACCTATTAATGGAGTGTGATTGAACAACATTAATTGCATTCTAGCAAAAGACGACAATGTTTATTCAGACGATAGAATTTAGAGGTCCTTGCCCCTATTTGGTCGACTAGCGACTTAGACAAGGAGGTTGTATGATAACTGTAGAGATTGTAGAGTCTTTTATTATTGTTGTTTAGTTGTTTTTGTTTTTGTGAACTTGAATTAAATTGTACCTCCTTTCATCATCATCTAGCGTACTTATATTTGTTGTACTACCTTGACTTATGCTGCTATTATAGCCTAGTTTTTGCAAGCTTATTCTTTATCGAGCTTGTTCATGACATATGTATTATTGGGGAGGCCCACAATAATACAATTCAGAATCAGTGTATTACGGTCTGATCAACCATAGTACGCTTGATTCGCCCTTCGCAATAATACTTTACGTGGATTGAGATATATAGTTGACTTGTAGACACCTGTACTTGCCCTCTAGATATGTCTAAGCATATTGTATCCGTTACATAACTGTACCGATGCGAGCATGTGGATAGGCATTACCAAAATAGGACTTCAATCCACAACTGCTTTGATAATTCCTATTTGAATTCTTTAAACGCCTTGATCCCGATACTTCTATTCTATTACCTCGCCCTTGAACTCTTTATTATTGATCTCCGTCTTCCCTTATTTCGGAAAGACGAAACCTCGTGCTTGGTATAAGTTTAATACACAGAGAGTACTAGATATACCCCGTAGGCCGATCACATACTTGAGGATTATTCTTTTGTAATTAAGGACATATCATATATGATATAATCGGCGTTGAAGTTTTGAGGATTGAATGACATGAGTAAATAAATTAAGGAATATTTTTCTTAAAGTATATAGCCTTCTGTGATAGATGGATAAATTCTAAGTTGGGTAGCAGTGCATTGTCAACTTGAGAGGAATTTCTTTTAGATTGTAATCAAGTAAGATTAGATTGGGAGATTCAAGTCATTTTAATTTTGAAATTTTTTAAAAGAAGGATTAAGATAATGAGGATTTAACGAATTTTAAAATCTTAATATTGCGGACCAAATATTTATACTTTGAGCACATGATTTAAATTTTGAATATTGAAGGATGAATCATCGATTTAAATTTTGAGGATAAATATAGAATTTTAGACTTGAACAATTGGTTAATTAGATTTAAATTTTACAATTTGATGATTTGAATTAAAAGTTCAATTTTGATTGTTGGGTCACCTATTTGAAATATTGAGGATGTAAATTGAGTTTAAATATTTGAATAGTACAAAATTCTTAAGTTAAGAATAGGAATAAGATTTGATTAGAATTGTTTATTGTTCAAAGTCTAGAGGAGATTATGATAGTTGAAAATTATGATATAAATTTTGATGTGGGATGTCATATAGACTTGAGTTAGATTTGGATGTTGATTATTTAAAAATCGAGAAGAGATTACGACAGGTTGAATTTTGATTTAAACAGTGGTTATCTTAATTTTGAAGTGATCGCGATAGATTTGAATAGATTTTATTATTTAAATTTTTGGAAGAGATTGCGATTGACGTACCTTATGTACGAATGTGAAGGATTTAACAAATTATGCCTTATTTTAATTTCGAGGACGAAATTGTTTTAAGTTGGGTAGATTGTAAACTCCCTCACCTAAAATAGGTATTTGTGTATATTTTATATTATTATATTTATTATAGATGTTGAATTTATTTAGAGTATTATCTTAGTTAATTAGAAAATAATTTTTTTTAGTATATTTACTTATATAAATATTTATTTAGAATTATTTTTAGGCTATTTTAGATTATTGGGATTTTTCCATAATTTTTAGTTAATTAAAAACTAGTAACACTAATTTTTGAGGACTTTAAAAAATTTATTTTATATTCAAACTTAATTAAAAATATCCCAAAATTTTAATTTAGGTTCTAAATAATAAAATATATTTTCTAGAATTTTTTGGGAATTTTTCGATTATTTTTAGCATTTATTTCGAGTTAATTATGAAAAACTGAATTAAAAACTAATTTCTGAAAAAGAAAACCCAAAAAGTAATTAATTCTGCCCAGTCAGCAAACAGGGGGCCCACCTGTCAGCCTCCAGCAGTGAACAGTGCCGGGCCCGCCTGTCAGTGACCGCTGAGTGGGTGCGAGCCGAGCCGACCTCGAGCCGAGCCGAGACCGAGTTCGACTCGGACTCAGCTGAGCCGAGCCGCATCGAACTGCGACCGTTCGATCTGGGCGGGGCTACACGGATGGCTGCCAAGTGGCACGCTGTGAGCCACGGCTGCACTTTCTCTCTCCTATATATATATATATATATATATATATAATAGTTTAGATATTAATTTCTAGGGTTTTTCTTCAGCCGATTTTTGGAGAATTGTAATCTAGGGTTCCTTCATCTTCCAGAAGCCATTGCACATAGCTCCGGACTCCAAACGAGGCCTAGTTTTTTTTGTTAGAACGATAATGAGGTTAGCTTTCGATTATATAAATTGTTTTTCTAAATTATTAGTATTAAATTCTAGAAAATTCGTAGAGCACAGCATATCCGAAAATAGACATATTTCAATGTTTTCACAATTTCGGGAGAACCCGGAATCAGAATCATGAACCGTTTAAAGTTTTGGAAAGCTAATGTCGAGATCATCGACATATATTTTTTTGGAATTTAATTCGAAGTATTTATATACTTTTAATTTTGTAGAACTTCTAGGTTAGAATTTAACCATCGGTGCACAATACAAAATTTGTATGTGCCATAATTCCCAAACGAATTTGAATTCGGACGAGCCGTAAATTCCAGCATATTTTTGACGCTGAAATCTACAGGAAATCATGCATGAAAATTGAGTTTGTGTCGGTTGACTTTTCGGTCAATAGATCGCCTCGATTTGCGTGCCATGAGTCTCGAGTTGATAAAATTTAGTTTCTTTGGACAAAATTTAGGAATTAACATAAAAATCAGAATAATAAGATTAAAATAGAATTTTAGAGTAATTATTCCAGAATTAAATAAATTAAAATAAATTATCTTTTGACGTGATAAATTTGTAATACATAGGCTATTTGGACTGTGACTTGGACTCTAATTCATACCAGCAGCAGGACCCCAGGCAAGATACCTTGCCAAATTATTTACAGTACTTTGCATGCTATTTATATTTCTTTTTATTTATTTCATTTCTGTATAGTTCTTGCATGTGTAGTTTTTCTTCAGTCATTACTATGTATTAGATATGTTGACACACACATGGCACCTAGTATCATGGGTGGACAATCATTAGGCGTATGGGCTTTTAACCACTCTGGTAAACCATAGTATATAGTTCGCACTACGGGCGTGTGTCACGCTGGTCGCTACCCCAGAGGTATGTCGATTTTTGTAGAGTCGCGCTGGTCGCTACCCTAGAGGTATGTCGATTTCTGATGTTCTAGACGGGTGTGTGAGTTGTGAGGCTTAGATCGAGTAGACTACCCTTGCCCATACGTCGAAAAGTTGTCCTCATTTGCATTCATATAGATTGTCTTGTACAGCGTACTTATTTATTTTCAAATTATATGCATGTTTACTGTATTCAAGTTGGCTCGTATTTTCTGTATCTTGTTACGTCCCTCTGAGGACCTGGTTCGCTGCCAGGTGTATCTGTTCTTGAGTATTTGCAGGAGCGCAGATTTAGATGGTTGTATATGCTTAGTGGATGTCTTCTCTTCGAGCCATGATCGATAGCTGGTATGCTTATATTGGGTTTGATTGTGTTGTACTTATATTGTATTTACCTTTCCTATTCGAGTTGGTAGTGGATTTGTTTCCATCCAACTATCATCCTAGATACTTCTTATTGAGATCTAGTTTCATCGATACTGTTTATTTATTTCTATATGATTTTGGTGGATGAGATTTAGATTTTACCCTGTGACTTGTATTACAGTTATACCACTTGTGGATTTGATATTCATATTACAGCGTACGTGTGGATTTGGTTTCCATATATTGGAGTTGCCATATCCATGCGGCTGGCATGCTTACGTGTCCTAGTCCTACGTATTTTTGGGACTGGGTCGTGATAGTGTCTGATCTGCAGTCGATCACTTTAGCCCTTGGACCACACGATATTGAAGAAGTGACGTAGAAGACAGGAAGCAGCTTCGAAGGTTGCAGAAGAGGGTGGAGGCACGATGCCAAAGTCGTCGATCCCTACCCTTTGCCTGAGCTCCGGGTGCTCTCTCTCTCTCTCTCGGGTTCGATCTTCCAATTCTTGTTGACCTGGTTCGATCTTCAAGTTTTCAGTTTTTTGACCCCGGATCTGATATTGGTTTTCTTGACCAATTTTCCGACCTTGTTCCTCATTGATAGAGGTCTCTATTTATAGAGTTTTAGTGACAGTGACCACTCCGTCGGTGTAACAACCGAGGAGTAGAAAGTATAGCACCCTTTTACACAACGGTTAAAGTAACCAATGCCTGCGTATAGATAATCTTTTGAATGAGCGTGTGACACGGGTCCAACTAAGGGACACAATGCGTACTATTGCTACAAAGATCACGGCGTAAAAGCCACGTAGGTAGGTATCCATCGTGTAGAAGAGGTTGGTATAGAAGCCAAATGTCTGTCACCATGCCATAGAAGCCAAATAGTTATCAAACCGGCATAGAAGCCGAACAGGCGTAGAAGTCGAACAGGCGTAGAAGCCGAACAGGCGTAGAAGCCGAGTGGTTGTAGAGGCCGAACAGGCATAGAAGCCGAACAGGCGCAGAAGCCGAGTGGTCGTAGAGGCCGAACAGGCATAGAAACCGAACAGACATAGAAGCCGAGTGATCGTAGAGGCCGAACAGGCGTAGAAGCCGAAGGGGCACAGGGGCCGAGCAGGCGTAGAAGCCGAAGGGGCACAGGGGCCGAGCAGGCGTAGAAGCCGAAGGGGCACAGGGGCCGAGCAGGGGCACAATCGTTGGATGGGCGTAGAAGCCGCTGCGTACCGTGTCACAGTGCTGACGTGGACGTCTTAGCCGGAATTACGGCTTTTGAAGATATAATCAAATCTCTTGCATTAAATGCCGAGATTTGCCACCATCCTGTGCATTAAATGTGGAGGCGTGTTCTTTGACGGTCTGCAACCCTTTCTGCGCATCAGTCGCAGAGACGTGCCTCGAGAATACTGTCACCGCACTGGGCATTAGGTGAAGAGACGTGCCTCGAACCCTGTACGGAGTGCAGATTTTGGCGTAGCAGGCGGTTTGTCTACTGCAGAACGTAAAGAGCTCGCATTTTGCCTGTGTAAAACAAGGCAGCGTATCCCCTCGTGCTTTGAAAAAGCAGTTTACGCGAAGGGGATAGTGGTATTTGACAGCCTGGGTGGCAGTGCAGTGCCATCATTATAGCCGTCGCTTGGGTAGTCGAGCCGTATCCCTTTGTCAGAAGTCCAGACGTCAGGTTCTTTGCAGGCTCTGACAGGTTCATTGCAGGATCTGACAGGTTCACTTCGGAGAATACGAAGTGTCTCTTGTACACCTCCATGCTGCGTATGAAAAGGGGATGAGTTTAACGCCCTGGAGGCGAAGAAGCACCCTGTTTATGCTGAAGTGGCTTGGACGTACTGCCTTACGCGGATGGTCCTTTGAGCCTTTTTATGTTTCACGCTCTGTTCTAGCGGAAAAGGGCTCTGTTGCACGCTTGATGGCTCTGAAGGCCTCTGCTTACGCTGCTCTGCACTGATATGCCGTATATAGTCATCCGGCGTATTTTTTATGCTTCTACAAGACCCCCTTCAAAGCTTTCAAATTTCTCAGAAGTTGGAACGCTTTAAATGAAGCATGAACCGTACCTCGTGACTCGAAACGTTTCTGAATGGAGCGTTGAAACGGTCGATGCCGACTTTATGGCAGATTTATTGGGGACCGGTGTGACCCCTCTCGCCTATAAAAAGGCTGGGGGAGTTAGCCTGTTCTCCCCATACTTTCATCACCACGCAGAGATGATCGTCGGAGTTCGCCGGGTCGATTTGAGGAAGAAGGAGATCATGTTCTTCTAGCGTGTAAGGAGCCGAAAAAGACGGCATCTTCGAGCAAGTGTCCACTGCAACGATCGATCATGGAAGGATATCTTAGCCTCCCTTGCTCGGGATAATCAGTAACTTTGTATGGTGGTTCTTCCGGAAGGAGGGAAGGATCATATTTCACCATACGGCTGGCAAGCTGTATCTCTTCTCCTGAGACCCCCGCGGACGCAATTAGACAAACCGTAATCTGTCGTCCTCGATCGAGTTGGGCTAAAGAAGCCTCAACTGGATCGACCATGGCGCATGGAGGATCTTCTTGTTCATGACTGTGGTAGTCGATGAACTGTCTTCGAAGAAGAGGAAGATCTCCACCCATGAAAGAACCTGTCAAAACAGCTTCTGGGCGATCTTCAGACGATGATGGGGGACTCCTTTGTCGACGGAGTTTCCCTCAGTTGTAATCATGAAAATAAAAAGAAAACCCTTGTAGATTTGGATTTCCCTCATATGTAATCATGACTTTGATCTTTTAATAAAATCGTCTTGCTTCTTCATATGATCATCTTGCCATATGTTGCTGTGAAGTATGAATATGTGTAGCTTTGACACGTCTGATTCTGTACGCCGACTCTGAAGAAAGAGTGCTAGGTCCTGTCCTTTACGCATGGCGAATAGTCTATAGAATGCTGTAGAGCATTTTGAACATTTTTAGAACTGTCCTGTTGCTAGGACTGAGGAACCGCGTAGAGCTCTGAACTTCTGATGAACAGAATTTTTGTTCATACTTCATCTTCAAGAATAACTTCTCGAAAAACCCTTTGGGACAGGGTCGAGAAATGGCTGTCTAACTGAGTTGCCATCTTTTGATAGAAGAGATATTCAGACTGGAGTCTGGATGAACCTCCAATTGACCCGAGAAGAGTAATTTCTCAATGTTTGAACTCTTGTATGCTTCGGGTACTTGGGATATGTTGAGGTCAAGAAGGAGTATCTTCTGTGTGAACTCCTGTAATCGACCGCCTTGAGTTCGGATATGCGGAAAGTCAGATATCCGTAGCATAGATGAGCTAAAAATCTTGAGTTTGTAGGCCTGTCGAGCGTAGAAAGCCACCGAGCGTGAGATCATCGATTTGGAGCTGCTGAGCGTAAAAAGTTGTAGGTTTGTATCCTCTCGAGCATAAAAGCTATCAAGCACAAAGGCATCCGGGCATAAAACCATAGACTTGTAGCTTACGAGCGTAGAACCGTAGATCTGTTGCTGTCGGGCGTAGAAAGCTCCTTAGCGTAGAACTGTAGATTTGTAGCCTGTGAATGAAAAAAATCTTTCGAGCGTAGAGGTTGCGGATCTGTTGCCTTTGAGCGTAAACTAAGCGCTACCGAGCGTGAGATCGTCGATTTGGTACCTGCTGAGCGTAAAAAAGTCGTAGGTTTGTAGCCTCTCGAGCATAAAAGCTACCAAGCACAAAGGCATCCGGGCGTAAAACCATAGACTTGTAGCTTACGAGCGTAAAATCATAGATCTGTTGCTGTCGAGCGTAGAAAGCTCATTAGCATAGGAACCGCTGACCTGCTTTTGCACGGAAAACTCTTCGAATTTGCTGACTGTCCGTCTTTCGAGAGTAGCGTGCTGACGTAGATCCCAATCATAACCAAATATTAATTCGTGAGATTTGGCTGGGGTTTTCGAGGAGCCGCCTGAGGATCCGAGGAGTCGACCCGAACTTTATATATATCCCAACCTTTGGAGAGAAAAACTTTTTATCCGTCTTCTGCGAGAGAGAGCTTCGATTGTTTAAGTTTTTCCCCTCGTTCTTTCTCCGAGCACTCCAAGTTTCCAGAAATGGCGCCGAAGCAAACCCTCTCCACTAAGGGAAAGAGCATAGGCTCTTCTTCTCGTCCTTCTGCCCCGATGAGGGAGTCTTTGGTTGGGCTAGGTTTACTTCCTTCTGATCGAAGCATTCTGCCGACGAGTAGCGCACCCGGCCTTAGAGGTAGAGCCATTTGGGAACGACAAAGAACGACAAAAAATCCTTCGCACACGTTGAACGTGACCGCGCTAGGTCATCTTCTGTGTTGATAGCCTCTTTGAGGAAGATGACGCACGGAGACGTTTTCATCTTTTACGCCCACATTTCTAATGTATCAGCGTAAAAACTCCATGTCTTCGCAGTTATGAGCGTAAAAACTCTGGCTGCCGAAGACTTGGTGTATACTATAAAATTTTAGTTTTACGCTTTGGATGGGACCTCCGCGTAATAACTAGAATTTTAGCAGTCTAGCGTAAAGCACGGACCGTATACCGCCATTTACGCTTTCGGGATATGACTCCCGGCGTAGAATGACCAAATTTTGTACAGTCTTGGCGTAAAGCACTGACTGTCATTTCTTGGTCTTTATGTTGCAAGGTTCGTAATGACGTGTTTTCCTTGTATTTTTTTGCAGTCGACTTGCATGAGTCTCCAATGGCCGAGGTGATGGGATCCGCTGCTGGGATGCTGCACTCGAACTACTTGGAGGATCTGTCGCATGTGACATTTCCTATCTCCGGACCCCAGTATCCTGAAGGAAGGGGGATTTTGATATCGGCTCAGGGCGAGCGAATGCTGCTGAGCATGATCAACGGGGAGCCCCTAACATACGTAGACGGGGAACAGTACATCAAACCAGCCTTTCTCTTTGGGGATATGATAGACAAGCAGTCTCAGACGAAGCCCAAGAGAGAACCCTGGGTTTTCCCTGCTGAGAGCGTGGTCTTGTATCTGCCCACGATGCCGAGAGACTATCCCATCTCGGCTTTCTTCTATGCCACACATCCTAGGAGGATGTCGTGGACGCTGACTCCTAATCTTCACGAGAAGCCGGGAAAGATCTTTCATCTGAAAGAGCCGACCGGGGGTCGTTTGTCAGCCGCCCCACTGGCGTCGTGACGTCGTTCAGGGGACTGTGCCCGGGCAGCGTCCCGAGTGAAGACAGTTCAATGATCCAGCCGGTGCAATTGCCGACTTTCTGTAATGACTTCATGGTGCGAGGGGGGGTATACCCCAAGGAGAATCCTCGGTGCAATGGGTGGATTACCCCAACAAATCTCCGACGGTCCTGCTTAGTTGACTGGGCTTTGAAGCATTTTCGGAGAGAGCTGGAAGTCATCGGGCTGTATGCCGCTGTGAGCGTGACGAGTGTTGGGTTGCCTCCCAACCCTAACCTGTTTCTGGCGCTGATGGAGCGATACATTCCGCTCACCGGGACTTTCGCCACTCCACTGGGGGAGTTGGGTTTGGCCCTCCACGAAATGGCAGCGATCTCGAGACTACCGATGGGGGATACTCCGTATGAAGAGTATGTTCCCACCAACCGGGAGTTGGAGGACTATGACCCTCGAGTTGTGGAGGTGTACCAGGAGCTGATGTGCCACTACTTCACATGCACTGCTTTTTATAATGAGCCTTCTGACTTGGCTCACACCACTAAGTGGATGTCCTACCTCTTCTTCCACCGGGCCAGGGCTGTCAAGTCGGTGAAGGTTTCGGGGGACAAGCGTGAGCCCGTGAACTGCTTGGGCGTGCTCAGTGCCGAGGTCGTTGAGGATCTTATGGAGGAGGCTAAAGCTCCAGATCAGTTCCTCGCTGACGGGGTAGGAAAGTACTCTGAAGGCACTAAGGCCTATAGCTACCTGAGGCGCTGCCGCAGGCCTTTGTCTGAGGAAGCCAAGCTGGCTGGCTTTCTCTCTTTATGGCTGTGTCGAGTAGTGGTGCCTGGCACCGCGTCTGCGGACCGCATTCATCGGAATATCCTGTAGCCCGCCGTCCGTCTGGTGTTCGGGGCAAGGCTGGGCTTGCTTTCTGCCATGGTGTGCCGTATACAGGCTGGACTGAGAGCCATGACTGACGGACTGCTCGTCGATGAAGCTCGACGTGATAGCTTTCCCCGGGTAGAGTTACCATACCTGTACTTGATGGGATGGTTAATTCTTCACAATCCTCGGGTGATGTCTCCCGGTCCTGGTAGCAGCGCGGGGGGTAGTTTCTTGCTGAACTACAAGGACTCCCTCTGGAACGTGAACACAGTCGTGGACTGTCGGCTGACGCTGAACCTCGGTCATTGTTGGAAGCTCTTCTGCATTGTCCCTTCTGTACATCGTAATCAGTCGGGGATTAGGCTTGAGGATTTAGGCGGAGAAAAGACCAACCTTTCCCCGGAAGCCTTTAATTGGTTGGTCTGCATCAGACCCTCCTATTTGCTGTACAGAAGCGAAGATCATTGCTTCTTTGAGCCTTACTTGCCCAGTCGGTTCGCCAGGTAGTTTGGGTACGATCAGCTGCACGTGGGCAATGCCATCACCAGCTTTAGGTCCAGGGGCGGACTTATAGATGGAGCCAGGGGATGGCGATATTTTATCATGGGCTGCACGGGAGCAATCTTCATCGTGCCGGTCGCCACCCTCTCCACGGAGCTGCGCATCCTCCATTCGTATGCTCAGTTCTACGTGGCGATCAATACCCTCCATCGCGATTTTGACATGCGTGGAAGCTTCAGGGTGCCTTCTTCCAAGCCTGGGGGAAGAATTGAAGTCCCCTCGGTTTTATCTGACGAGGGTGAGGAGTCCGTCACTCCGGATGAGCCTCTGGTGTCGGTGCCGAGGTGCGAAGTGCCTCCGCCTGCGGGGGCACTGGCGGTCTCTGGGAAGCGAAGGGCTCCTGTTTCGAAGCAGACTTCCCCTCGCAAGAGGAGGAAGAAGATGGTTGATCGCCCTCTCCGGATTCCTGGCATTGAGGTTCCTAGAGAGGAACCTGCTATCTCCCCTGTTGGGGATGCCTCTTTGATTGGAGACTCCCGGCCTCTCGGAGAGGGACCCTCAGTTCCGGCTGGCGGTATCGGAGCACTCCTGCTTGAGGCTGCCGTTGCTGCCACTACCTCCGGTAGTGGAATGAAATCGCCCGCGTGGCCGAGGCAAATAGGAGAATCTTCCTCTAGACCAGCAACGGAGGAAACTCCTGCTGCGTCC
The DNA here is from genome assembly GCA_036927795.1 of Iris macrosiphon. Taxonomy (NCBI): domain Eukaryota; kingdom Viridiplantae; phylum Streptophyta; class Magnoliopsida; order Asparagales; family Iridaceae; genus Iris; species Iris macrosiphon. Next base: position 104,630,041 of record JAYESA010000012.1, on the reverse strand, counting down.
GTGAGCATGACTAGCGAGGTTCCAGCTGACGAACTTCGAACACGTCTCGACGGAGGCTTGGTGGAGCTCCAGGCGATGTCGGTTGGCCCACCTCCTTCTCCAGGTATGACAGTTCGTATTGCGTCATTAAGGCGCGATATAGCTACATCGGCTGCAGACGCGGCATATATACCGTTGGCTACGGGTAAAGATCATCTTTGTGTCTCCTCTTAGAAAGATCACTATCATATTGATGTCAACTTTCTTGTCCTCTTTTCAGGGGATGGCGCCCACGGGGGGTATAGTGCCGAAATGCCCTCTGGCTCTGCTCAGGCTCCTGACGATGATACGGAGGCGTTCGACTTCGAGGAGGAAATGGCTTCGGGGGCCAGCTCGCCCGGAGTAGTTTTGTCGTCTCAAGAGGAGGATGAACCCGTCATCGGGACCTCGTCTCTTGTGAGTATGGCAATGACTTCGACCGTCGTTGTCGCACCTTCTTCGGTCGTACCACCTGTTGAGGCGGCGGCTGTGGTCACCTCGTCTGCAATCGTCCTTGGAGGGGAACTCGCCAATATCGCGGCCACTCTTGGCGTCCAACCAGATCTGGTTGCGCTGACCGAGCTGTATACCGGCACCTTCTACGCCAATTTGAACACGCTGATAACAATGATGTTGGCGAAGAATCTGGATTTTGAGAGCCTGAAGAGGGCTTTCCAGTTTTCGATTGGGGCCGTCAGAGAGTTTGGCGATTCCGGGGTAGCTGACGCCCTGGAGGCGATGGTTAATGGGTTGGAGCAACCCATTAACGAATACTTGCAGCTGACTCGGGGCAGTTTTGAAGCCGATGTCCAGGACAGATACGACTCTATGACTGCACGGCTTACCAAACAGCTGGAGAGCTTGGATAACTCTATCAAAGCCCGTAAGCTGGAGACGGATAAAAGAAAGGCCGTCGTGGAGGAGGCTCTTGCTCTCGAGACGAAGTACCAATCCGAGCACGAAGGGAACGCAGCGAGGGTCCGCAAGTTGAAGGAGAAACTCGCCCGGGCAGAGGAGTGGGCCTCTCAGTCGCTGGTAGGTCTAGACGTAGCGTCCAGTCGACTGAGCACCGCACGTCGGGACCTGGAGCGTGCAGAAGCTGCTCAAGCTGGCTCTTTCGGGCAAGGGCCGAACTGTCCTTTACGAACAATCCTGAGGCACGGCTGGAACAGGCCCGCGCTGATGCCTTGGTTTCCAGGGGCGAGAGGGTAGCTGCACTGGCAAAGTTGATTCGCGATCTGACTGCTCCCCCGCAATGATGTACCCTTTCTTGCTTTTAGCTTCCCCAAATGTAATTCTGCTCTTTTTTTTGGAAATAAAGCGAATCTTTTCTGACTTTGTGGACCCATCATTTCGGAATATAAATGACAGGTTTAGGTGAGAGTGATATCAGAGGTAGTATGGACGTGATAAACTCTCGATAAACTTCTAGCAGGACATATCTATTCAGAGGTCATACGGACATGATAGAATTATGACCTAGCTAGCTTCGTTGTGGAAGTAGTTTTGTCAGGATAGAGATTCTCGCTATATTCCACTTTGGGGTAGAGGAGGTTAAGCATAGTACCTCTTCAGGAATTTACCATTGATGGGAGCCATTAATAGGTCTCCATTAGGCTGGGCTAACCTGTAAGCGCCATTCGAGAACGTTGTCTCGTTCACATAAGGGCCTTCCCACTTGGGCTGAAATTTCCCTTTACTCCTGTGAGTGAGAATCATCGGCCTTCTCACGGCTAAAACTAGCTCGCCGACCTTGAACACTCTTTCCTTTACTTTACGATTGAAAGCTCTGGAAATACGTGCTTGGTAGAGCGCGATGCGCTGTTGAGCTTGAAGGCGTTTCTCGTCTAATCCTTCGAGCTCCTGAAGCCTTAATAGGTCATTCTTTTCTTGGGTCAGCTCATTAGTCACGGCTATCCTGAGCGACGGGATCTGAATTTCGATAGGAAGAACTGCTTCGCTCCCGTAGACCAGTGAAAAGGGGGTACAACCTGTCGGTGTTCGTACCGTTGTGCGGTATGCCCAGAGACATTCGCCCAGCTTCTCGTTCCAGTATCTTTTGTTCGAAGAGACGAACTTCTTTAGGAGTTTGATAATGGTTTTGTTGAAAGCTTCTGCCAAACCATTAGCAGCTGGATAATATGCCGTAGAGGCAATATTATGTATTCGATTTTTATCGCAAAATTGATGAAACACTTGGCTGATGAACTGAGGCCCATTGTCATGGATTATCCTTCGGGGAATCCCAAAGCGATAAATGACGTGATGCTTGATGAAGCTGATTACGTCAGATGCCTTTACCTCAGCAAGAGGGATCACCTCTGCCCATTTGGAGAAGTAATCCGTGATGGCCAGTACGAACCGGTGACCTCTGAAAGAAGACGGGTGAATAGGACCAACGATGTCCATACCCCATGCTTTGAAAGGCCAGGATGCAACCGTAGGATATAGATATTCAGACGGTTGATGTATGAAGTCTGCATGGACCTGACTGGCTCTGTATTGTCTTTCGTAGTTAATCGCGTCTATGATCATAGTGGGCCAGTAATAGCCCATTCTCCTGATACGATCTTGCAGCTTAGGGCCGGGCTGTAAACTCCCTCACCCAAAATAGGTATTTTGTGTATATTTTATATTATTATATTTATTATATATGTTGAATTTATTTAGAATATGCTCTTAGTTAATTAGAAAATAAATTTCTTGATATATTTACTTATATAAATATTTATTTAGAATTATTTTAGGTTATTTTAGATTTTTGGAGATTTTTCTAGAATTTTTGGTAATTAAAACTTAGAAAACATAAATTTCTAGGACTTCTATGATTTACTATACGACCATACTTGCATGTCGTTCCTACCAAATATTTATTTTAGTTTAAAATATTTAATTATATTTTTTTGTAATTTATTTAGAATTTTAAGAAATTTATTTAGATTTTAAAATTATTTAAGATTTATTTGGATATATATAGTCTTAATATTAGATAGATACTAATTTAGTGTTAATAGATATTAATAAAATTTTATAAATTATTTGTATTATCTTTAATTATATTTAAGATTATAAATTATTGAGATAAATTCAAACTCTATTTTAAATTAATTCAAATCCTGAACTTACTAGGAAATCAACTTCATGCATATCTATCCTTATTTAAATTCATCATAATCCTATCCAAATTAACCAATACTATTCATATTTAATTAAGTAGTATCCACCATTATAAATACCTCATCCTTCATATTTTTCTTTCCCAAATTCCTCTCTTTTTCGTCCAAAAAATAGTCAAAATTCATCATAAATTCAGCCTCATTTTCTACTAGTTATGACGAATTAAAAAGACGATATCTCCTAGCTCCGGACTCCAAACACGCTCTAGTTTTTTTTGTTAGAACGATAATGAGGTTAGATTTCTGATAATATAAATTGTTATTTTAAATTATTAGTATTAAATTCTGAAAAATTCGTAGAGCACAGCATGTCCGAAAATAGACGTATTTTGATATTTTCGCGATTTCGGGAGAACCAGGAATCAGAATCATGAACCGTTTAAAGTTTCGGAAAGCTAATGTCGAGATCATCGACATATATTTTTCCCAGAATTTATTTCGAAGTATTTACATACTGTTAATTCTATAGAACTTCTAGGTTAAAATTTAACCATCGGTACACAATACAAAATTTGTATGTACCATAATTCTCAAACGAATTTGAATTCAGACGAGCCGTAAATTCTAGTATAATTTTGATGCTAAAACCTACAGGAAATCATGCATGAAAGTCGAGTTTGTATCGGTTAACTTTTTGGTCAACAGATCGCCTCGATTTGCGTGCCATGAGTCTCGAGTTGATAAAATTTAGTTTCTTTGGACAAAATTTAGGAATTAACATAAAAATTAGAATAATAAGATTAAAATAGGATTTTAGAGTAATTATTCCAGAATTAAATAAATTAAAATAAATTAATGGTTATATTATTATATAGTTATATGAATATATATATGTAAGTAAATGCTAATTGATAATTATGACTAAATATTCAGACTGTATGACCCTAGGACAGCATGGACTATTCCATACTTACCTTGACCATGTTGGCCCTAAGAACTTGTGAATTTGTCTGCCTTGCGTATACTAACGTACTGGCATAGACACCTGTCAGTTGACTGACTGATTTCGTACAGTACTTGAAGACGCGACACCCGCGTAATTCAATGCATAATTGATCGTGTTAGATGACTAGTGTTACCCCTAGTATACCCCCTGATTCCAGTGTAAATGTGGTTGAGTATGTGCTAGTGTAATGACTAATGATTCTATTATATTATATTTATGTGTAATAGGATATTGGATTGTTTTGCGCGATTTCTGGAGCAGGTTATTGGTACATTGCAGCTTCCTTGCCAGGCAAGTATACCTTGCCATTGTACTGTTATTTTTATTCCATATGTTGCACGCATCTTTATTTTCTGTCTTTAGTTCATATATTTTTAATTGATATATAAAATGCTCGCGACGGTGACGTCGCGATATATTTTTATTTATGTATTTGCATTGACCTGTTTATGAGACTACCCCATTATCATGTAGCATCATTAGGATCATTTGACTGTGACACATATTTTTACACGAGTTGTGAGTCTCATATAGATCACGGACGCACGTATTGACTGATCATCGGTACGTGTGGGACGTGCGTTAGGAATAACTGCTGTTAGAAAACTTTGCATGCTAGAAGACTTAGCAGTTATTAGAGGTCTATGGACATAGCCTATTGTAGTACGGTGGTCCCATCCTTGTCCTTGTTTGGTTGCAGGATTGGGCTAGGGTACTAAGGATAGGCTATGGACCAAATCGTGTCATGGATGTGACATACTTAGAGCATTGGGTGGGGAGAACAATAAGTAAGGCATTTGGGCTCCTTTGCACTTTCCTTGTGTAACCCGTACGCTCCGCCGGAGATACGCGGTCATGATGACCCCTATATATTATCATGGCGGGCCTCCGGTGTTCGAAAGACGTCGTACCTTTGTAGGCCCCTGGATCTCCAAGAGAACTATGCCAATCCCATTTATGGCCAGATAGCCCTCTTGTTAGAAAGTTGTTCTTAACTGCATTCACTTTAGACGGTTAGGCGACCCTATAGATATTTATTTCAGTACTTTATTGGCATGTGTTTAAGTATCTTGTTATTGAGATCTAGTTTCATAGATACTGGTTATTTATTTCTATATAATTTTGGTGGATAAGATTTAGATTTTCCCCTGTGACTTGTATTGCATTTTTACCACTTGTGGATTTGATATTCATAATTCAGCGTACGTATGGATTTGGTTTTCATATATTGGAGTTGCCATATCCATGCGGCTGGCATGCTTACGTGTCCTAGTCCTACGTATTTTTGGGACTGGGACGTGACATATTTTTGTGGTGGCCCATGCAGGTCGAGAGCATATTGTCTCGATTACGTTACTGTACCAAACAAGCCTGCACATAGGACTAGAGTATAGGATCTTATCCACAATTGACTATGATTCACCTTCCTCCTCTATGATCTATTCGAACAATTGTATCCTGCTTGATTCCTGTACTTCCCTAATAAGTTCCTTGAGTATATATGGCCTTCTGCTAGAATATAGGAACCCCTGTTATTAGGATGATAATTAGAGTAGCACACCTATTAAGAATACAACGAGAATATAGACACACCACTAAGTTTAGAATATCTAGTGAACCCTAGAATTCCTTATCTTTAGAATTGATTTACCATTACCCCCTGATGTATTATGAAGACTTGAGAGTAGTATAGACACTACTAGAGTTAGTTAGAAGTTTTACCATAATGTTTGACCCTAGTATTGAGGAACCAATGGAGAACCAATATTGAAAATTAGGACTGAACCTAACCCTCATAATTGGATAGTATTAGAGAACTATAAAACTTATGTCATAGTCTTGATACTAGTAGACAGCATCCTAGGAAGCCTAGAGAAATGTAATCAACCCTTTCCCTTGATCATACCCCGAACATGGCAACTAGCATGCCACCCCCTTAGAGAACCATGATGCTATCTAGAGCCCTCTATTTTTGATTTCATAACTTGTCCCCCTGCAACCTTAGCGTTCGCTAATTGTGTGACGACTAAATTATGATTCTTCTTTCTTCATCATTTAACTCGTGCCACATAACTCGTATGATTGAAGGCCAAGTAATCTTATTCCATGTTAGGACATGTAGTTTGCTAGGGTATAGCTGGGTAATTTGAACTTTAAATTTTGTGCGTGATAGTTGGGATTTGATAGTTTGCGTAGTTCCCTTAGGTTGTGACCTAATGATTACCCCTTAGCTTTAAATCACGAAATTTGTACCCATAGCTCGATACGAGTTAAATCCCTTTCCCCTTAACGGCTAGTAACTCTTCTATCCCTACGATTGACACCTGTTCTATGAGCACTTGACCCTTACCTATATAATGCAATAGGAGACCCTAATAAGAGTTTCTGTTCTATGTACATGTGCAAGGTTATTTTTGTAGGTATCCTTAAGCAATACAATAGTAGTTAAATTATTTTAAGTTGGATAGTATACCTCACCACCTAGTATCACGTAGTCCCTGTGATCCATTGATGAAGTATAACTGAATGACATTAATTGTATGCTAGCAAAGATGACAGTGTTTATTCAGACGATAGAATTTAGAGGTCCATGTCCCTATTGGTCGACTAGCGACTTAGACAAGAAATTAGTATGACAACTGTAGAGATTGTGTAGTCTTTCATTATTATTGCTTATTTTGCTTTTGTTTTTGTGAATTTGAATTGTTATGAACCTTCTTTCATCATAATCTAGCGTATTCATATTTGCTGTACTACCTTGACTTATGCTGCTATTATAGCCTAGTTTTTGTAAGCTTATTCTTTATCGAGCTTGTTCATGACATACGTATTATTGGGGGCCCACAATAATACATTTCAGAATCAGTGTATTAGGGTCTAGCTAACCTTAGTGCGCTTGGTTCGCCCTTCGCATAACTACTTTACGTGGATTGAGATATGTAGTGATTAGTAGACGAATATACTTACCCTCTAGATACGACAAAGCATATCATATCAAGTACATAACTGCACCGATGTGAGCATGCGAATAGGAAATTACCAAATTAAGATTTCAATCCACAACTGTCTTGACAATTCCCATTTGAATTCTTTAAACGCTTTGATTCCCATACTTCCATTCTATTACCCCTCCTTGAACTCTTTTTCGTTGCTTTCTGTCTTCCCTTGTTTCGGAAAGACGAAATCTCGTGCTTGGATATAAGTGATACACGGATAGTATAAGATATACCCCATAGGCCAATCATATTATTTGGTGACTATCTTTCATAATTGATTAAGGGCATATCACATATGATATAGTTGGTGTTAAAGTTTTGAGGATTGAATGACATGAGAAAATAAATTGAGGAATATTTTTCTTAAGTGTAAGAGCCTTATGTGATAGATGGGTAAATTCTAAGTTGGGTAGAAATTGCAGTATTAAACTTGAGGAGAATTCTTTTAGATTGTGATCAAGTAGGATTAGATTGAGAGATTAAGTCCTTTTAAATGTGGAGAATTTTAAAAGAGGGATTAAGATAATGAGGATTTAATAAATTTTAAAAATCTTGATATTGAGGACCCAATATTTATACTTTGAGCACATGATTTAAATTTTGAATATTGAAGGATGAATCATCGATTTAAATTTTGAGGATAAATATAGAATTTTAGACTTGAACAATTGGTTAATTAGATTTAAATTTTACAATTTGATGATTTGAATTAAAAGTTCAATTTTGATTGTTGGGTCACCTATTTAAAATATTGAGGATGTAAATTGAGTTTAAATATTTGAATAGTACAAAATTCTTAAGTTAAGAATATGAATAAGATTTGATTAGAATTGTTTATTGTTCAAAGTCTAGAGGAGATTATGATAGTTGGAAATTATGATATAAATTTTGATGTGGGATGTCATATAGACTTGAGTCAGATTTGGATGTTGATTATTTAAAAATCGAGAAGAGATTACGACATGTTGAATTTTGATTTAAACAATGGTTATATTAATTTTGAAGTGATCGCGATAGATTCGAATAGATTTTGTTATTTAAATTTTTGGAAGAGATTGCGATTGACATACCTTATGTACGAATGTGAAGGATTTAACAAATTATGTCTTATTTTAATTTCGAGGACGAAATTATTTTAAGTTGGGTAGATTGTAAACTCTCCCACCCAAAATAGGTATTTTATGTATATTTTATATTATTATATTTATTATATATGTTAAATTTATTTAGAATATGCTCTTAGTTAATTAGAAAATAAATTTCTTGATATATTTACTTATATAAATATTTATTTAGAATTATTTTAGGTTATTTTAGATTTTTGGAGATTTTTCTAGAATTTTTGGTAATTAAAACTTAAAAAACATAAATTTCTAGGACTTCTATGATTTACTATACGACCATACTTGCATGTCGTTCCTACCAAATATTTATTTTAGTTTAAAATAATTAATTATATTTTTTTGTAATTTATTTAGAATTTTAAGAAATTTATTTAGATTTTAAAATTATTTAAGATTTATTTGGATATATATAGTCTTAATATTAGATAGATACTAATTTAGTGTTAATAGATATTAATAAGATTTTATAAATTATTTGTATTATCTTTAATTATATTTAAGATTATAAATTATTGAGATAAATTCAAACTCTATTTTAAATTAATTCAAATCCTGAACCTACTAGGAAATCAACTTCATGCATATCCTATCCTTATTTAAATTCATCATAATCCTATCCAAATTAACCAATCCTATTCTTATTTAATTAAGTAGTATCCACCATTATAAATACCTCATCCTTCATATTTTTCTTTCCCAAATTCCTCTCTTTTTCGTCCAAAAAATAGTCAAAATTCGTCATAAATTTAGCCTCATTTTCTACTAGTTATGACGAATTAAAAAGACGATATCTCCTAGCTCCGGACTCCAAACACGCTCCAGTTTTTTTTGTTAGAACGATAATGAGGTTAGCTTTCTGATAATATAAATTGTTATTTTAAATTATTAGTATTAAATTCTAGAAAATTCGTAGAACACAACATGTCCGAAAATAGACGTGTTTCGATATTTTCGCGATTCCGGGAGAACCAGGAATCAGAATTATGAACCGTTTAAAGTTTCGGAAAGCTAATGTCGAGATCATCGACATATATTTTTCCCAGAATTTATTTCGAAGTATTTACATACTGTTAATTTTGTAGAACTTCTAGGTTAGAATTTAACCATCGGTGCACAATACAAAATTTGTATGTGCCATAATTCTCAAACGAATTTGAATTCAGACGAGCCATAAATTCCAGTATATTTTTAATACTGAAATCTATAGGAAATCATGCATGAAAGTCGAGTTTGTATCGGTTAACTTTTTGGTCAACAGATCGCCTCGATTTGCGTGCTATGAGTCTCGAGTTGATAAAATTCAGTTTCTTTGGATAAAATTTAGGAATTAACATAAAAATCAGAATAATAAGATTAAAATAGGATTTTAGAGTAATTATTCTAGAATTAAATAAATTAAAATAAATTAATGGTTATATTATTATATAGTTATATGAATATATATGTAAGTAAATGCTAATTGATAATTATGACTAAATATTCAGACTGTATGATCCTAGGACATCGTGGACTATCCCATACTTACCTTGACCATGTTGACCCTAAGAACTTATGAATTTGTCTGCCTTGCGTACACTAACGTACTGGCATAGACACCTGTCAGTTGACTGACTGATTTCGTACAGTACTTGAAGACGCGACACCCGCGTAATTCAATGCGTAATTGACCGTGTTAGATGACTAGTGTTACCCCTAGTATACCCCCTGATTCCAGTGTAAATGTGGTTGAGTATGTGCTAGTGTAATGACTAATGATTCTATTATATTATATTTATGTGTACATAGGATATTGGATTGTTCTGCGCGATTTCTGGAGCAGGTTATTGGTACATTGCAACTTCCTTGCCAGGCAAGTATACCTTGCCATTGTACTGTTATTTTTATTTCATATGTTGCACGCATCTTTATTTTCTGCCTTTAGTTCATATATTTTTAATTGATATATAAAATGCTCGCGACGGTGACGTCGCGATATATTTTTATTTATGTATTTGCATTGACCTGTTTATGAGACTACCCCATTATTATGTAGCATCATTAGGATCATTTGACTGTGACACATATTTTTACACGAGTTGTGAGTCTCATATAGATCACGGACGCACGTATTGACTGATCATCGGTACGTGTGGGACGTGCGTTAGGAATAACTGCTGTTAGAAAACTTTGCATGCTAGAAGACTTAGCAGTTATTAGAGGTCTATGGACATAGCCTATTGTAGTACGGTGGTCCCATCCTTGTCCTTGTTTGGTTACAGGATTGGGCTAGGGTACTAAGGATAGGCTATGGACCAAATCGTGTCATGGATGTGACATGCTTAGAGCATTGGGTGGGGAGAACAACAAGTAAGACATTTGGGCTCCTTTGCACTTTCTTTGTGTAACCCGTACGCTCCGCCGGAGATACGCGGTCATGATGACCCCTATATATTATCATGGCGGGCCTCCGGTGTTCGAAAGACGCCGTGCCTTTGTAGGCCCCTGGATCTCCAAGAGAACTATGCCAATCCCATTTATGGCCAGATAGCCCTCTTGTTAGAAAGTTGTTCTTAACTGCATTCACTTTAGACGGTTAGGCGACCCTATGGATATTTATTTCAGTACTTTTTTGGCATGTGTTTAAGTATCTTGTTATATCCCTCTGAGGACCTGGTCCGCTGCCAGGTGTACCTGTTCTTGAGTATTTGCAGGAGCACAGATTTGGAAGGATATAGACGCTCCGTGGATGTCTTCTCTTCGAGCCTTGATTGGTAGCTGGTACTTATATTGTTTGAGTGAGTTGTACTTATATTGTATTTACTTTTTTATTCGAGTTGGTAGTAGATTTGTTTCCATCCAACTATTATCTTTAGATCCTTTTTATTGAGATCTAGTTTCATAGATACTGGTTATTTATTTCTATATAATTTTGGTGGATGAGATTTAGATTTTCCCCTGTGACTTGTATTGCATTTTTACCACTTGTGGATTTGATATTCATAATTTAGCGTACGTATGGATTTAGTTTCCATATATTGGAGTTGCCATATCCATGCGGCTGGCATGCTTACGTGTCCTAGTCCTACGTATTTTTGGGACTGGGCGTGACACGGGCTGATGCGCTCCGCATACGCCATCGTGAGCTTCCCGGATAATTTGCTGTGCTTCGTTGTCTGAGAGACATCTTAATAGCAGTCCGTCTTGGGTCCGGCGATATAGGCATTGTGAAGATGCATCGAAGTAGAAGTGTAATGATCGTCTCTTGACGGATACTGCTTCTTTGGGGTCCTCCGGCAAAATTTCGTATGCGACAAAATCTATGAAGGGACTTCTCCAGTCTCTTCCAGGGGGATCCGTGTTCACGGCGTAGCTGCGTTCTATGTGAAAGTTGTTCTTCACGCAGAATAAATCTCTGTTAAGAAGGATTACTGAGTCCTGCCTTCTTATTGGAGTGGCTAAATCCACGGCTAGACTGGCTAGGGCATCAGCTTCCAGATTCTGAGATCGAGGCATATGCTCTAGGAAGAACCCTTTGAATGTTATGGCTATCTCGACCGTCGCTTGGTGATAGGGGATGAGGTCTGGATTTTGGACTTCATATATTCCTCTGACTTGATTGACGATAAGCAGAGAATCGCTGAAAGCTTTCAGGGATTCGACCCCCAGCTCTTTAGCGACTTGGAGTCCAATTAACAGGGCGTTATATTCCGCCACATTGTTGGAGCATGGTTCGTTAAGAGAATACGCCCGGTAGATGACGAGTTTATCAGGAGTGACTAGGATAATTCCTACCCCTGAAACCACGTTTTCCCGGGGACCAGTCCTGGAGGCACCGTCGAAGAACAGTTGCCATGCGTCACCTTCCATTGCGGAATTACATTCTGCAACTTCGTCGGGAATGTCTTCGTATAATTTGGAGGCCTCCGGGATCGGATGAGCAGCTAGAAAGTCGGACAGCGCTTGGCCTTTGATGGACTTCTGCGTTACGTATACCATGTCATATGGTGTTAACAGCATCGCCCAAGTTGCGAGTCGAGAATTAAGGACACTCGGCTTGCTTATCAGTACTCGAAGAGGGTTGATCCTGGAGATGATGTAGATAGTCTGCCGGTGATATAGTGCCGCATCTTTTGGATAGCGAACATCAGAGCCAAGCATTCTTTCTCCACTGGGTTGTACCGGTGTTCGGCTCCGACCATCATCCTGCTGAGGTAGTAGATAGCCTGTTCATGCCCTTCATCGTTCTTCTGTGCGAGAAGAGCTCCTAGCGAATGATCCATTGCTCGGACGTACAGCAAGAATGGTCTTCCCATGATGGGAGGCACCAGAACTGGCGGACTGGTGAGGTAGCGTTTGATATCCCCGAATGCTTGCTGACAGGTTTTGTCCCATATGAAGGATACACCTTTCTTCATGAGATGTGAAAAGGGCTGACAACTTCCCGAGTGGTTGGATATAAATCGCCGGATGTAAGCCAGACGGCCTTGAAATCCCCGGAGTTCCCTCAGATTATAGGGCGGTCATATTTCCACGATTGCCTGGACTTTGTCAGGGTCCACCTGGATGCCTTTAGCGGTAATGACAAACCCCAGGAATTTGCCACTAGATACACCCAGGAAGGACTTCGTAGGGTTCATCTTGAGTTGATGTTGGCGCATTACCTCGAATACCGTCCTCAAGTCTTGAAGGTGGTCATCCTTGAGGCGACTCTTGACGGCTATGTCATCTACGTAACATTCTACTGTTTTGCGTAAATGCTCATGGAATATGTTACTCATAGCCCGTTGGTATGTAGCCCCGACGTTCTTCAATCCGAAGGGCATGACCGTATAGCAATATACCCCTAATGGTGTCCGGAAGGCAGTGTGCTTCTCGTCTTCTGGATGCATCTTGATCTGATTATATCCCGAGAATCCGTCCATAAAAGACATGCGTTCAAAGTCGCAGGTGTTGTCGATCATGATGTCCGTGATAGGGAGAGGGAATTCATCCTTGGGGCAGGCTGCATTCAGATCTCGGTAGTCGATACAGATACGTACCTTCCTATTTTTCTTCATGACTGGGACAACATTGGCGACCCAGTCGGGATGTTGTTCTTTCCGGATGAAACCACAGGCTATTAGCTTCTTGACTTCAGCTTCAATGGCGTCCATCATGTCCGGGCGAAACCGACATTGGTGCTGCTTCATAGACTTCGAGTCGGTCAATATATTGAGCTTATGAGTAGCCACCTTCGGGTCAAGGCCCGGCATGTCCCCATAATCCCATACAAAGACGTCGACGTATTCCTTTATCAGTTGTATGATTTCTTCCCTTTCAGCTGGGGGAAGATTGTCACTGATAAATATCGGCTTTGGCGAAAGTTCATGTCACGACCCGCACCCGGTGTAAGGGTACTAGTCGGAAACAACGTCCAGCCTACACCGCAGAATCGGCGGTAGAACGCTGTCTAGATAAACTATCTAACAATATAATGAACCACCAATAATGATAGTATACTCAATCACAGAACTAAGGTGGAAATGAGCACGAATCAGATAAAGAATAGAATAGTCACAATACAACTCATGAGTCTAAAATAATACATCAATGAGTCTGAAGAAAATTATAGAAATATGCTGGAGACAAATCCAGTACAAAGAATACTACAAAACTATAAAGCTACAACTCCAGGGTCAACTGTCTCAGTGGGGATAAGTCCCTCTTGAGCCAGGGTCTCAGAATCTAAACCCACAATATCCTGGGGTCCATAATAGGTAGGGTACTCCTCAGTGTCATCTGGAAAAATATATCCAGTCAGGAAAGGAGCAGAGTACAACCCTAACAGCAGTTCTCAAACAATAATAAAAACTATGTAACAGTAAATAGCTGTGGATAAACAAGATGCATAAATAGAGACAAGAATGTAGAGACAATAAGGAAATACTGGAAAGAAATACAATAATGAACAATATGCTGATGGAACAAGAATACTAATGACTAAGTGTGTGAGTACTAGCTTTAACATGTGATCGGCTTGGGAACTTGCACAAGAGTATAATGGCCTGGTTAATCATACGTGCGGTGTATGATCAACACTCACAAGAAACAAGACATGCACAAGGAGGGTATGATCACATATCTACACTAAAATACTCCCCACCCCCGACTGGTATAATAGATCCAACCACGGTACGTTATGGCACGAGATTCCCCAAGAAGATAGCTAGTCTCCCCGAGAATCGGTGTCTGTACATGTACAAGATAACCAATGAAACAATACTTGCACCATATACACCATATACCAAGGAATAACATCTCATGACGAGATCCGGATATACTAATCCGTGTAACCATAGTGTCAAGAGAACATGTATATCTACACTAGATACAACGAACATAGAGGATATCATAAATGAGAAACTATCAGAGAATGTACTCGCCTGAAGTCCAATGAACAGTCTCACAAATGTCTGACTCGGTGCCTCGAAGACCTAGATATAGAATACCACATTAATACAAGGTCCCGGAAAGAGAACAAGTCAAACTAGACAACTTCTAGGCCAACAAGTCAATTCTAAGTTGAAAGTCAACTATGGTCAACTCTAAAGTTAACTAAAGTCAAACATGGTCAAACCTAGGTCAACCTTACAAATCATCTATAAAAATAATATAGGATAAACTACAACAATTTAGGAATCAAATAGATTCCAAAAGAATCTTACACAAAGTATATTAATAATACAATTAATATATACCCTAAAATAATATATATACAACCCAACATTTATATAAATAACATAATATATTATTACAATTATTATTCCTCACAAAACACATATATATATACATATATAGATATATACAATTATAATATATAATATATACATTAAATTTGTCAAAGCGTCATTGAAAAACAGTGAATAAAATAGGATTAAATCAAAACAGTTTAAATAGTGACAGTCGGGACTGTCACCGAAGGACTGTCACCGAAACCCAAATAATAAACTGCCACTGCTTTGGTTTTCGCTGACAGTTAAACTGTCGCGGAAAAGCGTCGCAGAAAAGCTGCTGTTTCCCGCTGCTGCAATTAATGACAGGTTTGTCATTAATTGCCTGAAGGCTACAGCGGCTGCTATTAGTCGGCTAATTAATGACAGTTTTTTTTTACTGTCATTAATTCACTGTCACTAAAACAAGTTATATATATATAATTATATATATAAAAACAGAATATATAAAACAATATATATATATATATATATATAAACAGAATATATAAAACAGTATATATATATATATATATATATATAAACCATTAATACAAAAAAATGTACATATATATATTAATATACACATAAACTTATACCTTCAAATATTTAACAAAGAACATATAATTTACATGGCTAGAAGCACACCTAAAATATTTACATTAATATCCAAATAATTACATAATAATTATAAATAATATAATTACACAATTAAACATACAAATATATTTTATAAAATATTTTATGTATAAACTATATTATTTAACAAGTAGTAACATATATATTTGCATGCAAGAAAGCTACATATTATATTGTACATTATATTAGCACACCCAAAATATAGATCTATGCTACAATAATTACTATAATAAATACACAAAATAAATATTTAATATCCATATATATATACTAATTATAAATAAAGAATTGAACCACAATTAATTAGATCTATACAAAAATACACACAATTGGAGAGTATCTCACCGTATCCCACTAGATCTAGGATACGCATGCGACACGAGTCCAACACACAACTAAATGCACCCCGAAGGACACAAACAGATCACAAATAATATTTATGAACAAATCAAAGCGTCAAAAGTAGATCTATGTGTCCGTGTCAAAATACGACATGTTCAAAGCCCCGTGTCGGAGGAAAATCCCCAAATGACACGTATCACCAAATAGTTGGGATACGAACCACAAGTATCCCAATATGGACACGACACTAGCCTCAAACACAAATCTCATGTCCAATTGATCTATAGGATCAATTGACACACACAAAAAAATGTAAATTCGGAATTCCAACAAAATTGACACAAAAAGCACCATAACTTTCTCCATGGGTCTCCTATGAACACAAAACAAAGTCCTATGGGTAGTACATATATATAGGTTGATTTTACATGATTAAATCTCAGATTTAGAAGCTATTTAAATGGGAAAATCTGAATTATACCTATTGGGAGATGGATTCCCAATGAAATCTCCAATTGAGATAAACTTGCTTCCAAATTGTAGATCCTTGCTCCTCTTTGTAGATCCTTGCTTCCTTCTTCTAGATCCTTGCTTTCTCCTTCTCTAATGGTGAATTAGAAAGAATTTGGAATGAATTTGGTAGGGAATTGGATTGGGAATGGAGGGAATTTGGTAGTGGGAGAATTCTAGATCTAGATTTGGAATGAGATGAGAGGAGAGAGAAATTTCTCCCCCTCTTTAATAGGCCGGCCATAGCCCCTCCCCCAAGCAATTATAAAATGTCCAATGTACCCCTTGGGGCCTCTCATGAAGAAATAATTAAGGAAGGAAGCTTCTAGTCTAATCATTTAATTAATTTAATCCATCTCCTTAACTATAGGCTTTCTAAATGGGCCAAGTCTAACTAATTAATTCATGTTGGTCCATGGGTCCAAACTAAACTAGTTGGGTCCACTAAAATAAGTCTAAAATAATTTAATAATATCTAACAACAATTAAATAATACAACAATTAATTATTTACCATGCACAATATTTATTTAATAGGAAATTACTAAAATACCCTTTTTCCTAAAATGTGGTAGTGACAAGTCTACCCTCCTTAAAAATAATTTCGTCCTCGAAATTCAAAGACGAAAACTACCCCCAGAAAATCACAGAACAGAACTAAAGAATCACAACTAACTAATGAACAGAACATAACAATGAACAGAACATAACTAGAAATAACATACCTCAAGGTACAAACAAATATGGATAACGCTCTCGCATGTCATCCTCTCTCTCCCAGGTAGACTCCCCCGGAGAGTGATGCCTCCATGCGACGCGCACCAAAGGAATAGTCTGGTTCCTCAGCACCTTCTCTCTCCGATCCAGAATTCCAACTGGCTGCTCTGGATAGCTAAGAGTAGGGCCCACCTCTATCTCTGAGTGATCCAATACATGACTAGGATCTGCCACGTATCGTCTCAACTGCGACACATGAAATACGTTGTGCACTCCCTCCAATGCAGGTGGCAAGTCTAGTCTATAAGCAACTGCACCGACCCTCTCTAGAATAGTGAAAGGTCCAATGAATCGCGGACTAAGCTTTCCGTCTCCACCGAAGCGAATCGTGCCTCGTGTCGGAGAAATCCTCAAAAACACCAAACCACCCACCTAGAACAAAATACCACCTTAAGAACTTATCTATAACAAACAACCAAGAACAAGCACACAAAATAAAATCTAAACTATACCTCAAACTCCAAGGGTCTCCGATGGCTATCGGCCCAATGCCGTTGTCTGTCCTGTGCCACTCGAAGTCTGTCTCTGATCAACTGAACCTTCTCTGCTGCATCCACAACCATCTCTGGCCCAAGCAAAACTCTCTCTCCAACATCGTCCCAAGACAAAGGAGTACGACACCTCCGACCATATAGAGCTTCAAAATGTGACATCTCTATACTGGCCTGGTAACTGTTGTTGTAAGCAAACTCTACCAAATGGAGATGGTCCTCCCAAGAACCCCCGAAATCTAGTACACAAGTGCGCAACATATCCTCGAGAGTCTGAATAGTCCTCTCTGACTGCCCATCTGTCTGGGGATGATATGCAGTACTGAACTTGAGCTGAGTGCCCAAACTCTCCTGCAAACTCCTCCAGAAATGAGAAGTGAAACGACTATCCCGATCTGAGACTATGCTGACGGGAACTCCATGTATCCTAACGATCTGCCTCACATACATCTCTGCCAGCTTCTCCGTAGACAAACCCACCTTGAAAGGCAAAAAGTGGGCCGACTTGGTCAATCTATCAACAATGACCCAAATCGCGTCTTTCCCTCCTGGAGATCGTGGTAGTCCGGACACAAAATCCATAGTAATGTGTTCCTACTTCCACTCTGGAATGGATAATGGCTGAAGTAAACCTCCTGGCCTCTGCCTCTCGGCTTTCACCTGCTGGCACACTAAGCATCTGGATACAAACTGTGCCACTTCCCTCTTTATGCCATATCACCACACACTCTCTCGCATATCCCGATACATCTTGTTAGCACCTGGATGTATGGAATACTGAGAGCGATGCACTTCCTGCAATATCTCCTCTCGCAACTCCCCACTAGGCACACACAATCTAACTCCATGCCTCAAAGATCCATCCTCTGCAATAGTGAAATCATCCTCCAATCCTGCTCTCACCTGAGCTCTGATACTCCTCAAAGATACGTCATCATACTGTGCTGCCTTGATCCTATCCATCAAATCTGAATGTATCTGCAATCCCCACATCTGCATAGCACCACCCGGAATAATCATCTCAATGCCCAAGCTCTCCAAGTCCTCCAACAAATATCGATCCTGCGTCAAGAACATAGCTACCGGATACCTGCTCAAAGTATCGGCAACTACATTGGCCTTCCCAGGATGATATTGCAAAGAGATATCAAAATCCTTCATCAGTTCCAACCACCGACGCTGCCTCATGTTCAACTCCTTCTGCGTGAAAACGTACTTCAAGCTTTTATGGTCTGTGAAGATCTCCACACGCTCTCCGTACAAATAATGTTTCCACAACTTCAGGGCGAATATGACAGCTGCCAACTCCAAATCATGGGTAGGATAGTTCTTTTCATGAGGACGCAATTGCCTGGATGCATAGGCAATCACTTTCCCATGCTGCTGAAGAACACAACCTAAACCCTTTCCCGATGCATCACTATAAATAGTGAAACCTCCGGACCCTGATGGCAATATCAAAATAGGAGCAGACGTCAACCTCTTCTTCAACTCCTCAAAAGCGGCCTGGCAATCTTCTGTCCAAACAAACTCCACATCCTTCCTTGTGAGTCTGGTCATCGGCTCGGCAATCCTCGAAAAATCTTGCACAAACTTTCTGTAGTAGCCTGCCAATCCCAAGAAACTCCTGATCTCTGCTACCGAACTCGGAGTCTTCCAAGATTCCACTGCTGAAATCTTCTTCGGATCCACTGAAATACCATCACCAGTCACAACATGCCCCAAGAATTCCACCTTGTCCAAGAAAAACTCACATTTGGACAACTTTCCATACAGCTTCTCCTTCCTCAGCACATCCAACACAATCCTCAAATGCTCCTCATGCTCCTCCGGTGTCCTCGAGTATATGAGTATGTCATCGATGAACACCACCACGAACTTGTCAAGGTGCTGGTGGAACACCTTGTTCATCAAGTTCATAAATACCGCCGGTGCATTAGTCAAACCAAACGGCATCACCATAAACTCGAACTGACCATACCGAGTTCTAAAAGCAGTCTTCGGTATGTCCTCCGGCTTCATCTTCACCTGATGGTAGCCTGATCTCAAATCTATCTTAGAAAACACCTTCGCACCACTCAACTGATCAAATAGATCATCAATCCGTGGCAAAGGATACTTATTCTTGATAGTGAGATTATTCAAAGCCCTGTAATTAATGCACATACGCACCGATCCATCCTTCTTTGGTACAAACAATACCGGGGCTCCCCATGGTGAAGAACTCGATCTGATAAACCCCTTATCCTGCAATTCGTCCACCTGCTTCTTCAACTCGACCAGCTCGCTGTTGTTTACTCTATAGACATGCTGCGAAATAGGTTCTGCACCTGGCACCAAGTGTATAGAAAATTCAACATCTCGATCTGGCGGCAATCCTGGCAATTCTTCAGGAAACACATCCAAAAATTCTGCTATCAACGGATGTGGCAACTCCTTGTCTTCCACCATAGCTCCACAAATAATACCTTCTTCCTGCTCCGCAGCTCCTCTAGCAAACTCGAACTCTGGCTCTCCTGGCGGACCAAACAAAACTCTACCTCCTCTACAATCTATGCTAGCACGGTGCCTACTCAACCAATCCATCCCGAGTACAATGTCGTAGCTCGGAAGTGGCATTACAAGTAGACACGCACTCAACTCCCGGCCTCCCAGAGTAACTCTCCGATCTTTGCAAATATCATTAACCAGGATAATGCCTCCCCCGGTCATGATCTTGCAAGTCCTAAGCAATGACTCAGCTACCAACCCATGCTTTAGAGCAAAAGAAACAGATATAAAACTATGGGAAGCACCACTATCAAACAAAGCTAAAGCTGGAATGGAATCAAGAAGAATAGAATCAATATGGAACAAGATGTAAGATATTCAAGGAAAGGACAAGTTAAGAGATCAAGTATCAATATCAAAGGAGAATAGTTGAATCAAAAGAATTTTCCTAGATGTGATTGAGTATCTCAGCCTATATCCTATATCCTATCGCAGGCTCGCAGTAGTACAACTAAGTTGTCGCACTACCACGACATCACATACTTGTGAAGCTAGACCTGCATAGGCCACCACCAAAAACGTGTCACGACCCGCACCCGGTGTAAGGGTACTAGTCGGAAACAACGCCCAGCCTACGCCGCAGAATCGGCGGTAGAACGCTGTCTAGATAAACTATCTAACAATATAATGAACCACCAATAATGATAGTATACTCAATCACAGAACTAAGGTGGAAATGAGCACGAATCAGATAAAGAATAGAATAGTCATAATACAACTCATGAGTCTAAAATAATACATCAATGAGTCTGAAGAAAATTACAGAAATATGCTGGAGACAAATCCAGTACAAAGAATACTACAAAACTATAAAGCTACAACTCCAGGGTCAACTGTCTCAGTTGGGATAAGTCCCTCTTGAGCCAGGGTCTCAGAATCTAAACCCACAATATCCTGGGGTCCATAATAGGTAGGGTACTCCTCAGTGTCATCTGGAAAAATATATCCAGTCAGGAAAGGAGCAGAGTACAACCCTAACAGCAGTTCTCAAACAATGATAAAAACTATGTAACAGTAAATAGCTGTGGATAAACAAGATGCATAAATAGAGACAAGAATGTAGAGACAATAAGAAAATACTGGAAAGAAATACAATAATGAACAATATGCTGATGGAACAAGAATACTAATGACTAAGTGTGTGAGTACTAGCTTTAACATGTGATCGGCTTGGGAACTTGCACAAGAGTATAATGGCCTGGTTAATCATACGTGCGGTGTATGATCAACACTCACAAGAAACAAGACATGCACAAGGAGGGTATGATCATATATCTACACTAAAATACTCCCCACCCCCGACTGGTATAATAGATCCAACCACGGTACGTTATGGCACGAGATTCCCCAAGAAGATAGCTAGTCTCCCCGAGAATCGGTGTCTGTACATGTACAAGATAACCAATGAAACAATACTTGCACCATATACACCATATACCAAGGAATAACATCTCATGACGAGATCCGGATATACCAATCCGTGTAACCATAGTGTCAAGAGAACATGTATATCTACACTAGATACAACGAACATAGAGGATATCATAAATGAGAAACTATCAGAGAATGTACTCGCCTGAAGTCCAATGAACAGTCTCACAAATGTCTGACTCGGTGCCTCGAAGACCTAGATATGGAATACCACATTAATACAAGGTCCCGGAAAGAGAACAAGTCAAACTAGACAACTTCTAGGCCAACAAGTCAATTCTAAGTTGAAAGTCAACTATGGTCAACTCTAAAGTTAACTAAAGTCAAACATGGTCAAACCTAGGTCAACCTTACAAATCATCTATAAAAATAATATAGGATAAACTACAATAATTTAGGAATCAAATAGATTCCAAAAGAATCTTACACAAAGTATATTAATAATACAATTAATATATACCCTAAAATAATATATATACAACCCAACATTTATATAAATAACATAATATATTATTACAATTATTATTCCTCACAAAACACATATATATATATACATATATATATATATATACAATTATAATATATAATATATACATTAAATCTGTCAAAGCGTCATTAAAAAACAGTGAATAAAATAGGATTAAATCAAAACAGTTTAAATAGTGACAGTCGGGACTGTCACCGAAGGACTGTCACCGAAACCCAAATAATAAACTGCCACTGCTTTGGTTTTCGCTGACAGTTAAACTGTCGCAAAAAAGCGTCCCAGAAAAGCTGCTGTTTCCCGCTGCTGCAATTAATGACAGGTTTGTCATTAATTGCCCGAAGGCTACAGCGGCTGCTATTAGTCGGCTAATTAATGACAGTTTTTTTTTTTACTGTCATTAATTCACTGTCACTAAAACAAGTTATATATATATAATTATATATATAAAAACAGAATATATAAAACAATATATATATATATATATATAAACAGAATATATAAAACAGTATATATATATATATATAAACCATTAATACAAAAAAATGTACATATATATATTAATATACACATAAACTTATACCTTCAAATATTTAACAAAGAACATATAATTTACATGGCTAGAAGCACACCTAAAATATTTACATTAATATCCAAATAATTACATAATAATTATAAATAATATAATTACACAATTAAACATACAAATATATTTTATAAAACATTTTATGTATAAACTATATTATTTAACAAGTAGTAACATATATATATTTGCATGCAAGAAAGCTACATATTATATTGTACATTATATTAGCACACCCAAAATATAGATCTATGCTACAATAATTACTATAATAAATACACAAAATAAATATTTAATATCCATATATATATACTAATTATAAATAAAGAATTGAACCATAATTAATTAGATCTATACAAAAATACACACAATTGGAGAGTATCTCACCGTATCCCACTAGATCTAGGATACGCATGCGACACGAGTCCAACACACAACTAAATGCACCCCGAAGGACACAAACAGATCACAAATAATATTTATGAACAAATCAAAGCATCAAAAGTAGATCTATGTGTCCGTGTCAAAATACGACATGTTCAAAGCCCCGTGTCGGAGGAAAATCCCCAAATGACACGTATCACCAAATAGTTGGGATACGAACCACAAGTATCCCAATATGGACACGACACTAGCCTCAAACACAAATCTCATGTCCAATTGATCTATAGGATCAATTGACACACACAAAAAAATGTAAATTCGGAATTCCAACAAAATTGACACAAAAAGCACCATAACTTTCTCCATGGGTCTCCTATGAACACAAAACAAAGTCCTATGGGTAGTACATACATATAGGTTGATTTTACATGATTAAATCTCAGATTTAGAAGCTATTTAAATGGGAAAATCTGAATTATACCTATTGGGAGATGGATTCCCAATGAAACCTCCAATTGAGATGAACTTGCTTCCAAATTGTAGATCCTTGCTCCTCTTTGTAGATTCTTGCTTCCTTCTTCTAGATCCTTGCTTCCTCCTTCTCTAATGGTGAATTAGAAAGAATTTGGAATGAATTTGGTAGGGAATTGGATTGGGAATGGAGGGAATTTGGTAGTGGGAGAATTCTAGATCTAGATTTGGAATGAGATGAGAGGAGAGAGAAATTTCCCCCCCTCTTTAATAGGCCGGCCATAGCCCCTCCCCCAAGCAATTGTAAAATGTCCAATGTACCCCTTGGGGCCTCTCATGAAGAAATAATTAAGGAAGGAAGCTTCTAGTCTAATCAATTAATTAATTTAATCCATCTCCTTAACTATGGGCTTTCTAAATGGGCCAAGTCTAACTAATTAATTCATGTTGGTCCATGGATCCAAACTAAACTAGTTGGGTCCACTAAAATAAGTCTAAAATAATTTAATAATATCTAACAACAATTAAATAATACAATAATTAATTATTTACCATGCACAATATTTATTTAATAGGAAATTACTAAAATACCCTTTTTCCTAAAATGTGGTAGTGACAGTTCACCCCCAACATCGATTTGGATAACTTCATCTTTGGTGGGAGGTTCTCTTTGCTCAAAGCAGAATTCCTACT
Source organism: Iris macrosiphon (assembly GCA_036927795.1). Lineage (NCBI taxonomy): Eukaryota > Viridiplantae > Streptophyta > Magnoliopsida > Asparagales > Iridaceae > Iris > Iris macrosiphon. The sequence continues at coordinate 104,605,699 of JAYESA010000012.1, read as the reverse complement.
GCGTATCTATTTGTTGAGCCCAAGAGTCATTCTCAAACGGCTCCGAATCCTGCTCATCTGCTCCTGAGGGATCCGTCACCACCATATTTACTGATAGTGTTTGTTCGAGAGCATTAGGTGAGTCGGGGGGCGACGAGCCGTTCTGGGAGGAGAAAAAGATATCCTCGTCTGACTTAGAAGTCGTAAGGGCGGCGGCATATCCTAACCCGAAACGGGTTTGCTGATAGCGGGGGTCGCCGCGCGACGGTGTTCGTCTGCCTCTTCCGTAGTTGAGGCCTGGCTTCCGCTTCAAGTCGTAGCCCATGTTTTGCATGATCTTTAATGCCTGTGGGCTGTATCGGTGAACTTGCATTTTCCCGGTATCGTCATCGAAAGGATCTTCCTGGTTAGCCGGTTGACTGCGCGTACGGCCGAAGAATATTGGACGCTGACTGCTGTAGGTAGGCGGGACAATGAAGATAGAATCCTCATGGGGTCCATACGTTGTGATGACGTTGGATGATGATGCTACTTCCCAGACATACGGACGGTAGGAGTTTATAGCTTCCAAGAATTTTTGTGCTATGGGTTCTACCTCGTCACGGGGAGTGGATTCCTGATTTGGAATCTGAGCATTAATGTACTGGAAAAGAGGATGTTTATTATCATCTGTAATCCCGTTCCTGGTTGCGTTTACATCGGTCGGCTGCCCTTTGTACCAAAGGTTGATGACCAAAGGTGGAGGCTTCTGGTTCAGAGTGACCGCTGAAGAACTGCTTCCTTTTCCTGAGCCAAATTTGTTCAGGTGAATAGCCATAGGCTCTATGGCTTTTGGACGAGTGGTTCGTCCTTTCACTCTGATTGACAGCGGTAGTGCGGCAGAGGGTTCTCCTGGCTCCCGGTGGGATTCCTTCTCCGTCTCGCCCGATACTTCTTTCGTGTGGTCTTGAGAGTACAACACGGCGTCGGAATAGTAGGACTCTACTCCTTTAAACGGGTTTAGGTCGACAACCTCCATTTGTACTATTCCTTGGGGGTCTACATATTTAAGGCATTGATGTAGAGTGGAAGGAACGATGTTGTGATCGTGGATCCACGGTCTTCCCAGCAAAATATTGTAGGATACCTCTGAATCGATCACGTAACATGTGGCCACCGATCTGAGGTTGCCAATCTGGATCCTTAGGCGAATCTTCCCCAACGGCTTACTTCTTCCGGCGTTGAAACCCACGATTGTAGTGGAGGTGTAAGCCAGTTCGCTGGTAGGAATCCTCAATGGTCTAAGCAGACTGTGAGGGATGATGCTAATCGACGATCCCAGATCTATGTGAATCCGATCAACCTCCATGGAACCGACGTACCCGGTGTAATAGAGGGGCCTGTCATGCTTGTTATATTTTAACAGCATGTCGTCTTGGGTGAAAGTGATATTTGGGACCACCTCCATCACACTGTGGCATTGAGGACATGCCACTGGTTCTTCATCGGGGGACTTGAGCTGGGTCAAGCATGCCTTCGCCTGCATCAGCGCTTCACTCAGGGCTAGACGAGTGTCTTGGGAGAGCCTGAGTAGCTCAAAGATGGAGAGCCTGGCCGGTGTATTAGCCAGTTGGGCCAGGATATCGAAGTTGTATGGCTTCTCAAAACCTTTGTTTGGAATATTTTTCACAGGTTTATCAAAGCGCACTTCTCTTTGCTTTCCTTTGTCTGCCGGCGTCGGTTTTGAAGGGCTGGCCTCTAGTACGACGGGGCCTGGTCCTGAAGGTTTGGCAGTTGAAGCGTCCGCCGGTGCATCCTCCTGACTTGCTCCGCAGTCGTTGAGGTAGGCTTTCCCTGAACGGGTTGCAGCAAGTACCTCGTCCTCGTCTGATGGCGAAGAAGTTACGACCATGTGGCATGGTTTGCGCTTGGAGCTCCTTCTAGACGTAGCTTTAGTAGCTTTAGTTTCTTCCTCGAGCTCTGACACCAAATCCGGATGAACCCACAAAATCTCGCCCTGCCGGGTGGTCAGGGGTACAAGGTCTTGATTTTGATCTCTAGATAGAGGAAGATTGACAATGTCCATCGTAGCTCGGGAAATGGGCATGACACCGTTCATGACCTCTTGGGAAGGCAGATCGCCGAACCATAGAGAGATCATGTTGGCCGTGACCGTCTTCTCGGTGTTGTGCAGAGTGATGGCCTTAGCATCGATCAACCCCTGGATCCTTCTCTTCAGTATGTAACACGCCTTTGTTGGATGGTGTACGTATCTGTGGAAGATGCAGTATTTGGGGTCATCAGTACTGCCGACTTCTTAGGGCCGCCTTAGCTCCGGAAGGGTGATCTTGCCGCTTTTGACGAGATACTCGAATATACTAGGGATATCGTCGTCGTCGAAAGAGTAGACCTCGACGGGCCTGGAAGTCCCGAGCTTCGTCTGCGTGGTTGCCGCCGTCTTTTGTCTGGACGTATTGACCGTCAGAGCTTCTTTTCCCTTGGAGCTGCGAGGATGGTCGCTGTTGGAAGATGACCTTTTGCCTCTGTCGGAGACGGAGATCATGATGCCATTGTCGCGCGCCTTGCGACTGTTATCTTCGGCGGCCACTGCCGAGACGATGAATAAAGGCCACTCATGGAACTGATATGGTCCTGTAAATACCGAGACTACGGGAATGAGGTTCTTCCTGCAAATGTCTACTAACGCCGAGTCTGGAACTCCTGGAGGCATTTGTAAGGTGGCCTGACGAAAACGTTCGACGAAGGTGCAAACGTCCTCCTTTTCCCTTTGTTTGACTTCGATGAGGGAGGACATAGACATGTCCATTCCACCCTCGTAGAATCACGTGAAGAATAAAGCTTTGAAGTCTTCGAAGGAAGTAATGCAGTTGTCCGCCAAGCTACGGTACCATTGATAGGCTACTCCTGAGAGGCAGCCTTTGAACACCCGAGTGAGGAGGGCGTCGTTCCCTTGTAGCAACACCGTCATCATACTGAAATAGTTCATGTATTGACTTGGCGATATTTTTTCTTTGAACAGAGCCATAGTCTGAGGCTTGTACTTCGGAGGAAAAGGGACTTCTTCCCAGATAGCTGGGTAAGGCTGGTTGATTCCCAGTTTCTTGAGCTGATCTTTGTGCTTCAAGGCGTCAAACTGGGCTTTCAACTCCCGTACTGCCTGTATCAAATTTTCAGTTGAAAGCGAGGCTCCGGTGTAGTGTGGAGTTGGTTGTATCGTGACTCCAACGGGAGGTAATATATTCACCGAGTGAGGAAGCGGAGGAACTGCTGACTCTTGATCTAGAGCAGGCTCCTGGCTTGGGTTAGATGGTGGCAAGTCCACCCCCACACGTATCTGAGTTGGCGGGACTGACGCTTGAGCCATTGCAGTTGCGTGCTGAGTTAGCATCATCTGGTGCATGTTCTCCATTATGGATTGCATTTGTTTCAGAGACGTCTCCAGTATAGTGATGCGTTGTTCCGCGTTTCCTGACGGCGAAGCTTCCTCGCGTTCGTCTTCAATGGCGTAGACTCCTATTTCCCTGGGCGTCCTCGAAGGATAAGTATAGGTCGCTGCAGAAGTCGACTCTATACTCTCAGCATCTGATCTGGGAGATTGGCGACCCCAGGGTCAGAATCAGACGAGTACGGAGCTGGTTGCTGTGACCTTGTACGGGTGTTTTGGAACACCCCAGCTTCAGTGTTCCTGAGGAGGTCTTCGAATCTCCTTCGGCTCGGAGGCCCAAAGGGATGACGTCTTGAGCTCGACCCTCCTCTAGGTATGTGTGAAGCCATGTTCACGGATGCATACGCGGGCTCTTCTTCTGGGAAAGACTGAGAGTAGCTCAATCGGTCAAAAACTGACCGTTTTGCTTTAGAACAGCAGCAGTCAATCACAATTTTATGACTATTACAACATTGCTCTCTAGGGGGCGTAATAGACATGTTGGAAGGTCCCCTTCCCTTACGCTTCTGGATTAGGCATTCGCGTAGGTCAGGAGGAGTAGCAACCTGAGCTTGCTTTACGTCGTGGGACTTCGCCTGGCGTAATTTGGAGATTTGCTCAGACTGGCGTAATGCTGAAGAGGTCCTTAGTCGGCCGTCGGCTTCCCGCGTAACCCGGAGAGTAGGCAGATTGCTTCTTCGCTGGCGTAACGGCCGGGGAGTTGAGTATTCTGCTGCTTGCTTCCCCTCGCGGAAATTACGACGCTCATCTGGTTCCTCGTAGAGGTCGGATATCGTCTTGCGCCTGGAGCATGATTTGTACTTCTGACCTGGTGCTGAGGCATCATCAGAAGTTTGGTCTATACCGCGCGTAGCGGGAGACTGGTTCCTACGCGTAGAGCGCAGTGGATACTTCTGGGTTAGCGCTGAGGCTTTGCCCGAAGTTTTGTCTCTACCGCGCGTAGCGGGAGACTGGTTCCTACGCGTAGAGCACAGTGAATACTTCTGGGTCAGCGCTGAGGCTTCGCCCGAAGTTTCCTCTATACTGCGCATAGCGGAAGAATGAGTTTTACGTGCAGGGCACGATGGATACTTCTGGGTTAGCGCTGAGGCTTCGCCCAAAGTTTCGTCTGTACCGCGCATAGTGGGAGACTGAGTTTTACGTGCAGGGCACGGAGGGAGCAGTGCTATAACCTCATTGGTCGGAGAGATCGGAGAGATCGGAGAGTCCACAGGAATGGTAGAGGATGTCTTGGGCATCCACACTTTTTGCAGCTTCCTATTGTCTTGAACGGAGAGAGAGTGAGAGCTACCCCCGGTTCGAAGCATGTCTTCGTAGGCAGACTGGTCGAATTGGACGACCAGTGTCTTCTTTACGGATCCCACGGATACCGCATCGTGTTGAGCAATTACTTCCTCGTCAGAAGAGAAAGATGTCCCCAGTAGAGTCACCATCTTGTTTGTAGTATTAAACGAAAGAATAAAGATGTATTCAATATGGGGTTTACACAGAACCCGCCTTCTTTTGTTTACAAACAAACTTGTACAATTTGATCCTATACGAGGATATGGGAGTACAATTTATTTAATCTGGGTATATATTGCTATAGGTGTCTGATCTGCAGTCGATCACTTTAGCCCTTGGACCACACGATGTTGAAGAAGTGCCGTAGAAGACAGGAAGCAGCTTCGACGGTTGCAGAAGAGGGTGGAGGCACGATGCCAAAGTCGTCGATCCCTACTCTTTGCCTGAGCTCCGGGTGCTCTCTCTCTCTCTCTCTCTCTCTCTCTCTCTCTCGGGTTTGATCTTCCAATTCTTGTTGACCTGGTTCGATCTTCAAGTTTTTAATTTTTCGACCTCGGATCTGATATTGGTTTTCTTGACCAATTTTCTGACCTTGTTCCTCATTGATAGAGGTCTCTATTTATAGAGTTTTAGTGACAGTGACCACTCCGTCGGTGTAACAACCGAGGAGTGGAAAGTACAACACCCTTTTACACAACGGTTAAAGTAACCAATGCCTGCGTATAGATAATATTTTGAATGAGCGTGTGACGCGGGTCCAACTAAGGGACACAACGCGTACTATTGCTACGAAGATCATAGCGTAAAAGCCACGTAGGTAGGTATCCATCATGTAGAAGAGGTTGGCATAGAAGCCAAATATCTGTCACCATGGCATAGAAGCCAAATAGTTATCAAACCGGCATAGAAGCCGAATAGGCGTAGAAGCCAAACAGGCGTAGAAGCCGAGTGGTCGTAGAGGCCGAACAGGCATATAAGCCGAACAGGCGCAGAAGCCGAGTGGTCGTAGAGGCCGAACAGGCATAGAAGCCGAACAGGCAAGAAGCCGAGTGGTCGTAGAGGCTGAACATACGTAGAAGCCGAAGGGGCACAGGGGCCGAGCAGGCGTAGAAGCTGAAGGGGCACAGGGGCCGAGCAGGCGTAGAAGCCGAAGGGGCACAATCGCTGGATGGGTGTAGAAGCCGCTGCGTACCGTGCCACAGTGCTGATGTGGACGTTTTAGCCGAAATTATGGCTTTTGAAGATATAATCAAATCTCATGCATTAAATGCCGAGATTTGCCAGCATCATGTGCATTAAATGTGGAGGCATGTTCTTTGACGGTCTGCAACCCTTTCTGCGCATCAGTCGCAGAGACGTGCCTCGAGAATACTGTCACCGCACTGGGCATTAGGCGAAAAGACGTGCCTCGAACCCCGTACGGAGTGCAGCTTTTGGCGTAGCAGGCGGTTTGTCTACTGCAGAACGTAAACAGCTCATGTTTTGCCTGTGTAAAACAAGGCAGCGTATCCCCTCGTGCTTTGAAAAAGTAGTTTATGCGAAGGGGATGGTGGTATTTGACAGCCTGGGTGGCAGTGCAGTGACATCATTATAGCCGTCGCTTGGGTAGTCGAGCCGTATCCCTTTGCCAGAAGTCCAGACGTCAGGTTCTTTGCAGGCTCTGACAGGTTCATTGTAGGATCTGACAGGTTCACTTCAGAGAATACGAAGCATCTTTTGTACACCTCCATGCTGCATATAAAAAAAGGATGAGTTTAACGCCCTGGAGGCGAAGAAGTACCCTGTTTACGCTGAAGCGGCTTGGACGTACTGCCTTACGCGGATGGTCCTTTGAGCCTTTTTATGTTTCACGCTCTGTTCTAGAGGAAAAAGGCTCTGTTGCACGCTTGATGGCTCTGAAGGCCTCTGCTTACGCTGCTCTGTACTGATATGCCGCGTATAGTCATCCGGTGTATTTTTCATGCTTCTACACTATTATACTTACCAGCCGGTCACATATTAGACTGATATTGCATTCACTATTGCATGATTGTGTTTCCATTGTTTTAATCATTGTGCTATTGTCCAGTTTACAGGTTAATGCATGTTATTACTCTTGCATTATAGTTTTACTTAGCATTGCGTTCATTCGTAGGGTTGTACTTTGCTCCTTTACTGATTGAATATGTTGCAGGTGAGATTGAGGATGAGCTTTACCATAGTTTCTACGGACTACACGATGACATTGTAGGTAAGGCTAACTTTGAGGCTACCCAGGACCAGTAGTTCGTCTTCGAGATTTGAGGACTTTATTTGTAGAGTTTTATTCATTTGCATTAATATTGTATTGTAAGGGTTATGTTGGATGACTGTACATATTAGAGAGAGTTAAGGTGTTGCCTTTACCATTTACCGGATTTGTCTCAGGATTTTCATAGTAAAATATGTAATAAAAGATAGTAAAATATGGTGGTGTGTGGTGATTGTATATGCGGGCTCGTATATAGTAGTTGTGATGAGGGATCGATACATGTATTTGACGGTTCATGAGGTTTAGACAGCTGACTACCACTGTTTATAATAACGTAGGCTGGATATGACTGATTCGTACATGATTATTCGGAAGCGGGTCGTGACATAATTTTAGTGGTGCCCCATACAGGTCTAGGAACTCATCACAGCTTAGGACCGGTTATTCGGGAGCGGGTCGTGAAATATTTTTGCACAACAGATCACTTTTCTGTCGTTACTGTTTTTATTTTCTGCATCTCATTTGGATATTCATCCTCTTTCCTCCATTCCATATAATGGCAAAGGGAAGAAAGGAGACGCGAGTCCTCACACCACGCGAGGCCTCATCCCCAGCGTTGCAGCTTCCGTGGGGGCATCCTCTGACCACCCAGTGGATCGAGAGGTGACTGGGACCCTTCCCCCACCTCCCCTACTTCCAGCTCAAGGTGACATTCCCACCATCCCAACTTTGGGATCCTCGTCCATTGATGGAGCTCAGCTCTACGAGTTGCTCTAGGACATGATGGAGACCCAGAGGGAGCAAACCCATATCATGAAAGAGGGTATGAAAAATACCAATCTAGTTGCCTTGGCCGCCATGGACAAGGTAACTACCCAGCAGCAGCAGCTGCCTGCACAGCCCAAGGTTGGCACCATATTGGACTTCAAGAGGCTCAACCCTAAGGAGTTCGAGGGTGTAGAGGGGATTATCTACGCAGACGAGTGGCTTGATGATATAGGACGACTTCTCTGTGTTGCTAGGCTTACGAATAATCTGAAGGTAGAGCCGCAGGACTTCTGCTTCGCGACTTGGCCCAAACTTGGTTCAGGAATAAACCCAAGCTGGCAGTAGCAAGGCTCACTTGGGAGAGATTTAGAGAGTTGTTCAAGCAGAAGTTATTTCCTATCGTGGCCAGGGAGATTTTGAAGAGGCAGTTCTAGAATTTAGAGCAGGGGAATCGCTCAGTAGATGAGTATATGGCAGAGTTTAGCTGTTTGAGCCGGTTTGCTGACTATATGGTGTTTGTGGTATTAAACGAAAGAATGAAAGTGTATTTCAATGACAGGGTTTATACGAGATCCGTGCCCTTTGGTTTACAAACAAACTTGTACAATTCGATCCTATACGAGGATGCGGGAGTACCATTTATTTAATCTGGGTATAAATTGCTATAGGTGTCTGATCTGCAGTCAATCACTTTAGCCCTTGGACTACACGATATTGAAGAAGTGCCGTGGAAGACGGGTAGCGGCTTCGAAGGCTGCGAAGGAGGGTGGATGCACGGTGCCAAAGCCGTCGTCCCCTACTCTTTGCCTGAGCTTCGGACTCTTCTCTCCTTCTCCTTCTCTCTCTCTCTCTCTCTCTCTCTCTCTCTCTCTCTCTCTTTTCTACCAATTCTCTGACCTGGTTCGATCTTCCAAATTATCGACCTTGTTCCCCATTGATAGGGGTCTCTATTTATAGAGTTTTGGTGACAGTGACCACTCCGTCGGTGTAACAACCGAGGAGTGGACAATACAGCACCCTTTTATACAACGGTTAAAATAACCAATGCCTGCGCATAAATGACCTTTTGAGTGAGCATGTGACACGTGTCCAACTAAGGGGACAAAATGCGTATATCTGCTGCGAAGATCACGACGTAAAAGTCACGTAGGTAGGTATCCCTTATGTAGAAGAGGTTGGCGTAGAAGCCAAATGACTGTCACCCATGGCGTAGAAGCCAAAATAAGCATAGAAGCCGAACAGGCGTAAAAGCCGAATGGGCATAGAAGCCGAACAGGCATAGAAGTCGAACAGGCATAGAAGCTGAATGGTCGTAGAGACTGAGTGGGCGTTTGAAGCCGAATGAGCACAGATCCTGGATGGACGTAGAAGATGCTGCGTACCGTGCCAGAGTGTTGATGTGGACGTCTTTGCCGAAATTACGGCTTTCGAAGGTGTAATCAAATCTCTTACAGAGATTTGCCACCATCCTGTGCATTAAATGCGGAGACGTATTTTGAAGGTCTGCAGCCCTTCTGTGCATCCGTCGCAGAGACGTGTCTTGAGGGAAACTGTTATCGCTTTGTGCAATTTGACGTAGAGACGTGCCTCGGGCCCTGTACGAAGTATAGCTTTTGATGTGGCAGGTGGTTTATCTACTGCGGAGCGTAAAACAGCTCATATTTGCTGTGTAAAACAAGGTGGCGCATTCTTTTGTACGCGAAAGAGCGGTTTACGCTGGGGGGACTTTGGTAACCGACAGTTTGGTGATATTTTAACCAAATCCTCTGCATTAAATGCCGAGATCCGCCATCATACTGTGGACGCGTCCCGAGGGGTCTGCCATCATTTTCAGCCTTTGTCTGGGTAGCCTTGCAGCACTTTTTGTCAGGAGTCAGAGGCCAGGTTTACTGCGTGACTTGACAGGTTCATTTCGGGGAAAACGAAGCGTTCCTCGTACGCATTAACGCTGCTTTGAGAGCGGCTGAGTTTTACGCCATGGAGGCGATGAAGAACTCTGTCTTACGCTGGAGCGGCCTGGACGTACTGCACTTACGCGGATGGTCCTTTGAGCTTACACTTCATGCTGTATTTTAGCAAAAAAAGCTCTGTTGCACGCTTGATGGCTCTGAAGGCATCTGTTTACGCTGCTCTGCATCAAAAGGCTGCGTAGATCCTTCCAGCATATTTTTCATGCTTCTACAAGACCTCCTTCAAAGCTTTTAAATTCTTCGGAATTTGAAACACTTTGAATGAAGCATGAACGGCCCCTCGTAACTCAAAACGTTTCTGGATGGAGCGTTGAAACGGTCGATGTGGACTTTTTGGCGGATTTATTAGGGACCGCTGTGATCTCTTTTGCCTATAAAAAGGCTGGGGGGGTGAACCTGTTCTCACCATATTCCCATCACCATGCAGAGATGATCGTCGGAGTTCGTCGGGTCGACCTGAGGAAGAAGGAGATCATGTTCTTCCCGCATGTAGGGAGCCAAAAAAGACGGCGTCTTCGAGCAAATGTCTACTGCAATGATAGATCATGGAAGGATATCTTAGCCTCCCTTGCTCGGGATAATCAGCAACTTTGTGTGGCTGTCTTTTCAGGAGAGGGGAAGGGTCATATTAGACCATACTGCTTGCAAGTGGTATCTTCTCCTGTTATACTCTCGGGGATGAGAGAGAAGACAAGCTGTAGCAGCCGTCTCCCAGGACTGAGTTAGGTTTAATACCTCAACCCAATCTGCCGTGGCGCACGGAGCATGGGATCTGCATAATTTATGCAAGCCCCAACTCTGTCGTTCTCTCGCCACTGATCATCTCCTTCGAAGAAGAGGAAGACCTGCACCGATACGAGAACCCGGTAGAACGGATTCTGGGGGGCGATCTTCTGACGACGAGGGGGTATCTCCTTTGTAGATGGAGTTTCCCTCAGATATAATCATGAAAATGAAAAGAAAACCCTTGTAGATTGGATTTTCCTTATATGTAATCATGACTTTGATCTTTTAATAAAATTATCTTGCTTCGTCATATGATCATCTTGCCATACGTTGCTGTAAAATCTGAATATGTGTAGCTTCAACACGTCTGAATCTTTACGCCGACTCTGTAGAAAGAGTGCTAGGTCCTGTCCTTTACGCATAACGAATAGTCCATAGAACACTGTAGAGCATTTTGAACATTTAGAACTGTCCTGTTGCTGAGGAACCGCGTAGAGCTCTAAACTTCTGATAAACAGAATTTTTGTTCAGACTTCGTCTTCAAGAATGACTTCCCGAAAAATCCCTTGGAACGGGGTCAAGAAATGGCTGTCTAACTGAGTTTCCATCTTTTGATCGACGAGATATTCAGACTGGAGTCTGGATGAACCTCCAATTTTGGACCCGAGAAGAGTAATTTCTCAATGTTTGAACTCTGTATACTTCGGGTACTTGGGATGCTTTGGGTCAAGAACGAGTATCTTCTGTGTGAACTCTTTGTAATTGACAGCTTTGGGGACTGTTTCGAATATGCGAAAAGTCGTGGAGCGCAAAATCATCTGTCTGTAACCTCTGGGCATAAAATACCATCGAGCGCGGAATCGTAGACTTGTGGTTCCTGAGCGTGAAGTCATAGGTTTGTTGCCTCTCGAGCATAAAAGCTACCGAGCACAAAGGCATCCGGGCATAAAACCATAGACTTATAGCTGTCGAACGTAAAGTTGTAGATTCGTAGCCGTCGAGCATAGAAAGCTCCTTTAGCATAGGACTGGAGATCTGTAGCTTGTGAGCGTAGAACACCATAGAGCGTGAAATCGTAGACTTGTGGTTTCTGAGCGTGAAGTCGTAGGTTTGTTGCCTCTCGAGCATAAAAGCTACCGAGCACAAAGGCATTCGGACATAAAACCATAGACTTATAGCTGTCGAACGTAAAGCTGTAGATTCATAGCCGTCGAGCGTAGAAAGCTCCTTTAGCGTAGAACTGTTTGATTTGTAGCTCCTGAAAAGAAAGTTTCTTCGAGCGTGAAGTTTGCAGATCTGTTGCCTCTGAGCGTAAACTGAGCGCCACCGAGCATGAGATCGACAATTTATTATCTGCTGAGCGTAAAGTCGTAGGTTTGTGGCCTCTCGAGCATAAAAGCTACCGAGCACAAAGGCATCCGGGCGTAAAACCATAGACTTGTAGCTTACGAGCGTAAAAAACCGTAGATCCGTTGCTGTCGAGCGTAGAAAGCTCTTTTAGCGTAGAACCCGTTGAACCGTTTTGCACGAAAAATCTTTCGAATTCGCTGACTGTCCGTCTTCCAAGGGTAGTGGGCTGACGTAGCATCCAATCATAACCAATCTGCGAGATTTGGTTAGGGTCTCGAGGAGTTCGTCCGAGGATTCGAGGAGTCGACCCGGACTATATATACCCCAAGTTTTTTGAGAGAGAAACTTTTTATCTGTCTTCTGCGAAAGAGAGCTTTCGACTGTTCGAGTTTTTCTTCGTTCCTTCTCCGAGCACTTCGAGTCTTTCAGAAATGGCGCCAAAACAAACCCCCTCCGCCAAAGGAAAGAGCATAGGTTCTTCCTCTTATTCTTCTGCCCCAGCGAGGGAGTCTCTGGTCGGGCAAGGCGAGCTTCCCTCCGAGCAAAGTATCCCGCCGACGAGTAGTGCACCCGGCCTTAGAGGTAGAGCCTTTAGGGTGACAAAAAAACGACGAAAAACCTTCGCACACGTTGAACGTGACCGCGCTAGGTCGTCTTCTGTGCTGATAGCCTCTTTGGAGGAAGATGATGCACGGAGGCATTTTTATCTTTTACGCCCATATTTCTAATGTGCCAGCGTAAAGACTCCATATTTTCGTAGCCCTGAGCGTAAAAGCTCTGGCTACCGAAAGTTGGCGTATATCGTAAAATTTGAGTTTTACGCTTGTGGAGTAGACTTCCGGCGTAAAATAACCAAATGGTTACGATCCTGCGTAGAGCACAGACTGTCGTTTTATTGGTCTGTACGTTTGTGCAAGATTTGTAATGACATATTTCCCTTGCACTTTTGCAGTTGATCTGGGCGAGTCTCCACTGGCCGAGGTGATGGGCTCCGCTGCTGGGATGCTGCACTCGAACTACCTGGAGGATCTGTCCCACGTGGCATTTCCCATCTCCGGACCCCAGTATCCTGAGGGAAGGGGGTTTTTGATATCGGTTCAGGGCGAGCGGACGCTGCTGAGCATGATTAATGGCGAGCCCCTGACCTACGTAGACGGAGAGCAGTACATAAAGCCGGCTTTCCTCTTTGGGGACATGATTGATAAACAGTCCCAGACGAGGCCCAAGAGGGAGCCCTGGGTTTTCTCTGCCGGGAATTTGGTTTTGTATTTGCCAACGATGCCGAGGGATTATCCTATTTCGGCCTTCTTCCATGCGACGCATCCCAGGAAGATGTCGTGGATGCTGACTCCTGATCTTCACGATAAGCCGGGGAAGATCTTTTATCTCAAAGGAGCTGACCGGGGGTCGTTTGTCAGTCACCCTTCCAGCTTTGTGACATTGTTCCGGGGACTGTGCCCGGGTAGTGTCCCGAGTGAAGACAGCTCGGTGATCCAGCCGGTCCAATTGCCGACCTTCTGCAACGACTTCATGGGACGAGGCGGGGTATATCCCAAGGAGAATCCTCGATGTAATGGGTGGATTGCCCCAACAAACTCCCGATGGACATGCCTAGTGGGCTGGGCCTTGAAGCACTTCCGGAGAGAGCTGGAGGTCATTGGGCTATATGCCGCTGTGAGTGCGACGAGCGTCGGGTTGCCTCCGAACCCTAACTTGTTCCTGGCGCTGATAGAGCGGTAGATTCCGCTCACTGGGACCTTTTCCACTCCACTGGGGGAGTTGGGATTGGCGCTCCATGAGATGGCAGTTGTCTCGAGACTGCCGATGGGGGATACCCCCTATGAAGAGTATGTTCCCACTAATCGGGAGTTGGGGGATTTGGACCCTCGGATGGCAGAAGTATATCAGGAGCTGATGTGTCAATACTTTGCGTACACCACTTTTTATAACGAGCCTTCTGATTTGGCTCATACCACCAAGTGGATGTCCTACCTCTTCTTTTACCGAGCTAGGGCTGCCAAGTCGAAGAAAGCCTCGGGGGGCAAAAATGAGCCCGTGAATTGTTTGGGCGTGCTTAGCGCCCAGGTCGTCGAGGGTCTTATGGAGGAGGCTGCAGCTCCGGATCAGATTCTCGTCGAGGGGGTAGGAAAGTACCCCGAAGGCACTAAGGCCTGTAGTTACTTGAGGTGCTGTCGCCGACCTCTGTCTAAGGAAGCCCAGTTGGCTGGTTTCCTCTCCATATGGCTGCGTCGAGTAGTAGTGCCTAGCACAGCATCCGTGGACCGTATTTACCGAAATATCCTGTGGCCGACAGTGCGCCTGGTATTCGGGGCAAGACTGGGCTTGCTTTCCGCCATAGTGTGCCGTATACAGGCTGGCTTGAGAGCCATAACTGATGGGTTGCTCGTCGACGAAGCTCGGCGTGAGAGTTTTTCCAGGGTGGAGTTACCATACCTATACTTGATGGGATGGTTAATTCTCCATAATCTCCGGGTGATGTCTCCTGGCTCCGGTAGCAGCTCGGGGGGTATATTCTTGCTGAATTACAAGGATTTCTCCTGGAATGTGAACACAGTCTTAGACTGTCGGCTGGTGTTGAACCTCAGCCACGGCTGGAAGATCCTCTGTATTGTCCCCTCCGTTCATCGCAATCAATCAGGGGTGCGGCTTGAGGATTCAGGTGGAGAGAAGACCGACCTTTTCCCGAAAGCTTTTAACTGGTTGGTCTGTATTAGACCCTCCCATCTGTTGTATAGGAGCGAAGACCATTGTTTCTTCGAGCCCTACTTGCCTAGTCGGTTTGCCCGGCAGTTTGGGTACGATCAGTTGCACGTTGGCAATGCCGTCACCAGCTTTAGGTCCAGGGGCGGACTCATTGATGGAGCCAGAGGGTGGCGGTATTTCCTCATGGGTTGTACGGGGGCAATCTTTATCGTGCCGGTCGTTACAACCTCCACGGAGCTCCGTATTCTCCATTCTTACGCCCAGTTCTATGTGGCGATTAATACCTTCCATCGTAATTTTGACACGCGTGGAAGCTTCAGGGTCCTTCTCCCAAGCCTGGGGGCAGAGTTGACGTCCCCGCGGTTTCTTCGGACGAGGGCGAGGAGTCTGGTACTCCGGATGAGCCTCTGGTGTCGGTGCCAAGGTGCGAAGTGCCTCTGCCTGCGGGGGCTTTGGTAGTCTCTTCTGGGAAGCGACGGGCTTCTGCTCCGAAGGAAGTTTCTCTTCGTAAGAGGAGGAAGGAGGCGGTTGCTCATCCTCTCCGTATTCTTGGTGTTGAGGCTTCCGGGAATGAGCCTGTCTTTCCCCATATTAGGGATAATTCTTTGGCTGAAGGTTCCTCGCCTTTTAGAGAGGGACCTTCTACAGTTCCGGCCGGCGGCATCGGAGAATCCTCGCTAGAGGTCGCTGTCGTGGCTGCTGCTCCAAGTAGCGGAGCGAGGTGGCCTGTATGGCCGAGGCAGATGGGAGAATCTTTCCCGAGGTCAGCAGCGGGAAAAACTCCCATCGTGTCAGCGAGCACGTCTGGCGAGATTCCAGCTGATGAACCTCGACCGCGTCTCGGTGGAGGCTTGACGGAACTCTTGGTGATGTCGGTCGGCCCACCTCCTTCTCTAGGTATGACGGTTCGCATTGCATCATTAAGGCATGGTTTAGCTACCTCGGGTGCGGATGCGTCGTATATGCCGTTGGCTCCGGGTAAATGTCGTCTTTATGTCTCCTTTTAGAAAGATTATCATCTTACTGATATTAACTTTCTTGTCCTCTTTTCAGGGGATAGCGCCCATGGGGAGTATGGCGTTGAAGCGCATTCTGGCTCCGTTCGGGCTCCTGATGATGATACGGAGGCGTCCGACTTCGATGAGGAAGTGGCTTTGGGGGCCAGTACGCCTGGGGTAGTTTTGTCACCTCAAGAGGAGGATGAACCCGTCGTCGTGACCTTGCCTCTAGTGAGTGTGGCGATGACTTCGACCGCCGTTGCCGCACCTTCTTCGGTCGTGCCATGCGTTGATGCGACGCCTGTGGCCACCTCGTCTGCAATTATCCCTGGAGAGGGACTTGCTGATATTGCGGCCGCTCCCGGCGTCCAGTCGGATCTAGTTGCGTTGACCGAGCAACATACCAGCCTCTTCTACACCGGTTTGAGAATGATGATATCAATGGTGTTAGCGAAGAGTCTAGATTTCGAGCGCCTGAAGAAGACTTCTCTTGCTTCGATCGGCGTCATCAAGGAGCTCGGCGATTCTGGGGTAGCCGACGCCCTGGAGGCGGTGGTTAATGGGTTAGAGCAACCCATTACTGAATACTGGCAGCTGACTCGGGGCAGCCTCGATGCTGATGTCCAGGCTCGGTTCGACCTCATGACTGTGCGGCTTACTACAAAGCTGGAAGGCCTAGACAACTCCATCCAGAAGCATAAGCTGGAGATGGATAGGAGAAAAGCTGTCGTGGAAGAGGCTCTTGCTATTGAGACGCAGTGTCGATCCGAGCATGAAGGAAATGCGGCGAGGGTCTCCAAGCTGAAGGAAAAACTCGCTCGGGCAGAGGAGTGGGCTTCTCAGTCGCTGGCGGGTCTAGAGGTAGCAGCTGGTCGTCTGAGCGCAGCGCGACATGATTTGAACCGTGCAGAAGCTGCTCGTGCGGGCTGTCTTCGGGCGAAGGCCGATCTGACCCTTACGAATACTTCTGAGGCACGGCTGGAGCAGGCTCGCGTTGACGCCTTGGCTCTTAGGAACGAGAGGATAGCTGCACTGGAGCGGCTGATTCGCCATCTGACTACTCCGCCATTATGATGTATCCTTTCCCTTTTTGCTTGCCTAGATGTAATTCTGCCTCCCTTTTGGGAATAAATAAAGGCGACTCCTTTCTGACTTTTGTGGACCCGTCATTTCAGAATGTAAATGACAGTTTTTAGGCGAGAGTGATATCAGAGGTAGTATGGACGTGATAAACTCTCGATAACCTTTTAGCGGGACATCTATTCAGAGGCCTTACGGACATGATGGAGTGTAACCCAACTAGTTGCGTTCTGGAAGTAGTTTTGTCAGAATCGAGGTCCTTGCTATATTCCACTCGAGCGGGGGAGATTAAGCATAGTACCTCTTCAGGAATTTACCGTTAATATGAGCCATTAACAGGTCTCCGTTAGGCTGGGCTAACCTGTAAGCGCCATTCGAGAACGTTGTCTCGATCACATAAGGGCCTTCCCACTTGGGCTAGAATTTGCCTTTACTTCTATGAGTAAGAATCATCGGCCTTCTTACGGCTAAAACTAGCTCGCCGGCTTTGAACACCCTTTCCTTCACTTTATGATTGAAAGCTCTGGAAATGCGTGCTTGGTAGAGCGCGATGCGCTGTTGAGCTTGAAGGCATTTCTCATCTAATCCTTCCAGCTCTTGGAGCCTTAACAGGTCATTCTTTTCTCGAGTCAGCTCATTAGTTACGGCTATCCTGAGCGACGGGATCTGGATTTCAATGGAGAGAACCGCTTCGCTCCCGTAGACCAGCGAGAACGGGGTGCAGCCTGTCGGCGTCTGTACCGTTATGCGGTATGCCAGAGACATTCGTCTAGCTTCTCGTTCCAGTCTCTTTTGTTTGAAGAGACGAATTTCTTCAAGAGTTTGATAATGGTTTTGTTGAAAGCTTCCGCCAAACCATTAGCAGCTGGGTAGTATGCCATAGAGGCAATATTGCGTATTCGATTTTTATCGCAAAACTGATGAAACGCTTGGCTGATGAACTGAGGCCCATTGTCGTGAATTATCCTCCGGGGTACCCCGAAGCGATAAATGATGTGATGCTTGATGAAGCTGATCACATTAGATGCCTTTACTTCAGCGAGAGAGATTGCCTCTGCCCATTTGGAGAAGTAATCCGTGATGGCCAGTATGAACTGGTGACCCCTGGAAGAAGACGGGTGAATAGGGCCGATGATATCCATACCCCATGCTTCGAAAGGCCAGGATGCGACCGTGGGATGTAGATGTTCGGATGGTTGATGTATGAAGTCTGCATAAACCTGACAGGCTCTGTAATGTCTTGCATACCATATTGCATCTGTGATCATAGTAGGCCAGTAATAGCCCATTCTCCTGATGCGATCCTGTAGCTTAGGACCGGGTTGATGCGCTCCGCACACGCCGTCGTGAGCTTCACGGATAATCTGCTGTGCTTCGTCGTTAGAGAGGCATCTCAATAGTAATCCGTCATAGGTCCGACGATATAGGCTTTGTGAAGATGCATCGAAGTAGAAGAGTAGTGATCGTCTCTTGACGGATACTGCTTCTTTGGGGTCCTTCGGCAAGATTCCGTATGCCACAAAATCTATGAAGGGACTTGTCCAATCTCTCGTAGGAGGATCGGTGTTGACAGCGTAGCTGCGTTCTATGTGATAGCTGTTCTTCACACAGAACAAGTCTCTGTTAAGAAGGATTACCGAATCCTGCCTTCTTACGGGAGTATCTAAATCTGCCGCTAGACTGGCTAGGGCATCAGCTTCCAAATTCTGAGATTGAGGTACATGCTCTAGGAAGAACTCCTTGAATGTCATGGCTATCTCGACCGTTGCTTGGTGATAGGGGATGAGGTCTGGATTCCGGACTTCATATATTCCCCTGACTTGATTGACGATAAGCAGAGAATCACCGAAAGCTTCCAGGGACTCTACCCCCAGCTCTTTAGCAACTTGGAGCCTTATTAGTAGGGTGTTGTACTCCGCCACATTGTTGGAGCAGGGCTCGCTAAGAAAATATGCTCGGTAGATGACGAGCTGATCAGGGGCGACCAGGATGACTCCCACTCCCGAAATGATGTTTCCCTTAGGACCGGTTCTGGAGGCGCCGTCGAAGAACAGTTGCCATGCGTCACCTTTCATTGCGAAATTACATTCTGCAACTTCGTCGGGAATATCTTCGTATAATTTGGAGGTCTCCGAGATTGGGTGAGCAGCTAAGAAGTCGGCCAGCGCTTGGCCTTTGATGGACTTCTGCGGTACGTATACCATGTCATATGGTGTTAACAGCATCGCCCAAGTTGCGAGTCAGGAATTAAGAACGCTCGGCTTGCTCATCAGTACTCGAAGAGGGTTAATCCTGGAGATGATGTGGATAGTCTGGCCGGTGACGTAGTGCCGCGTCTTTTGGATAGCGAACATTAGAGCCAAGCATTCTTTCTCCACTGGGTTGTATCGGTGTTCGGCTTCGACCATCATCCTGCTGAGGTAGTAGATAGCCTGTTCATGCCCTACAACATTGCTCGCTATGGGGCGTAATAGACACGTTGGAAGGTCCCCTCTCCTTACGCTTCTAGATTAAGTATTTGCGCAGGTCAGGGGGAGCAGCAACTTGAGCTTGTTTTACGTCGTTGGACTTTGCCCAGCGTAAATTGGAGATTTGCTCAGAGTAGCGTAAGGCTGAAGAGTTCCTCAGCTGGCCGTCGGCTTCTCGCGTAATTCGGAGGGTAGGCCGAGTGCTCCTTCGCTGGCGTAACGGCCGAGGAGTCGAGTATTCCGCCACCTGCTTCCCTTCGCGGAAATCACAACGTTCACCTGGTTCCTCGTAGAGGTCAGATGTTGTCTGTCCTGGCGCTGAGACATTACCAGAAGTTTGGTCTGTACCGCGCGTAGCGGGAGACTGCTTCCTACGCGTAGAGCGCAGCGGATACTTCTGGGTTAGCGCTGAGGCTTTGCCCGAAGTTTTGTCTGTACCGCGCGTAGCGGGAGACTGATTTCTGCACGTAAAGCGCAGTGGGTACTCCTGGGTTAGCGCTGAGACTTTGCCCGAAGTTTTGTCTGTACCGTGCGTAGCGGAAGACTGATTTCTGCACGTAAAGTGCAGTGGATACTCCTGGGTTAGCGCTGAGGCTTTGCCCGAAGTTTTGTCTGTACCGCGCGTAGCGGGAGACTAAATTTTACGTGCGGGGCACGGAGGGAGCGATGCTACCACCTCATTGGTCGGAGAGATCGGAGAGATCGGAGAGTCCACAAGAACGGCGGAGGATGTCTTGGTCATCCACACTTTGCGCAGCTTCCTGTTGTCTCGGACGGAGAGAGAGTGAGAGCTACCCCCAGTCCGAAGCATGTCTTCGTAGGCAGACTGGTCGAATTAGACGACCAGTGTCTTCTTTACGGAGCCCACGGATACCACATCGTGTTGAGCAATTACTTTCTCGTCAGAAGAGAAAGATGTCCCCAGCAGAGTCGCCATCTTGTTTGTGGTATTAAACGAAAGAATGAAAGTGTATTTCAATGACAGGGTTTATACGAGACCCGTGCCCTTTGGTTTACAAACAAACTTGTACAATTCGATCCTATACGAGGATACGGGAGTATAATTTATTTAATCTGGGTATAAATTGCTATAGGTGTCTGATCTGCAGTCGATCACTTTAGCCCTTGGACTACACGATGTTGAAGAAGTGCCGTGGAAGACGGGTAGCGGCTTCGAAGGCTGCGAAGGAGGGTGGATGCACGGTGCCAGAGCCGTCGACCCCTACTCTTTGCCTGAGCTCAGGACTCTTCTCTCCTTCTCCTTCTCCTTCTCTCTCTCTCTCTCTTTTTTCTACCAATTCTTCGACCTGGTTCGATCTTCCAAATTGTCGACCTTGTTCCCCATTGATAGGGGTCTCTATTTATAGAGTTTTGGTGACAGTGACCACTCCGTCGGTGTAACAACCGAGAAGTGGACAATACAGCACCTTTTTACACAACGGTTAAAATAAGCAATGCCTGCGCATAAATGACCTTTTGAGTGAGCATGTGACACGTGTCCAACTAAGGGGAAAAAATGCGTATATCTGCTGTGAAGATCACGGCATAGAAGCCACGTAGGTAGGTATCCTTTGTGTAGAAGAGGTTGCCGTAGAAGCCAAATGACTGTCACCCCTGGCGTAGAAGCCAAAATAGGCATAGAAGCCGAACAGGCGTAGAAGCCGAATGGGCATAGAAGCCGAACAGGCATAGAAGCCGAACAGGCATAGAAGCCGAATGGTCGTAGAGACTGAGTGGACGTTTGAAGCCGAATGAGCACAGATCCTGGATGGGCATAGAAGCCACTGCGTACCGTTCCAGAGTGTTGATGTGGACGTCTTCGCCGGAATTACGGCTTTCGAAGGTGTAATCAAATCTCTTACAGAGATTTGCCACCATCCTGTGCATTAAATGCGGAGACGTGTTTTGAAGGTCTGCAGCCCTTCTGTGCATCCGTCGCAGAGACGTGTCTTGAGGGAAACTGTCACCGCTCTGTGCAATTTGACGCAGAGATGTGCCTCGGGCCCTGTACGAAGTGTAGCTTTTGACGTGGCAGGCGGTTTGTCTACTGTGGAGCATAAAATAGCTCATGTTTGCCTGTGTAAAATAAGGCGGCGTATTCCTTTGTACGTGAAAGAGCGGTTTACGCTGGGGGGACTTTGGTAAGCGACGGTTTGGTGATATTTTAACCAAATCCTCTGCATTAAATGTCGAGATCCGCCATCATACTGTGGACGCATCCCGAGGGGTCTGCCATCATTTCCAGCTGTCGTCTGGGTAGCCGTGCAGCACTTTTTGTCAGGAGTCAGAGGCCAGGTTCACTGCGTGACTTGACAAGTTCATTTCGGGGAAAACGAAGCGTTCCTCGTACGCATTAACGCTGCTTTGAGAGCGGCTGAGTTTTACGCCATAGAGGCGATGAAGAACTCTGTCTTACGCTGGAGCGGCCTGGACGTACTGTACTTATGCGGATGGTCCTTTGAGCTTACATTTCATGCTGTGTTTTAGCAGAAAAAGCTCTGTTGCACGCTTGATGGCTCTGAAGGCATCTGTTTACGCTGCTCTGCATCAAGAGGCTGTGTAGATCCTCCCAGCGTATTTTTCATGCTTCTACACATGGTTCACGATCCGGAGGACCGAGCCAGGAGATTTCGTCAAGGGCTAAGGAGATTCGCTTCCTTACCAACGCTAATGGCGCGAAGACCTATGCCAAGATATTGTCTATTGTCCAGGGAGTCGAGGTTGACCTGTGTCACGCCCCGATCCCGAAAGGGTCAATCGTCCTCGTTGGATCCTTCACGGAACCGATTCGTCCTCGCTGGGGCGTGATGCCGTACGAGCCTAGAGTTGCGCTCGTACAAGGCAAGAACTTGCAGTTATAGGAACCCATTTTGAAACATAATTTAGTAAAACATATTCACAGAGATTTGAACACAGTGCAGGAAGAAACATGCTTTTTCATTGATAATTCAAAGTAATTTACATAGAGTTTACATTGATGCGCCTCTCGGCTACTTGATTTGCATTACAAAAAGATAACTCAAAAGGCAGGGCGCGCTCCATCAGATAGTCCACGTCGTTTATACATTACGCCCTTGTATAGTTTGAAAGTCCAAGCCTCCAAAATGATCTGACTCCAACTATACTTCAAAATAGAGGTGCTCCTAACGCCTCCTCGTCTATCCACTAGCGTTGTACCGTCTGAGTGCTTAAAATAGTTGCCCACAACATGGTTCAGTACTCAACTTGTACTGGTGAGCGGGATGAACCCACTCGACTAAATTGACACTAGCTTATTAGGGGTGAGCATGCATTAAGATGAACTTCTATAAAGAAGCAAGTGAATTCAATTCATATCAGTTGTATGTTTTGATAGGAATGAAAATAGCATTGAATCCAACCAGTGCATCGATTGCTTACTCAACTGATGCACGCCTTCTCTACAATGAAACACAAGTATACTTACCATCTGCACAAGACAATAAATTAGCATGTGTTCTATTCTATGCGATCATTGGTGTGATCGACACCTTAGGGACATATTTCAAGGATTAGCGGTGCGCCCTATCAGCCCGGGTATCAAGCCCTACTGGAGGTCCCGCAATGCATCGTGATGAGCACGAATCAAAATATTTCCCTCTGGATCGATACGATTCCAGTGCCCCGGAAAGCCATTTCGAGGAAATGCCAAACCTTGTGCACAAGTTGTCCCAGACCATGCAAATGCATGAACAATTCATATTATCATACAATGCATCAAAATAAACAAAGAAGTAAAGCAGCAATATATATCTCATGCAATAGTTCATATTTTCTCAACGCGGTGTTTCAATTTTGGTATCCCATAGGTCCAAACTCCATCCGAGGCACTAGGCCGCCACCAACAACCAATTCCCTTTATAAACAACTCAAGTTATAAGGTGTGCAAGCATATAGGAAAATTAGTTTACAAATCCCATGTTCCTTTCTTAGTGGCTGGCATGCATTATGGCAAGGATTTCCTAGGCGTCCAATCGGGCATCATCGAGTGAACATTTGAAACATTAGAGATGTGGGCATGAAAAAGTAGGAAAGAAGGGTCCAAACCACTCACTGGTTAAGGAAAAGGTAGCTGAAACACGAATCCCGCCTAGCGACGATCAAACGTCAGTTACGCGGACCTGCACAGCACGAGCACCAATTAGAATTCTTGCCTATCCTTACTTGCCGAACTCCCCAAGAATCAAAGCTCCAAACGATAAAACCAGCAGCGAAAACCAAGCAAATCGAAAGCAACACCAAATCAAAATCCCAAAGCGGCAATCAAGAAAACCAAGCAACCAAACATAAAAACTATTGGACTTGTTTCAATAGAGGCCTTTCCATGAGTTGGAAAGGATCATCGTATTTTGTCCGTGGCAAGAAGATGCTGAAGATCTAAGCTACGACTCAGACGGACTAGCCATAAGCCTAATTACATAGTGCACATCTCGGTCGGATAGGGATTTGAGGCACTACATAATATACTACTAAGAAAAAGTTTTGACCCGAAACTTAAGAACAAGGCCGACCCGAAACTTAAGAACAAGGCCCTACCTCCGACTGAATGAACAATAAAGGATACTTCTCCTTCATCTTCGATTCCATCTCCCAAGTTGATTCCCCAACTGTATGGTTCCGCCACAGCACGCGAACCAAGGACATCGTACGGTTGCGAAGTACTTTTTCCTTACGATCCAGGATCTGCGCTGGCTCCTCTGAGTATGACAAATCCGTGCGCAATTCCAATTGCTCAAAGCTAACCACATGACTTGGGTCATGCACATATTTTTGAAGTTGAGAAACGTGAAATACGTCATGCACTTCTGCCAAGGCGGGAGGCAGTGCAATCCGCTACGCCACAACTGTCACTCGTTCCAGTATCTCAAAGGGGCCGACAAACCGGGACTCAGTTTGCCCTTCACGTCAAAACGCATCATCCCACGCATCGGCGTCACTTTCAAGAAGACATGATCCCCGACCATGAACTCCAAAGGCCTTCTATGTGCATCAGCATAACTTTTCTGTTGGCTCTGTGCTATGCGGAGTCTTTCCCGAATCAAGCGAACTTTCTCAACTGCCTGCTCTACCAGCTCTGGCCCGAGTACCTGCCGCTCGTCGACTTCATCCCAACAGATTGGAGATCGACACTTGCGCCCATATAGTGCTTCGTACGATGCCATCTGGATGCTTGATTGGTGGCTGTTGTTGTACGCAAACTCTGCCAATGGAAGATGCGTGTCCCAACTAGTCTTTAAATCAATCGCACACAGCCGTAACATATCTTCAAGTATCTGATTTGTCCTCTCTGTCTGTCCGTCAGTCTACGGGTGATATGCGGTACTGAACTGTAGCTTGGTTCCCAAAGTAGACTGTAGGCTAGTCCAGAAATGAGATAAGAAACGTCCGTCACGGTCAGAAACGATTGAGACAGGTACTCCGTGTAATCGAATAATCTCATCTATGTAAATTTGTGCTAACCGATCGACGCTCCAAGTAACTTTTATAGGAAGAAAGTGGGCTGATTTGGTCAAACGATCAACTATGACCCAAATCGCATCATGCCCCCATGGCGTCTTCGGAAATCCCATAATAAAATCCATAGTGATGTTGTCCCATTTCCACTCGGGAATAGCGAGGTTCTGGAGCTCCTCGCCGGGCCTCTGATGTTCAGCTTTCACCTGTTGATAGGCCATGCACTGTGACACAAAGGTCGCCACATCTTGCTTCATACCGTGCCACCAGAAGGTCCCGTGCAAGTCCTTGTACATCTTAGTGCTCCCCGGATGTAAAGAATACTTCGCGTAGTGTGCTTCCACCATAATTTCCCTTCGGAGTTCTGGGTTGCTAGGAACACATAGCCTTCCTTTCATCTGTAAGGCCCCATCTTCGCCTGCCACAAAGTCAGATGTCTTCTCCGCCGAGATCAGTCCGCGTACCTTCGCTAAGAACTGATCGCCCTCCTGAGCTGATTTTATTTTATCCCGTAAACCCAGTTCAAGATGGAGTGGTGCCAGCTGCACTCCTTGATGCCGAAACAAGATGCCGCTTAAATTCCCGAAAGCTGGCTTCGCAGTCATCACCCCATTCGTATGCAATCCCTTTCTGAGTAAGGTGAGTCATAGGCAAGGCCAGTTTAGAAAAATCCTTCACGAACCTACGGTAGTATCTCGCTAGGCCCAGAAAGCTTCGAACTTCGCTGGCTGACGTAGGTTGTTTCCAGTCTACCACCGCCTCTATTTTCTTCGGGTCTACGGCGACGCCTTCGGCCAAGATGACATGACCAAGGAATGCCACGCTGTTCAACCAGAACTCATACTTGTTGAGCTTAGCGAACAACTGATGCTCTCGTAATATCTGCATCACGATCTTCAGGTGTTCCTTGTGCTCCATCTCGTTCTTGGAATAGATTAGTATGTCGTCTATGAAGACGACCACAAACTTATCTACAAACGGCCGAAACATGCGGTTCATCAGATCCATGAAAGCTGCAGGGGCATTCGTCAAACCGAATGACATCACGAGGAACTCATAGTGTCCGTAACGGGTTCTAAAAGCAGATTTTTGAATATCCTCTAATTTGATTTTCAACTGGTGATACCCTGACCTGAGATCAACTTTAGAGAAAACTGTTGTACCTTGTAGCTGATCAAACAAGTCATCTATCCTTGGCAATGGGTACTGATTCCGTACGGTCGCCTTATTCAGCTCTCGGTAGTCAACACACAGCCGTATGGATCCATCCTTCTTCTTCACGAACAGCACCGGAGTACCCCACGGAGAAACGCTTGGACGAATGTATCCTCGGTCCAACAGATCTTGTAACTGAACCTTAAGTTCCTTAAGCTCTGCTGGGGCCATTCGATAAGGTGCCTTCGATATCGGTCGCGAATCCGGAAAAGTGTCAATACTGAATTCGATCTCACGATCAGGAGGCATTCCAGGCAGCTCGTCTGGGAACACGTCGAGGAAATTTGTGATGACTTCAGCCTAAGCTGCATCTGTACATTCCTGTCGGGTGTCTCGAACGGAAGCTAAGTACCCTTCACAGCCCGAATGCAACATACGCCTAACCGAAATTGCTGATATCACCATTGCCGTATTCGGTGCAGCGCTGCACGAATAGTAGAAGTCTACCTCGCCGGGTAGACGGAATACGACTCGCTTCTCCGCGCACTCGATTGTTGCATGGCAAGCACCCAACCAGTCCATCCCGAGAATAATATCGTAATCCTTGATGTCTAGTACAATGACATCTAAGGAAAGCTTTCTTCCTCCGATGCAAATATAACCATCCCTACAGATCGCATGGGCGGGCATATCGACTCCCGAAGGGGTACTCATGCAAAGGCTCATATTTAAAGGAGTAGAAGCTAATTTATGCTCAACAGTAAAATCAGCAGATATGAAACTATGCGTAGCACCTGAATCGAATAAGACTCTAGCGGGCAAATCTCAGAAAAGCAAAGTACCTGTTACAACGGTGTCTGATACAGATGCCTCATCCCGAGTCAGTGCATAGACTCGGCCTTGAGCACCCTGGCGTTGTGGATTTACTGGCACAGCATTGGCATCACTTGCTGGAGGCCCCTTATTTTGATTCTCGTTCCTCTGATTCGGCTTGCCCTCTGGGCAGTTAAACTGTTTGTGGCCCAGACGACCACATTTAAAATATCCAGTAACCCGACATTCACTCACTTTATGCCCTGATTTGCCGCACCTGCTGTAGTTCGGTGATTGGGATTGACCCCTGTGATCAGACGTGTGCGAATGCTTTTGTGCTCCGGACCCTCCCGTTTCATGAGGACGTTTATTGTTATTGGTATAGGGGGTTTGCACCTCGACCTTTGGGAGAGGGCACCCAAAGATCCGCTCGCTGTTCAGGGCCGCTTCATAACATTCCCTGTAGGTCTGACATTTCTGGTTGATGACGTCCCTACGCAATTCGTCGTTCAAACCCTTCTGAAAATGATAGCACCACGCCTGCTGATTAGGCAAGAAGTGCCTCACAAACTTAGCTAGTTTAGCGAACACTGAGTCGTAATCGTCAACAGACAAACTTCCTTGCACCAGATTACTAAAGTCGTCTTCCTTCTGTTGACGCACGATCCGGAGAATATATTATTCAATGAAGGCAGATTTGAACATTTCCCAAGTAATTTTACAGTTGGGATTGGCATCATAAATCCCTTGCTTCGTGGCCTCCCACCAATCATAC
This sequence comes from Iris macrosiphon, assembly GCA_036927795.1. Lineage (NCBI taxonomy): Eukaryota > Viridiplantae > Streptophyta > Magnoliopsida > Asparagales > Iridaceae > Iris > Iris macrosiphon. The sequence continues at coordinate 104,578,462 of JAYESA010000012.1, read as the reverse complement.
GCACGCAGTTCCAGCTGAACCGATGCACAGGCCACTCGCTTGGATCCCCTGATGCCAACCAGGTTGAAGAGTCCTTCCAGTTTAGCAATCTACCCCATCACCACGTCTGACTCGGCTCGTCCGTTGAACGTTGGCGGATGCATTTTAGTGAACTCTGCCGCACGGCAGAAGTTCCTTGCTGGAGGCTGAGTCTCTTCTGACTCGTCTTCTACCGCCACGGCCGACAGCGTGACAGGCGTCACTGTGGCTGCCCCGTTGCTTGGTACCAGGGATGCAATCAGTTGCATCATTGTATCCATTTGCTTCTGTTGAGAAGCAAACTGTGCTTGTATGTTAGCCTGTTGGGTAACAGCTTGTTGTTGCTGCGCCTCCATGAGGTGCATAAGTCATTCCGCCATACCGGTTGAACCCGCTCCTCCGGATTCTCCAGAGCTTGCTGGATCGCTCTGAATGGGTTGAGCACTGCTGGCAGTTGCAGAGTTCTTCTTTGCCATGGCTACAAAAGAGAGTAGCTTATTAACACTCCAAAAATGATAGATTTTGTATCTATGGGCTCATTGTATAGGCGACTCATCTCATGCAGCAGACGCCGAACGCAACTCAATTGAGAGGCGCATCAAACTCCTTTATAATCTTTTGAAATCCCATGGAAGTAAAGCCTAGGCTCTGATACCAATATGTCACGCCCCGATCCCGAAAGGGTCAATCATCCTCGCTGGATCCTTCACGGAACCAATTCGTCCTCGCTGGGGCGTGATGCCGTACGAGCCTGGAGTTGCACTCGTACAAGGCAAGAACTTATAGTTATAGGAACCCATTTTGAAACATAATTTAGGAAAACATATTCACAGAGATTTAAACACAGTACAGGAAGAAACATGCTTTTTCATTGATAATTCAGAGTAATTTACATAGAGTTTATATTGATGCGCCTCTCGGCTACTTGATTTGCATTACAAAAAGATAACTCAAAAGGCAGGGCGCGCTCCATCAGATAGTCCACGTCGTTCATACATTACGCCCTTGTATAGGTTGAAAGTCCAAGCCTCCAAAATGATCTGACTCCAACTATACTTCAAAATAGAGGTGCTCCTAACGCCTCCTTGTCTATCCACTAGCGTTGCACCATCTGAGTGCCTAAAATAGTTGCCCACAATATGGGTCAGTACTCAACTTGTATTGGTGAGCGGGATGAACCCACTCGACTAAATCGATACTAGCTTATTAGGGGCGAGCATGCATTAAGATGAACTTCTATAAAGAAGCAAGTGAATTCAATTCATATCAGTTGCATGTTTTGATATGAATAAAAATAGCATTGAATCCAACCAGTGCATCGATTTCTTACTCAACCGATGCACGCCTTCCCTGCAACGAAACACAAGTATACTTACTATCTGCACAAGACAATAAATTAGCATGTATTCTATTCTATGCGGTCATTGGTGTGATCGACACCTTAGGGACATATTTCAAGCATTAGCGGCGCGCCCTATCAGCCCGGGTAGCAAGCCCTGCTGGAGGTCCCGCAATGCATCGTGACGAGCACGAATCAAAATATTTCCCTCCGGATCGATACGATTCCAGTGCCCCGAAAAGCCGTTTCGAGGAAATGCCAAACCTTGTGCACAAGTTGTCCCAGACCATACAAATGCATGAAAAATTCATATTATCATACAATGCATCGAAATAAATAAAGAAGTAAAGCAGCAATATATATCTCATGCAACAGTTCATATTTTCTCAACGCGGTGTTCCGATTTTGGTATCCCATAGGTCCAAACTCCATCCGAGGCACTAGGCCGCTACCAACAACCAATTCCCTTTATAAACAACTCAAGTTATAAGGTTTGCAAGCATATAGGAAAATTAGTCTACAAATCCCATGTTCCTTTCTTAGTGGCTGGCATGCATTGTGGCAAGGATTTTCTAGGCGTCCAACCGGGCATCATCGAGTGAACGTTTGAAACATTAGAGATGTGGGCGTGAAGAAGTAGGAAAGAAGGATCCAAACCACTCACTGGTTAAGGAAAAGGTAGCTAAAATACGAATCCCGCCTAGCGACGATCAAACGTCAGTTACGCGGACTTGCACAGCACGAGCACCAATTAGAATTCTTGTCTATCCTTCCTTGCCAAACTCCCCAAGAATCAAAGCTCCAAACGATAAAACCAGCAGCGAAAACCAAGCAAATCGAAAGCAACACCAAATCAAAATCCCAAAGCGGCAATCAAGAAAATCAAGCAACCAAACACGAAAACTATTGGACTCGTTTCAATAGAAGCCTTTCCATGAGTTGGAAAGGATCATCACATTTCGTCCGTGGCAAGAAGATGCCGAAGATCTAAGCTACGACTCAGACGGACTAGCCACAAGCCCAATTACGTAGTGCACATCCCTGTCGGATCGGGATTTGAGGCACTACAACCTGGATCTTCATCCGAAGAGAGATCGAAAGACTTTTGGAGGCACTAGCTGTCACATGGGCCCTGCAAAGTGCCCAACACTTAGGCGAGGACTTTCTACCTCAGCATCATCAGTTTCAGCATTCCCAGCCTCAGTAGTAGTATCATCCTTCCATCAGAGCACTAGCCCCGCAACAGCAGAAGCAGGTTCAAACTGCTATCATTTGTTCTTTCTGTAAGAGGCCAGGACATCATGTTGATATCTGCCACAAGAGGCTAGGACATTGCCTATCTTGTGGGTCTTCCACTCACCAAGTGAAAGACTGTCCCACGGCTTTCACTCATCCAGGACCAGCCCCAGCCCAGCCAGGACCACCACCAGGACCTCAGCAGAGGGTCCCACCCCTCCCGACCGAGCAACAGAAATTTAAACAACACCAGCAGCAACGCAGAGTACTACCTCAGGGGCGAGCCTTTGCTATGGCCGTTGAGGAGCCAGAGACTGTAGCAGATGTCATTACAGGTTCACTTCTACTCTATTTTTTTCCACCACTGCATTATTTGACTCTGGTGCTTCTGATAGTTTTCTGTCAGTCAAGTTCATGCGTAGACAGTACAGTACCAGCCTTCTCTAGGAGAAATTACAGGATCATGACTGGTGGCGGTACGATAACAGTCAACGATATCTGCGATTTCCTTATTACCATAGCAGACAGAGAATTTAAAGCCAAGCTCCTCGTAATGCCACTCCTTGGATTCGACATAGTCCTTGGGATGGACTGGTTGAGTGAGCACTTCGTGGTTATCGATTAGCATCGAGTATTATCTTTAGTCCGCCAGGAGAGCCCCAGTTCGAAGTCAGGAGAGAAGCTAAAGCAAGGATTGAAGGGGTCAATTATGGAGCAGTAGCAGAACAGAATCTGATAGAGACATAGAATTCACCACTGACTTAATCTAAGGAGCAGCAAATGTCTCACAGAACTATTATAGGATTAATCCTAAGGTGTCAAAGGAGATAAAAGAGCAGATTAATGAACTTATAGAGAAGGGTTTCATTCAGTCTAGTGCTTCACAATGGGGAGCACCAGTACTTTTTGTACCCAAGAAGGACGGGACAGTTAGGATGTGCATAGACTACCGGGCCCTGAACAATATCATAATTAAGAATAAGTATCCACTGTCCCGGATAGATAAGCTTTTTACCCAGTTGAGTGGTGTGAAGGTATTCTCCAAGATAGATTTGAGGTCAGGGTATCACCAAGTAAAGGTCAGAGAGCAAGACATTCCAAAGACGGCCTTCAACACCAGATATGGGCAGTACGAGTTTCTAGTAATGTCCTTTCAGACTTACCAATGTCCCAGCAGTATGCATGAAACTCATGAACAAGGTCTTCTACCAATATTTGGACAAATTCGTAGTGGTTTTCATTGATGATATCTTGATATACTCCATAACCCCGAAAGAACATGAGGAGCACTTAAGTATAGTTCTTGAAACTTTGAGGAAATAGAAGTTTTACGAAAAACTCTCCAAGTGTGAATTTTTCCTAGACAGTAGAATTTATAAGGCACATAGTGACAGGAGATGGTATAGCAGTAGATCCGAAAAAGATTGCAGCTGTGGAGTCGTGGGCTACTCCAAGCTCAGTAGCTGAAGTTAGAAGCTTCTTGGGATTAGTAGGCTACTACAGGAAGTTTGTACAAGACTTTAGCAAGATTGCAGAGCCAATGACTAAGCTTACCAGGAAGGATCAGGAGTTTGTATGGACCGAAGCATGTCAGGCAACTTTTGATGAGTTGAAGAAAAGGTTGACCACAGCTTATGTCTTAGCTTTACCTTCAGGATCAAGAGAATTCGTCATTTATAGTGATGCATCTGGAAAAGGACTGGGATGTGTGCTAGAACAGAACAAGAAGGTGATAGCCTATGCTACTAGACAACTAAGGCCTCATGAAAAATAATATCCCACACATGACCTGGAGCTTGCAGCGGTCATCTTTGGCTTAAAGCTTTAGAAGCACTACTTGTACGAAGAAAAAGTGGAGATAACACATACCACAAAAGCCTACAATATGTTCACTCAAAAATAACTAAATATGAGACAGAGAAGGTGGCTTGAGCTTATAAAGGACTTTGACATCATTCTTCAGTATCACCCAGGGAAGGCAAATGTAGTAGTAGACTTACTTAGCCGATATCCGATAGCGATGTTTCTGACTATGGATAGGCATCTTCTAAAGGAATTGGAGAAGCTGGGGATAGAGGTCATCATCGCTGGAGTTGACGGGCAGCTAATGAACATGTAAGTCCAGTCTAGCCTTATAGAGAAGATCAAGAAGACTCAGTTTCTAGATGAGAGTCTTCGCAATATCATAGTCCAAGTACAGGCAGGATTTCTTGAGGACTTAATCCTCGCAGGAGACTGGACACTTAGGCATGGCACCAGGTTCTGTGTACCCAGTGGTAGCTTAAGAGGAGATTATACACGAGGCCCGCCAATTCCAATACTCTATCCACCCAGAAGCAACAAAGATGTACAAAAACCTAAAAGAGCATGTATGGTAGTACGGAATAAAGAGACGTAGCTAGGTTCATCTCGAGATACTTGGTATGCCATTAAGTAAAGGAAGGACGCCAGAGACCAGAAGGCTTTCGCCAACCCTTACCCATTCTGAAATAGAAGTAGGAGCATATTACTATAGATTTTATCTCGAAATAATCACGATCACCAGGTGAAAAAGATGCTATATGGTTAATTGTAGACAGGTTGACCAAAGTCGGTAAACTTTATTACCTTCAAGGTTGGACTGTCGACAAATAAGCTAGCGGAACTCTACATGAGGCAGATAGTGAGGATTCATGGAGTTTCGGTCAGCATTGTCTCCGATAGAGACAACAGGTTCACCTCACACTTCTGGAAGAGCCTAGAGGGGAGTCTCGGCACTCAACTAAAGTTCAGCACAGCCTACCGTCCTCAGACAGATGGACAGTCTGAGAGGACTATCCAGACCATAGAAGACATGTCGAGGACTTGTGCCTTGGACTTTAGTGGTTCTTGGGAAGACCATCTGTACTTGGTAGAGTTTGCATATAACAGTTACCAAGCTAGTATTGGTATGACACCATTTGAGGCATTGTATGGTCGTAGATTCCGTGTACCCTTATCTTGGAATAATATAGGAGAGAGAGCCTTGCTTGGACCAGATATGATAGTTGATGCTACGGACAAGGTCAAGTTGATCAGAGAGAGGATCTGGGTAGCTCAGGACAGGCAGAAACACTGGGCAGATAATAGCAGACGACCATTAGAGTTTACAGATGAAAATAGTCTTTTTGAGGATTTCTTCTACCCGTGGAACCATCATATTAGGGAGAGGGAAACTAAGTCCAAGATTGAGGATTTCCAGATACTAGACAAGGTTGGTGTAGTCGCATACAGGCACTACCACCCACCTTGAGGGAGTACACAATGTATTCTACGTATCTCAGCTTCAGAGGTACATTGCAGATCCTAGCCATGTGCTAGACCGTTCGAAACTTGAGGTAGGACCCAGTCTCACATATTCAGAGCAGCCAATTGAGATCCTGGATCACAGGGAGAAGAGGCTGCAGAATCTAACCATCCCTCTTGTCAGAGTTGCATGGAGACATACTCTCCAGGAATCTACTTGGGAGAGAGAACGAGATGAGGGAGAAATACTCGTACCTATTCCAAGACTGATGTACTTACCCTTTCCTTTTCTTCTTCACTCCTAAAAATTTCGAGGACGAAATTTTTAAAAGGAGAAAAAATTTGTAACTCCTCTTTTCTAGAAATATCCAATAAATAAATTTTCTAGATAATTTTGTTAGCTTAATAATAATAATAATAGTAGTAGTAGTAATAGTAACATTAATGATAATAACCGTGATACTAATAATGACAAGTAGTAATCATGGTAATTATATCAATAATAATGGAAAAAGGTGGCAAGGAATAGCAACTTAATATTAGGGAGGAGGGCATCTTAGTAATTAGGGAGATTAGAAATTTATCATCTGCCTAATTAAAGATTTCTAGAAACATCTCCTAACTATCCTAACTACCAACTAACTAACTAACTTGTAACCAACTCTCAACTACCTTGGCCTATAAACTTCCATCAAACCCTATAAATACCCCTAATGTTTCTATTGGAAAATCATTCCACTAATGGTTCCACTCATTTCAATTCAATACCGGCCCATTTTTTCCACTGATCCACTCTCGGCCCATAGTTTCCATTGCTAGGTTTAAGTACCCAACAGAAGGAAAGTTTGTTTTCCCGCCAAACGTCATTAAGCTCTCGATCGAGCTCGAGAGGAAGCTAGGCCATAGCGGACTGAGCGAGTCGTTGACCCCGAAGCTCTGTTGGCGAGCGCCTTCTCCACTGCGATCTCGCCTCCCCGCCGACAGAGCTTCTTCCTCTCCGACGACTACGTGCCCGGGACCAATCGTCGAGCTCTGCCGATCGAGACGAACTCGAACTCAGTAGATGTCGGTCTCGATTCCTTAGTCCAATCATCATTCCTTTGATTTTGATCGATTTCGACTCTGTTCAAATCGTCTCCAAGTTTGGCTAACTGAGGGATCGGGCAGCAGTTCGACAAATTGTGTGGTGAGCTCTCGATTCGATCTCGTTTTCTTTTTATCCGATTAAGTTTCTGATCGATTCGTTCTTCTTTAACTCTGATTCCTTATCGAAATCCAGTTGATCGTACGGTTGATTGTTATGTGGAAGAACAGAGACGTTTGAGTCGGAGGAGCGGATCGGTCGAGCAGTTGGAGATTCGTGAACGAAATCCAACCCGAATTATCAGTATGTTTTCTAAACCCTAGTTCTTGTTTTCTTGATTCTACTCTCTAGATTCCGTGCATAAAATTAATCAGAATTAACAAGTAATTCTTTGAGCAATTCGTCTCCTATTATGCACTCTAACCATTGAATGCAATGCTTGAACCGGAGTTTGAGCCAAACTGGACATGCAGGGCTCATGTCGGACTCCAGGAGCTCTGGCCTTCGTGTTCGAGTTAGGGATCTTCATTTTAGGTTTGTGTTCTTGCTTTCTTTCTGTCCTTGAATGTCTGCCTTGTTTAGTTTAGACACTAGGTTAGTGTCAGCGGGTCGACACTTGTGTCGTATCGGAATCGCATGGACTCGAGATTGAGTATACTGGGCACTGAAGTATCAGGTTGTACGTAGGTGGCAGTAGTATTCATTATCAAGTATTAGAGTGCTTTGTGTTTTCCATTTGCAAGTTCTTCTTGAAAGATATGCTATCAAAATTCAAACCTAACGTTCAGTTGGATAGGTATGACCTAGGGCTAAACTCAGTATTGGCGGCCGAGTCATGGACTTGGTATTGAGATCAGGTCCAACCATATTGAACAGAGTTTGTGGGTTCCTAGGTTAAATTCATAGGCTTAGGTCAGTTCATGGAGAGCTAAGCTCGTTGGGCTCTGAGCTAAGGATTGGGCTAACCAGTATGGACCGGACTAGCACTGCTGGGTTGGAATAGGTGCACTGGACCTGGGTCGGGCCTAAGTCCAAAAAGGGACTAGGATCCGATACCAAAGTATTCATTGACCTAATAATTGAGTTAATTGATGATGAGTTAATTACTAAACAGGTTTAAATAGTTACAAGTCTAGAAATGGTTTAATAATTAGCTAAGGAATTTGTTAATAAACCGAGATTTAAGAGAGAATAAATTAATGATTTTAAAAATAATTATCTAAGAGATATTTGTGTCTTTTGACACTGCTAGCGAAGACTTGGACTTGACCACTTCTACATATTCAGGCAATTACACTACGATTGACCATTTACTTTGTATTTTTGTTTTGCACTGATTTCATATTTGACACTTGATTGGCACGGATTATTGTACATTAATTGCATTATCGGGGCAAAAAATTATTTAGTCTATATGTGGCTAATCCCCCTTGGTGTAATCTGTAAACTGGACACGTGTACAAATTACAAAATGAGTATGACATACAAATTACAAAATGAGTAATTCACATAAGAGTATATGAATATGTTATACTCATTAACATACACATGCCATACTCTTCTCATTAGTGTAATTATAAATTTAGGACTAAATGAGTATGTGAATATATCATACTTATTCCAAAATTCACAATACACATTTTGAAGGGAAAAGAATAAAGTAATAAGAAGTTTAAATGAGTATGACATATGTAAATTTTGGAATATGAAGAGCTTTTGACATATTAGAGCTTTTGGTATATCATAGAAATAAAATAAGTTAGAAATAGTGCCAACTTTAAATTTTTAGAAGTTGATCCTGAGCCTAATAACTAGCAACTGACATATATCATTATTTCTATTAAGTTTTTAGAAGTTGATCCTCACATATAACATTATTTCTATTAAGTTTATTTTTAATTCTCTGAAAAGGAATTCAGGTGCTGAAAAAGAATTCAGGTGCTCTATGGGGGAGATCCTGAGCCCAGCCACTAACATTAGATCTCTTCTTGATTTCTATTATTTTAAAACTTGTATCTATGGTGGATTTTAGTATATCTTTCTTCTTCATCTTCTAGAGATTTTGATTTCATTTTTTACTATTGTTAAACTTTTAGAAGTTAATCTTGAGCCTAGCAACTAGCATAATGTATTATTATTTCTATTAATTTTGGTTAAATTGTAACCTAATACCCTAAACTATCCAACTTTGACAACTTGATATCCTAAACTTTCAAAATAGGTAACTTGATATCCTGGAGAAAAAAAAATCAAAAATGCCCCCTCTCTCTTCCCCGGCCCCTACCCCCTCCAATCTCCCGACACCCCGCCCACCAGCCCCCTTCCCCCGCCCACCAGGATACCTCGCCAGCGGGCGCGCTCAGCCCGCGCCTGCACGCCTCTACTGCTGTAATGTCCCGCAACTGTACGGTGCATTATGCTTAGTCGGATTAAATGAGCCAATGGTTGGTTATATTTTGATTAGTTGGATTTGGGAGAAAGTATTAATTTGAGTTGATTTTCTTGTGTTGATGGTTACATATATTCAGTGCAATCAGAGAAAGTTCCTCGCACTGGCTGAGGTATGGATGACATGAATGGAATCAGTGTGTTCTTACAGAGCAAGTGTAGAGATAGCTGAATTTAAGCCATAATATCGTCTTCCTTAGTTCGAATGGTCAGATAATTTGGAGAGCATGACATGCTCGTACGGTCATACCAATTGAGTAGATCGTGCTTCGTATCGGACCACGGATTCAAGAAATCAGTCCTATCGACAAGGCAGAGTGTTAGCGGATTCAACTTGGTGAGTTGGCTCTGTCCCTTCTCCTCTACTCTTTCATGCTTAATAATATGGAAAACACATAATAATTTGAACACTTAGACTGGAATATTGGAAATACCGTATAATGGCATGTATAGAGTGTGCGCCATTTGGAATGATAGAATTTGTGGCTTAAGTTGGACTTATGTTTGGGCAGTAAGGGATTTGAGTGGATCATCTTGGTAGGAGCATTCTGAGTACTTCCTCGAGTGAGCGAGCATGCGTTGCACACGAGTATCACGTTGGACGCTTTGTCAAGCAAAGCGTGTAGTTGTAGTTTGAAATCAGGTAACTATATCGGAGAGGGCATTGTGCCAATGTTAGGGCATTGTGCCACAGAGCATTCAGAACGAGGTATTGCACCAATCATAGTACTATGTCGCGAAGGGGCTATAATGACCCATTTCGCTCAAGCGGACAACCGATTCAAACGACACAAGTACAACAAACTGACCCACTTTGCTCAGCGAGAAGACTCGTTTGAGGCAAAGTATTCCAGACTTGGCCCTTCAGGAGTTCAGACTTAGACTTTCAAATTCTCGTTCAGAGTATCGGTCGACCGAGATGAATCATCGCTAAGGTGGGTGGCTACGATGAACGTGTCTTTGCTTAGCCAGCACACTTAAAATATGGACGATACATGCTAGTCGCTAGGTGAATCACCCCTTGCATGCTAATAAAGAATATAATACACCTAGCTAAGGAGATAATCTCATCTTGTAATGCTTGTGTTAGAACATAAAAATAAAACTTGGCTTATAACTTGGACCCTCGTTGTCACGCCCCAGTCCCAAAATATCAAGGGACTAGCCACGTGGCAATGGCCAGCAGCACATACCTATGGGCAAACCCAATTTAATGGAACCATCAAGATGTACTTAGGCTATAGTACAACAATAAAGGTCTACTAATCTCATCCACAAAAATAAATACATCTATATCAACAAAGTAAAATATAATCATCATCAAGTCACAAGTAAATAAATCAGGGAACAACTCGATAACAAGTCTGATACAACTGTTCATTAAACAAGAATTTTAATAGCATCAAAGACTGAGTATAGAAGAAGCATATACTCAGGAGAAATCCTCGACAATCACCTCATCCTCGGTTCCTGGTACTGCTCCAATGTATGCACCTGTTCCTGCTTCTACTCCTGCTAATGCTCCAGTCCCGTATACCTCGGGATAGATCTTGCCTGCTAATCATGGGGACATAATCTGGATCCAGGTCCTCAGGGGACATAGCAAGGTACAAGAATAACTCAAGTCATAAATAATATAGTGCAACAATAAATGAATCAATAGGGTAAACTAGGTAACCATCTAAGTGATATGCAAGATGAAAGCATCATTAGAACTCAGGCTGAGACCACTACAAGCTCGGTGTCGGGGAGCCAGTAGCAGAGATATCGCTAGTAGAGTGCCTAGCTCTGATGTAGAGTCTGAGGCCTCATAATAAATAAATATATATATATATAAATCAGCCTGTAGCATGTGTGTCTCTTCCCACCCAATGTAATCACACATCTCATATCCATGACACACAAGTTCATATCTAATGCAACAAGTCATAATGATATCTAAGCATGTATAAAGTAGAAGTCATGAAACCTGTATCCTATACAGAATTATCATGAATATCTCAGGAAAATTCTGTCTCATAAATAGTATCAGGTGTCTTGAGGTATGTCGTACTTGATAAGGCAAGCACGAGAATGCATAGGGTCTCGGTATCCATGTCTAGGTGACGTTACACAACACTGCGTACAGTGTTGACACCCAAATATTATTCGGATGCTAAGTATTGTCACACGGTCCTAGGTTAAATTTGTACAACATATAAATAAATCAAGATAACAATATGAATCAGGTACTGCAAGTTTTGGCAAGGTACACTTGCCGGGGGTTCTAACTCCAACTGTAGCTCTGGTATCAGTGGGATTTGTAGGTACTCCTCTGGTTGCTGAAATAGACATCACTATTAGATTTAGAAGACATCAAATAGCTAGAAATTCCTGTCCTTGAGTCCAATTTGGACACAGGGGCAAAAATGACAGTTTCTGATCAAAGGGAGGTCCACATGTGGCCTACTTCGTACCGAAAAATGTGTCAGAGACAATGTTCTACAAATTCACCAAACTTAGTATCCACAAGTCCAGAACGAAGATACGAACCCAACGGAATATCCAGAACTGGATTCCGATGAGCCGATCATAAAATTGCCCGTCAAGTGGAGCCGTGGGGCCCACGATACGTGATTTTGTCAACGTTCTCAGAATCGAACCAAACTTGGGTCACAGGAGCAACATATTTGTAAACCCCCTTGACCAAATTAGGTTTACTTAACTTAGATAAAGAGACTAGGTTTAATTGAGAGACAATTAGAGTTTGTTTATAGTATTTTAGAATTTTGTACAACATGATATCTCCTAGTGCACCCTACCGTTGCTTCGATAATTGGAACACCTCACTAGCCATTACCTTCCTACGAATTCTATACACTTTTCCTAGACGTGCCAACCTACCATTCTGACCCTTGTATAACTCATGACCACCCTCTCTTGTGCTATATTTTAGTCGCACAACAATCACCGCGGAGGTATTTATTTTAATTCTAAATAAAATATGACTTTGTACCCCTGTGCGTTCCAATCAAAATTGGAGGCACAACCTTGACCATTTTGTGCAACCCGAATTTTATTAATATTTTTGCCGAATCCTCTATGTCCTTGACACTTGTGCCCACCTAACTTTAATCCCATGTACTTCTAATTAATTCCAGAATACCGTGCACGGTATTTTAATTAATTAAAACCCAATTTTCGTCTTTGTGCAATTTTCCTAATTATTGGGCATTCTTATGCAAAAATATATTGAGGTGTCCACACCATTGGACAATGCATGAAGAAAACCCAAATTTCCCTTTCACATGAATTTTTTCCATAATTTTTTGGAATGTACAAACGCACAATATCGCCCCTCAATTGAACCTAGCATTTAATTTAATTAATTCAAATTATAGCCCTCCCAAACATTCCCCTATGAGCCCAAGGCCCAACCCAAGAGGATGTTGACCAAAGTCAACTTTTCCTAGTTTAAACCAAGCCCTACATGTGTATAAATACAACTCCTCACCCCCTTTTTTATTATTTTCCCAAAAACCAACTCAACCCAAAACCCTAGTCGACCACCCCCATTTCCCGACTCCCCTCCTCCCTCCTCCGACCGGATCTCCAGGCCGCCAAAGCGACCACCTCCTCCGCCTGGCCTACCCCTAGCCGCCGGAACACCCTCCCCCGGCCACCTGCACAGACACCGCCGTCAACCACCACTCGCACCACCGCACCAACTCCGCCAACACCATCTCTTGCACTATCATCAACACCAACCCAATCGACCCGACCACCCTGCCATCCCCCTCAGCCCGTCGCTACCTCTACCAGCAATACCACCCCAAAACCACTGTCCACCTCCTGACCACCTCGCCGACAGACCCCCAACCGCCCAGCCGCCGCTGCCGCCGCTGCCGCAGCTGCTACAACTGATGCTGTGACTACTGCTGCTGCCATTGTTCCTGTACAACCTGTCGGAGCTCCGCCGCCCCTCGCCGATGACGACGTGCATGGCGGAATACCCCCAGACACGACACAGTAGGTACGAATTTATATAATATATAATTGTATATATATGTATATATATACAACATATTGTGTAGTATTGTATAAACACATGAATGTATAATGTAATGTTACTATATATATATATATATATATATATATATATATATATATATATATATATATATATATATATATGTAAATTATGTATATATATGTATAAAATATAAGTATTATAATTGTGGTTATATACATATGTTATTTAAATGTGTATCCTATGTAAATAATAATTATGTATATATTTTATGGACACATGTTGTTATTTCAGATATTATGTATATACGTATATATGTTATATTTGTATAGTTATATATGTACATATGTTTATTTAATATATGTAATTATGTTATTAATTATTTAATGTATATGTGTGTACATATGTTATGTATATGTGCAGGTACTATGTTAGCATAAGTAATTAAGCATAGTATAAATGTAGAGGTTTATAATCATTGTTATCTGTTCGTAGGCATCCGAGACGGTGTTACCTTGACTGTTGGTTCCGGAGCATTGATTGCGCACACCAGAGTTTCAGGCAAGTATACCTTGCCTTGTTGTACTGTTTAAATTCTGTATTGTTAGCTGCGTATTTATTATTTAAATTATGCACGTCCGAGAGAGACTTTGGTGCAGTCAACGAATGCGTTGACGTTAGGACTTGCGTCTGACTTAGAGTCTAGTGGACCTACCTAAAGTTGCGGACTTGCGTTGATATTTGGCTGCCGTAGTTTCAGAGTAAACTGCAGGGCCGTGAGCCTCAGTGTTACCCGGTTATGGGACATGTGTTACCCCGTTATGGGCTCAGGTTACCCAGGTATGGGATCAGTGCTACCCGATTATGGGAGTATATGCTTGTCGATACATCCGATAGAGATTACTAGCTGTGCGCTATCATGATCGGTGATGTAGTCAGCATATACACTTGGTATCCAGTTTATATCTAATGCCAGATACATAGCCTCTGGCTCGACGCTACGCTTTATACCTTTCACCTACCCATACGTACCAAGGTTGTCTTCAAAGTGCATTTCACTTAGCTGGTTAGTTCACCCTTGAGTTTTCACAGTATTTACTTTATGGCATGCATTTTTGTATCTTGTTATGTCCCTCTGAGGACCTGGCCCTTTCCAGATTTGGACGAGACATATTACCCCACAGTGTATTGAGCCGGACAGGAGATGAGGTACGCTACCGAGGAAGAGCTAGAGGTGTTACCGTCAGAGTTTCCATGATCAGTTGGTAGGCCTTCTGTCTAGGATTTGATGCATCCTTATCTAGTCAGCCGATGCCCTAGTCATTATTTATTTTATCTGTCATTCAGTACTTTTATTTTGTCATAGTAGTGGGTTTGTTCCCACCAGACATCTTGGGTTGTACTTTGATATTTCAACTAATGTTTATTTCTAGTATTTATTTTAGTATTCTTTGCTGTTTATATTTGTGGATGAGATTAGATTACCCATTGTTGATTGATATTAGACTTGTTAGTATTTTAGGACAGCGTAGCACGCTTCGATAGGATCCATTAAATTGGGATATCCTTCGGAGATGTGTCAGCTGACCAATGCCACGTGGCCTGGTCCTGTGTATTTTGGGACTGGGGCATGACATAGTTTTAGTGGTGGCCCATGCAGGTCTCTGTTTATCGCTTGTGGTATGGTAACATGTCCAGCGAGCCTGCAATATGATAGAAAGTATTAGATCTCATCCACTTTGATTACCGCCTTTGAACCTCCTTCGCATTTGGTTAATTGAATATCTGTATCCCATTTGTTATTCCCGTACTCTTTTAATGAAGTTATATTTCTTGCAGCAAGATGAACTTGCACAGTGGACGAGGAGCACCCAGTGCCATGGTGCCAACCGACACCACCCAAGGAGAGAAGGTACCCCAAGGACTACCTGGAGGACAACCACTGTTACAGGCCCCACTGATACAATGGCGCGAGACTTCTCAGGGCGATCCTACACAGCAGCACGAGGGACAGACTTCCCAGATGATCCCCATGCGGCATTTCGAGGGCCAAACTTTAGGAGCTACACCGATACCACAAACCGAGAGGCCGACATCCGAGGAGACACCTACTGCACAGCCGGAGGTCCCATTACCACCACCTCCATCTTATCCACCTTAAATGCCACAAGCAGATGGACAACCGCAGATACTTCAGTTCTTTCAGGCCATGATGCAGGCACAGTGGCATCAGACCGAGACGTTGAGACAGAGTTTGATAGCAGTCCTAGAGAGGACACCTGCCCCAGCACCCGTACCAGTACCTCCACCAACTCAGGCAGTTGGTACTGTACGATGGTTCCGCCAGATGGGCCCGGATACTTTTTCGGGCAACGAGACTGCAGAGGAGATCTCTGATCGGGTCGCCAACACAGAGATGCTACTAGAGGCTTCACAACTGCATCCAGACCTTTGGATGACCGCAGTGAGGGCCCAACTAAAAGGCAATGCCCATCATTGGTGGGATTCTATTGAGCGCAGTGTAGGAAAGAACCAGACGTGGGAACAGTTCTTAGAATACTTCAATGTGAAGTATTTCCCAACTACAGTCAGAAATGCTCTGTACTCCCAGTTCCTGTATGTAGAACAAGGGAACATGACTGTTGATGCATACGATACAAATTTTAGCCGACTCAGCAGATTTGGTATTGTCCTGATACCCAAAGATCTAGAGAGGGCCCAAAGATTCCATCACGGCCTTACTTTCGAGTTATAGAGGTACACTACCACTCAAACGAGGATTTCTTACGAGGAGGTTCTTTCAGAGGCAAGGATCCAGGAGGCTATCGGCAGAGGAGCAAGACGTTCCAGCATGACCACACAAGCCAAAGCTCAGCCCAGAGTAGGAGGATCGATCCGTCATCCAGGAGTGCAGACACAATAGGAGACAGTGCCGTATTAGCAGAAAGAGCAACCGACGTGTCACTTTTGCAGAAAGAAGGGACATATTCAGAAGGATTACAGAAGAAGATTAGGACTATGTTTGAGGTGCGGATCAAATCAACATCAAGCTCAGGAGTGTTCCCAGTATGTCGATAGAGCCCAACAGATAGAGCAGAGGTCAGCTCCACCAGTCCTAGGTACATCCATAACATTGATTGATGATTGATAGCTTATTATGTGTTCTTTTAATTTCGAGGACAAAATTCTTATAAGTTGGGTAAATTATAAACCTCCTTGACCAAATTAGGTTTACTTAACTTATATAAAGAGACTAGGTTTAATTGAGAGACAATTAGAGTTTGCTTATAGTATTTTAGAATTTTGTACAATATGATATCTCCTAGTGCACCCTACCGTCGCTTTGATAATTGGAACACCTCACTAGCCATTATCTTCCTACAAATTCTATACACTTTTCCTAGACATGCCAACCTACCATTCTGACCCTTATATAACTTATGATAACTCCCTCTTGTGCTATATTTTACTCGCACAACAATTGCCGCGGAGGTATTTATTTTAATTCTAAATAAAATACGACTTTGTACCCCTGTGCGTTCCAATCTAAATTAGAGGCACAACCTTGACCGTTTTGTGCAACCCAAATTTTATTAATATTCTACACCGAATCCTCTATGTCCTTGACACTTGTGCCCACCTAACTTTAATCCCATGTACTTCTAATTAATTCCAGAATACCGTGCGCGGTATTTTAATTAATTAAAATCCAATTTCTGTCTTTGTGCAATTTTCCTAATTGTTGGGCATTCTTATGCAAAAATGCATTAAGGTGTCCATACCATTGGATAATGCATGAAGAAAACCCAAATTTTCCTTTCACATAAATTTTTTCCATAATTTTTTGGAATGTGCAAACGCACAACATCGCCCCTCAATTGAACCTAGCATTTAATTTAATTAATTCAAATTATAGCCCTCCCAAACATTCTCCTATGAGCCCAAGGCCCAACCCAAGAGGATGTTGACCAAAGTCAACAATTCCTAGGTCAAACCAACCCCTACATGTGTATAAATATAACTCCTCACCCCCCTTTTTCATTATTTTCCTAAAAACTAACTCAACCCAAAACCCTAGCCGACCACCCCCATTGCCCGACTCCCCTCCTCCCTCCTCCGACCGGATATCCAGGCCGCCACAGCGACCACCTCCTCCGCCTGGCCTACCCCTAGTCGCCGAAATACCCTCCCCCGGCCACCTGCACAGACACCGCCGGCAACCACCACTCGCACTACTGTACCAACACCGCAACACCATCTCTTGCACCATCATCAACACCAACCCGATCGACCTGACCACCCTGCCATCCCCCTCAGCCCATCACTACCTCCACCAGCAACAGCACCCCAACACCACCGTCCACCTCCTGACCACCTCGCCGACAGATCTCCAACCGCCCAGCCGCCGCTGCCGCCGCTGCCAACTGCTGCTGCAATTGCTGTTGTGACTACTGCTGCTGCCATTGTTCCTGTGCAACCCGCCGGAGCTTCGCCGTCCCTCACCGGCGACGACGTGCACGACGGACATCCCCCCAGACACGACACAGTAGGTACGAATTTATATAATATATAATTGTATATATATGTATATATATACAACATATTGTGTATAAATTAGTATAATATATATATATATATATATATATATATATATATATATATATATATAGTATATATATACTATATAAATTGTGTATTTATGTATATATATAATACATAATTACATATGGTGTGTAAAATTATGTATAATGTATATATAATATGTATTTATGTATAGAGTATATTGTATAGAATGCATATTAATGTATTTATAATGTATAAAATAATTATTTTCAATATATATGTATATATATGTATTTCATATTTTATGTATATAAAAGTATTTATGTTGTTATATATATATATATATATATATATATATATATATATATATATATATATATATATATATATATATATATATATATTATGTATATACGTAAATATGTTATTAAATTATATTATATATATATATGTAATTGTATATATATGTATATATGATAAGTAAGTATATAGTATATTTATATATTTAATGTATTATTTTATGTATAAATATAGGTATTGTATATATATATATATATATATATATATATATATATATATATATGTAAATTATGTATATATATGTATAAAATATAAGTATTATAATTGTGGTTCTATACATATGTTATTTAAATGTGTATCCTATGTAAATAATAATTATGTATATATTTTATGGATACATGTTGTTATTTTTGATATTATGTTTATACGTATATATGTGTTATATATGTATAGTTATATATGTACATATGTTTATTTAATATATGTAATTATGTTATTAATTATTTAATGTATATGTGTATACATATGTTATATATATGTGCAGGTACTATGTTAGCATAAGTAATTAAGCATAGTATAAATATAGAGGTTTATAATAATTGTTATCTGTTCGTAGGCATCCGAGACGGTGTTACCTTGACTGCTGGTTCCGAAGCATTGCTTGCGCACACCAGAGTTTCAGGCAAGTATACCTTGCCTTGTTGTACTATTTAAATTCTGTATTGTTAGCTGCATATTTATTATTTAAATTGTGCGCGTCTGAGAGAGACTCGGGTGCAGTCAACGAAGGCGTTGACGTTAGGACTTGCGTCTGACTTAGAGTCTAGTGGACCCACCTAAAGTTGCAAAGTTATCGGTATGACTCCCCAGGCCTTGACACGTATTATTCCACGTCCCAGAGTGAGTTCATGTAGGGACACGTACCTCATTCTCGCCTGGCCATCGGTGTGAGCAGCACGTATGACGGTATTTAGTTTAGTTGTTTATTACTCTATAGACTTGTATTATAGTATAAGGTGTACACATCGTGTTTGTGACTTGTACATTGACATTGAGCGGGGAAGACAATTAGTAGGCGTATGGGACAAACATTTGGCTGCCGTAGTTTTAGAGTAAACTATGGGGCCGTGAGCCTCCGTGTTACCCGGTTATGGGATATGTGTTACCCGGTTATGGGCTCAGGTTACCCAGGTATGGGATCAGTGCTACCCGATTATGGGAGTATATGCTTGTCGATACATCCGACAGAGGTTACTAGCTGCACGCTATCATGATCGGTGATGTAGTCAGCATATACATCTGGCATCCAGTTTACAGCTAATGCCAGATACATAGCCTCTGGCTAGACGCTACGCTTTATACCTTTCACCTACCCATATATACCAAGGTTATCTTTAAAGTGCATTTTACTTAGCTGGTTAGTTCACCCTTGAGTTTTTACAGTATTTACTTTATGGCATGCCTTTTTGTATCTTGATGTTCGTCTGAGGACCTGGCCCTTTTCAGATTTGGATGAGATATATTATCCCACAGTGTACGAACCCGGACAGGAGATGAGGTATGCTACCGAGGAGGAGTTAGAGGTGTTACCGTCAGAGTTCCCGTGATCAGTTGGTAGGCCTTCTGCCTAGGATTGGATGCATCCTTATCTAGTCAGCAGATGCCTAGTCATTATTTATTTTATCTGTCATTCAGTACTTTTATTTTGTCATAGTAGTGGGTTTGTTCCCACCAGACATCTTGGTTTGTACTTTGATATTTTAACTGATGTTTATTTCCAGTATTTATTTTAGTATTCCTTGCTGTTTATATTTATGGATGAGATTAGATTACCCGTTGTTGATTGATTTTAGACTTGTTAGTATTTTAGGACAATGTAGCACGCTTCGATATGATCCATTAAATTGGGATATCCTTCGGAGATGTGTTAGCTGGCCAATTCCACGTGGCCTGGTCCCACAGAGGGCTGAAATAGGGCAGCTAGGAGAGAGAAATGGCTACCTGAACAGGGCTCCGCAGAGGGCTGAAACATGCACTCACGAGACATCGCGACACGATGGCGGGGCTGCTAGGGCTAGGGTTTTCTGTTTGCCGTCGGAGATGGCCGGAGCTGGTGGCTGCTCGTTGGGGTCGTCGTTGACTTGGGCTGCCGGAGCTGGAGGCGACGAGGCGGCGCACTAACGGAGCTCGGGGGCTGGTCGTCGAGGCGTCGATCGTGGAAGATGGCGGAGCTCGACCTGCCGACTCTGGTTGAGGGGCAGCAGAGGCGGTGGCACTCGTGGAGGCTGGAGGCGGAGGAGAGAGGTGGCCGGGGCTGCTTGCGGAGGGGTGACTCTGCCGAAAGGCTCAGGGACGATGGGGCTAGGGTTACGGGGAGAGAGAGGCGGTAGAGCTGACGGTGGCTAAGGGGGCTGCGGGTTAAATAGGAGGAGCGGGCGGCCGTTGCAGGAGCAGAGGAGGCGTAGGACGGTTGTGGGGAGGCAAACCGAGGGGTCGCCTAAGGTTACGAGTGGAGGAGGTGGAGAGCCACGGCAGGTCGGCCGGCGGCGGGGAGACAAAGTGGCAGGGTTGGGGTCGGGTTTAGGGGTACACTATAGTACCAGGTCGGGTCGGGTCGGGTCAAAGCGGGTCGGGTCGGCTAATGGGCCCGGATCCGATCCGCTAGGGTTTGGGCCCGGTTCATCTAGACTGGGTCGGTCCGGTTCGGGTTGGTCTGGGTCAGAAATAAACCGAATTTATTTAGAGTTTATTTTGGTTTAATAAATAATTAGTTTTTAGGTCTTTAAAATTGTTTCCAAGGTCCAATAAATTTCAGAAAAATTACCCTATGTCTAATATTTTATTTTACACCTAAAAATATTATTTTTATAATATTTTAATATTTAATAAAATCATTTAAATTTATTTAATTTCAAATTACATTAATTTTAATTAGTTAAAAAATCACAAAAAAATCTAGAAAAATTGTGAAAATTAATTTTTAAAAATTCCAGAAAAATCAGGAGGTTTACAATCTACCCCCCTTAAGAGGATTGCGTCCTCACAATCAAAGAATAACCGGTCAACAGACATGACACGGTTGCAAACATTGTTCAAAGCACATCACTATCGAGAATCATGATCAAGGAGAATCAAGGATGAGGGTTTAATCAAAACACATAGAAAAAACTTTATTTTCCTAAGCAATGGAAGTTTTACAATTTCCAGAGTGAAGGAAATCTAACAAGAAAATAACAGTTTAGAAAAACTAGGTTATCACTTATAAAAATATACTAGGTTATTAATTATTTGCAAGATCAAAACTACCAGTTAAGGCTAAGGTCACGAACCAACAGGCACGAGCTAAAGCAATACTAGAATAGATAACTACAAAATAACTTACGCATATTTGCTACTCCAAGAGTCTGCACGTCCTCTAAGGCAAGAGCTTATGCACGTCCTTGCGGTGGATCCATTACTCTGCATCCAAAATAAATAATAAGAGGCTCACAGAGGAATCAAGGCAGGATGCAAGTCAACAAATTATTTCGAATCTGATATGGAGATCAAGAATGATTCAATCAAGTGGATGAGATCCTAAAAACTTATCCTATCCTTATTGTAGGCTTGCTCGGTCCCTAAGTTAAAATCGAAGCAATTTAGTCGTTGGCCTGCATAGGCCACCACAAAAACCATGTCACGCCCTAGTCCCAAAATATCAAGGGACTAGCCACGTGGCAATGGCCAGCAGCACACACCGATGGACAAATCTAATTTAATGGACCCATCAGGGTGTACTTAAGCTGTAGTACAACAATAAAGGTCTACTAATCTCATCCACAAAAATGAATACATTAATATCAACAAAGTGAAATATAATCATCATCAAGTCACAAGTAAATAAATCGAAGAACAACCCGATAACAAGTCTGATACAACTGTTTATTAAACAAGAATTTTAATAGCATCAAAGACTGAGTATAGAAGAAGCATATACTTAGGAGAAATCCTCGGCAATCACCTCATCCTCGGTTCTTGGTACTGCTCCAATATATGCACCTATTCCTGCTTCTGCTTCTGCTAATGCTCTGGTCCCGTATACCCCGGGATAGATCTCGTATGCTAATCCTGGGGACATAATCTGGATCCAGGTCCTCAGGGGACATAGCAAGGTACAAGAATAACTCAAGCCATAAATAATGTAGTGCAGCAATAAATAAATCAATAAGGTAAACTAGGTTACCATCTAAGTGATATGCAAGATGAGAGCATTACTAGAACTCAGGCTGAGACCACTACAAGCTCGGTGTCGGAGAGCCGGTAGCAGAGATATCGCCAATAGAGTGCCTATATCTGATATAGAGTCTGAGGCCTAATAATAAATATATATATATATAAATCAGCCTGTAGCCTGTGTGTCTCTCCCCATCCAATGTAATTACACGTCTGATGTCCATGACACACAAGATCATATCTAATACAATAAGTCATAATGATATCTAAGCATGTCTAAAGTAGATGTCATGAAACCTGTATCCTATATAGAATTACCATGAATATCTCAGGAAGATTCTGTATTATGAATAGTATCAGGTGTCCTGAGGT
This sequence comes from Iris macrosiphon, assembly GCA_036927795.1. Classification (NCBI taxonomy): domain Eukaryota; kingdom Viridiplantae; phylum Streptophyta; class Magnoliopsida; order Asparagales; family Iridaceae; genus Iris; species Iris macrosiphon. Next base: position 104,555,617 of record JAYESA010000012.1, on the reverse strand, counting down.
ATGTCATACTTGATAAGACAAGCACGAGAATGCATAGGGTCTCGGTATCCATGTCTAGGTGACGTTACACAACACCGCGTACAGTATTGACACCCAAATATTATTCGGACGCTAAGTATTATCACATAGTCCTAGGTTAAACATGTACAACATATAAATAAATTAAGATAATAATATGAATCAGGTACTGCAAGTTTTGGCAAGGTACACTTGCCTGGGGTTCTGACTCCAACTGTAGCTCTGGTATCAGTAGGATTTGTAGGTACTCCTCCGGTTGCTGAAATAAATATCACCATCAGATTCAGAAGACATCAAATAGCTAGAAATGTCTGTCTTTGAGTCCAATTTGGACACAGGGGCAAAAATGACAGTTTTTTGTCAAAGCGAGGTCCACATGTGGCCCGCTTCGTACCGAAAAATGTGTCAGAGACAATATTCTTCAAATTTGTCAAACTTAGTGTCCACAAGTCCAGAACGATGATACGAACCCAACGGAATATCCAGAACTAGATTCCGATGAGCCGATCACAAAATCGTCCGTCAAGTGGAGCCGTGGGGCCCACAACATACAATTTTGTCAACGTTCTCAGAATTGAACCAAACTTGGGTCACAGGACCAGCGTATTGCTATGAGTCCAATGGCATAAGTTTCATTTCGATACGATATGTGTACACGAAGTTACAACGAGTTCCAAAATAAGACCGATATGGGGCGTTGTCGACGGATACGCGTTGATTTCGGTGTGTACGCACATCCAAACCAACTTTAGCAAAATCTCATACATCCATATTAACGACGCACACCTTTCGGTGAAGTCCACACACGACCAAGCCGTCCCATTTGGCGGGGCACACTCAGTTCCGGGGAAAAATAGGGCAAATATTTTCCTATTTTTAGATCACAGTTCACGATCGCCACAGGACGCGACACACCAAGCAAATTGCACGGGTATCGAGAGGGTCACATAGGGTTCGTATCACAGCATACAGAACAGGAAATGGGGCAGTGAGGAGAGAGAAATGGCTACCTGAATAGAGCTCCGCAGAGGGCTGAAATGCGTACTCGCGAGACGATGCGACACGGCGGCAGGGCTGCTTGAGCTAGGGTTTCCTGTTTCCCGTCGGAGATGGCCGGAGCTGGTGGCTGCTCGTCGGGGTCATCGTCGACCGGGGCTGCCTGAGCTGGAGGCGGTAAGGCGGCACGCTGACGGAGCTTGGGGGCTGGTCGTCGAGGCGTCGATCGTGGAAGATGGCGGAGCTCGACCTGCCGGCTCTAGTCGAGGGGCAGCGGAGGCGGTGGTGCTCGTGGAGGTTGGAGGCAGAGAATAGAGGTGGCCAGGGCTGCTTGTAGAGGGGTGACTCGGTGGAGAGGCTCGGGGATGATGGGGCTAGGGTTACGGGGAGAGAGAGGCGGTGGAGCTGACGGTGGCTGAGGGGGCTGCGGGTTAAATAGAAGGAGCGGGCGGCCGTTGCGGGAGCGGAGGAGGCGCAAGACGGTTATAAGGAGGAAAACCGAGGGGTCACCGATGGTTATGAGCAGAGGAGGCGGAGAGCCATGGCGGGTCGGCCGGCGACGGGGAGACGAAGCGGGTCGGGTCGGCTAACGGGCTCGGATCTGAACCGCTAGGGTTTGGGCCCAGTTCAGCTAGACCGGGTCGGTCCGGTTCGGGTTGGTCTGGGTCAGAAAATTAACCGATTTATTTAGGGTTTATTTTGGTTTAATAAATAATTAGTTTTTAGGTCTTTAAAAATGTTTTTGGGGTCTAATAAATTCCAGAAAAATTACCCTATGTCTAATATTTTATTTTACACTTAAAAATATTATTTTTATAATATTTTAATATTTAATAAAATTATTTAAATTTATTTAATTTTAAAATATCTTGATTTTAATTAGTTAAAAATCACAGAAAAATCTATAAAAATTATGAAAATTGATTTTTAAAAATTTCAGAAAAATCAGGGGGTTTACACTCATTTGCTACTTTAGCTTCATGCAAGTAGACCCCGCTATGCCTCAAGTAGATCATTATTAACCCTTTATAATGCATTATTTCACTTGTTTATACTACATGCCCTATATTTTATGTCGCTCGATATGTCTATGTACGTTTGTACTCCTCACACTGTCCCTTAGACCATGCCAATGTAAATGCTTATGTTTTATATAAATGCATGCTTGCCTTCTTACATTATAGTTTGTACTTGTTGCCTCGTTTTAAAGCTTGTCACATAATTTATGCCACAACCCGGTAACACTATCCATGTCATGCATTCATCTACTTCTCCCCGAAAAACTATCTAATAGTCATTTCATGCAAGTATGAACCTAAAAGTATCCGGGACCGTTGGGTTGCCAAGGCATCTCAAAAATAGGGGATTATACCATGTCAAGTTTAACTCTGAACGGTAATCATGTCAAGTAAAGCAAGAATCATAGCTCGTGGAGCATACTCGTTCTGAACAAGAATCAAGAATTAACATGTCATGTCATGAATCCCGTAAATCTGAAACCCTAGACTTATATGGTCACGGATAACTCGTGTACGAGGTAATAACATTGATTCCTCGTATGATCATCGGGGCACCGGGATCGTACCGTCCTAGGAGGAATATGAGTATTGTGTGACCAAATTGGTAGGATGCTCTTCGGTTTAGGGCGACATAATATATTTAGTGGTCGGGCCCTTGGTAGTGTATCTTACACTTGGATAACCCGCCTGACTCCTTGATCTATGGTAGTCTCACCATGTTTGGTCGGGATGATGGGTAACGTCCAATAACTCTTGTGGTATACCTCATCTCCGTCCGAGACTATGCATCATCCTTTATGGTTAAGCTGGTGACCTCATATTCATATAGATAAGTTATCCTCGCTTAGCAGCAATCTGCGTGTGAGTTATTACATTTAATAATCTGAAATACCTGAATGATTATGAGTATAAGACATCTATACATAAATTGAACAACCTGAGCAATCCATTATAACACACCTGAGCAATCCATTGCAACACACCTAAGTAATCCGTGTAACTCGTACACCTGAAACAAAACCTCGCTCACGATACTTGTGTTTGCTTATGCTATTGCCCCTGAATTTTATTATATATACTCGTACTTGGTTTAACTTGGTTTGCCTTGGACAGGGAAAGAAGAATGGTAAGAAGAATGGTAAGTTGGTAAGTCTCATCATATTCTTTCTTATATCGCACGGTGCACTGCCACATGAGTTTGGTTTTTATTATGCCATAAAACTGATCCTAAGGCAAGATTAGAAAGAAAACTTAATATATGGTGCACGAAACCAATATAACGTGTTTGGATTTGTCGAGCAGGCGAGAAGCCTCCCCACCAGTGCATTCGTGTACTAATAACCCACCAGATTGGTTGCAGGGTTCGGGAGAACCTCGTTCGGTACGGAACCCCCTTTCGTGCGAGCTAAGGCATAGAGTTCACTTTGGAGCCCTAGAGCATTGCAAAAGAAATTGAAGCACATATACAAGACATAATATTGGAACATCGCCTATGTATCATTCCACAAATGTAGCCACATAGCACGCTTTTACTGTTTCAAGAGAGAGGACTTGAGCGACTTGTAATCTCGGCCTAGCACTGCTTGTAACACTTGTTCAATATCAATAAAGTGCTATGTTACTTCTATACTTGTGTTATTCAATGCTTCAACTATTGATGACTTTGTGAACTTGTTACCAATCACCTATTTATTTCTTATTCTCCTATATTTAGACTATCTGTGCGACTCTGTGGCTTAGTCATTTTACTACATGTTCGGATCATGTCCTTGTACGAGTGCAGCTTGTTTGCTCATACGATATTATGTCCAGTTGAGAAAGATCATCCTGTGGGAGTGTCACTACCCCATTTCCAGAGCCAAATATTTTTTTTATTTTAATTTGGGTTAATTGTGTATTATTTATAATTAATTTTATTTATATTTAATTAATAATTGTATTATATTTTTATTGGTTGTTTTAGGATTTTGGCTAGCCTGGACCCATGTCAGACCCTAGTGGACCCATGTCCGACCCAGTCCACACCCCTGTAAGACTTATTTTGGGTTTTAGAACATTTATTATATTTTTAGTGGGTTAGTTGGAGAGATTTGGAGTTAGTTTGAGTGCTTTTGGAACCCCGAAACCCAAGTTAGGAGGGCATTTTGGACATTTTTGACTTTGGAAACCCTTCTTTATGGTGTGGTCGGCCCCTTCATTCCCAGACCCGCAGCATACACAGCAGCCCCTTTCTTCCCCATTCTTCTTCTTTACTTCTTCTTCACTTCTTCTTCTCCACTCATTTTTCTTCTTCCTTTCTCCTTCCTACTTCAAGTAAGCACCCAGTGCGCGGTGAGCCGTACTTACCCCTAGCCGTTTACATGTCAAAACAAGTATTTCAAAGACACCGAGTTCATTCTTTATAGTCTGGACTCTCTTGCATTTCCTGCTGGTCTCACTTACATGTTTCTGGACTTGACTCACTACATATTTTTCATGTTGGACTCACTATACGTTCATGTGCACGGACTTGATCTTAGCTTAGATCTCTTGTATCTTACAGTTACTACTATCTTGTTTCTGATATTCCTGCATCTTTACCTTTATGCACCAGTGATTTATTTATTTCTTGTTTCATACTTGTTCATTCTTCTTGCTACTTGCTATAACTATTTTATAGTTTTTATCATTTAAATGGAACTGCTGTTAGAGATGTACTTGCTCCAGTCCTGACTGGACATATTTTTCAGAGTATCCGGAGGAATGGTGTCCGATATTTTATGGACCTGAGCCTGTCGATGGTGCAGACAGGGACCCTCTAGTTTAGGGGTGATTTCTGGGTTGGTAGCCGTGATCACTAGGACCTTGTTATTATTTTTAGTTTTTAGCACCGGATTTGTCTCCGATTTTGGGTTGAGACCTTGTTTGTATATTATTTTGGATATTGATGTATTATTATTATTTGATGTTGTGGTAGTTTTTAGCTGTAGTTGTTAGACTTTTTAGCTGTTAGTCTTCTTTGTTATCTTATCGTGCTTAGATTCGTGATTGAGTACTTAAGATTATCATTATGATATTGCTCCTCCGTTTGGAGTTGAGATCTTAACAGGTTTATATATTGATTGTGTGGTTTCCCTCCTTTTGGAGATGTCATGGCAGATTTTTTTGTAAGTTATCTAGATAGTTGACCTAGACAGCGTTCTACCGCCGATGCTGCGGCGTAGGCTGGACGTACCCACGACTCATGCCCGATTTTCTGGGTGTGGGTCGTGACACGTTTTTGGTGGTAGCCCATGCAGGTCTCGATTCGCAATTAGTGCGATGTCGTGGTGGTACAATAACTTAGTTGTACTGCTGCGAGCCTGCCCTAGGATTTAGGATCTCGGGTCTAGGATGAGAGTGTACTCAATCACGATTAGAAATAATTCCAATCCAATTATTCTGAAATTGCTTTCTTTTGAAATATTACCGTCCTTCTTTGATGATATCGTATCTTGCACCGTATTGACTTCTTTTAATCTGTGTTCAGGATGCCTCCGAAGACACGATCTTATCGTACTGCCCCAGCAGTTGCCACTGAAAGGTCTGCTACCTCTCGTCCAGCTCATATTCAGGCAGCTGCTACCGCTCCACTCACCACTCCTGCGGTTGAGGGAGCATCTGCTTCTCTCGGGGATCCTCCTTCACTTGTCGATCCGAGGACTACCCCAGTCGTTCCGGTGGTTCCTCCACCACTTCCTGCTCCAGTAGATACCGCGCAGTTGTTTGCGTTCTTCAGGGAGATAATGGACGCGCAGCATCGTCAGGTGGATGTGATGAGGCTGGGCATTGAGAACGCCCACCAGGTGGCCATGACGGCAGTAGATAGGGTGGCACAGATTCATCCACAGGCAGATCAGATTCAGCATCCGAGGCCGGGCAGTATTATCAACTTCCAGAGGATGCGACCCAAGGAGTTCCGTGGTACAGAAGAGATCCTGTACGCGGATGACTGGATAGAGCAGATCGAGGAGATTTTTAGGCTGGCGCAGATTCCAGACAGCATGCAGATAGAGGCAGCGGGCAGTCAGATGTTCGACCTCGCTTTGATATGGTATCGTACAGATACGAGGATCGCGGCACCATGGCTTACTTGGGAAGCTTTCAAGAGACTTTTCAAAGAGAAGTTTTGACTAGATATGGCGCTCAGTGCTTTGGAGAGCCAGTTCGAGGCACTCGTCCAAGGGAGCATGACAGTAGACGAGTACGCAACGGAGTTCTACCGTCTGGGCAGATTTATAGATGGCTTGAGTGAGGTAGCTAAGGCGAGGAAGTTTCGCAAGGGTTTGGTTATGACGGTCAAGTCTTTGACCAGGAGCGACCGCGAGGCAACTTTCGAGCAGATAGTAGGAGATGCTCAGAGAGCAGAGGATGACTTGGAGCTCAAGTCCAAGAGAGGCAGGGATGATTCAGGCAGTGCGAGTGGCAGTGCGGGACCGGCTAAGCGTCCCTATGTGCAGAAGGCAGCACAGCAGGGTCAGGATCAGAGGGTGTCCACTTGTGCCTACTGCAGGAAGGCAGGATACACTTGGGATATTTATAGGAGGAGGCTGAAGGTGTGTTTGTTCTGTGGATCCGCTGCTCACCAGATGCGAGATTGCCCCACTGCAGCTCCATTGGGTGGAGAACAGGATCAGAGAGTTGGAGCTAGGCCACCTGTGGCACAGCATCATGCCCCGCACCAGTAGAGGGATACACCTCAGCAGGGCAGGGCTTATGCGTTAACGGTCGAGGAGGCCGATGCTACGGGTGTCGGGTTAGCAGGTTTGTTTCTTTGTTCTTCTTCCTGTCCTTTTCTATTCCTTGTGGTGCGCTTCATTAGTACCTGTTAGCCTTTCTTGTGCTGTGGTAGATAGTGTAGTGACCCTGATTGAGACTGTGATAACACGACCAGTAGGACCCTGATCTTGTATGTTATTTAGGTAGAATTTCTTGACTGTGATTGTTGGGGGTTTGACCTAGAAGGAGCGTGATTGACTTTAAATTTCGAGGACGAAATTTTCTAAGGAGGATAGGCTTGTCACTACCCCATTTCCAGAGCCGGGTATTTTTTATTTATTTTAATTGGGGTTAATTGTATATTATTTATAATTAATTATATTTATATTTAATTAATGATTGTATTATATTTTTATTGGTTATTTTAGGATTTTGGCTAGCCTGGACCCATGTCAGACCCTAGTGGACCCATGTCCGACCCAGCCCATACCCTTGTGAGACTTATTTTGGGTTTTAGAATATTTATTATATTTTTAGTGGGTTAGTTGGAGAGATTTGGAGTTAGTTTGAGTGCTTTTGGAACCCCGAAACCCAAAACCCAAGTTAGGAGGGCATTTTGGGCATTTTTGACTTTGGAAACCCTTCTTTATGGTGTGGCCGGCCACTCCATTCCCAGACCCGCAGCATACACATCATCCCCTTTCTTCCTCATTCTTCTTCTTCACTTCTTCTTCTTCTCCACTCATTTTTCATCTTCCTTTTTCCTTCCTACTTCAAGTAAGCACCCATTTCTCTTCTTTCTTCTTCTATTCTCCATGAATGATTAACCCTAACCCTACATTCTTTCCTAACCTAGGTGGGTAGAGCCTAGATTTGGTATTGGAGCTAGATTTAGGAGCTTGGAAGCTTGGTTTGGTGGATTTGGAGCATTTTGGAGATTTTTGCTTGGGATTCCAACTCCTAAGAGGTAAACCCTAATTTTTCCCTTGTAATTACTCTTTTTTAGTGTAATTAGTGTCGTAGAACCTTTCTAGACCCTTAGGCTACCCGTGGGAGGTAGTTGGAACTAGTTTGGTTGGGTTTAGAGACTTTGACATTAGGTTTTGTGTCAATTTCGGGTGGAATCCGAATTTGGCCCAATTTTGGATGATGCCCTAGGTTAGACGGACCTAGGTAGACGTTGTCGGGTGTCTTGAGGGTGAGTGCGTGTCTCCGTTCAGACACGGGAAGTCGTATCGCGGAGAAACAGGCATTTCGGGCATTTTTGGGGTTTTCGTCGTCGCCGATTCTAAGTGCGTGCGTATTTTTGCCACGGACCTAGAATCGATATGGTAGCATTTTTTGTAGGATCTAGACATCGTTTAGGACGCGTGGATAAATTTTGGGCCGATTCCGAGTTCGTTTGGTGTGCGTTTCAGGAGGTTTTTTGAGCCGTGCACCACGTGTTCGTCGAAATGACCGAACGACAATTTCGACTTGGTTTTCTCGTTTCGAGCTTGTGCGCGCGTTGGGTTAGTATCGGGGAGTGTGTGCTAAAGTTTTTGAGTTATATTTTATATATTTTAGTGTGTTGGTGAGTGTCGGGGTCGTTGGGCGTGAGTGGGGCATGTTGTTGTGTGTTGTGGTTGAGTGGTGTTGTGTCTCTCTATATATATTTATAAGTGTCTATATATATATATTTATATATATATGTATGTGTGTTTATGTATATATATTTATATATATATGTGTGTATTTATATCTATGTGCTTGTGTATGTATATGCCTATGTGTGTGTGTGTATATATATATATATATATATATATATATATATATATATATATATATGTGTGTGTGTGTGTGTGTTAGAGTGTGTGTGAGTGTTTAGATATATATATATGTATATGAGTTTGTGTGTATATATGTATATATTTATATATATATGTAGGAGTGTTTGTGTGTGTGGTTGTGTGTTTGTGAGAGTGTGTGCTAGTGTGTGTGAGAGTGTGTGTGTGAGGGTGTGTGAGTGTGAGTGTGTGTGAGGATATATATATATGTTTGAGTGAAGTGTATATATATATATATATATATATATATATATATATATATATATATATATATATATATATATATATATATATATATATATGTGTGTATAAATATATAGATGTGTGTTTATATATATATATATAGATATATGTATATAATTATGTGTGTGTGTGTGTTGATGTGTGTTTAAGAGTGTGTGTGTATTAGTGTGTGTTAGTATATAGATATAAGTGTATATATATATGTATTTAGTTGTATATATGTATAGTTATATGTGTGTGTGTGTATATATATATATATATATATATATATATATATATATATATATATATATATATATATAGTGATATATATAGTGATATATATATATATATATATATATATATATATATATATATATATATATATATATATATATATATGTATAGGAGTGTGTGTGTGTGTGTGTTTGTGAGATGGAGGGGGGGCAGTGAACTGCAGCAGGGGCAGCAGCTGCTGCTGCACTGCAGCAGCAGCACAGCAGCAGCAGTACAAAGAGCAGCAGCAGCAGCAATGTGAAGCACCAGCAGCAGCAATAGCAAGCCAGGCAGCAGCAGCAGCTAGTATATGCAGCGGGGAGCAAGGTAGCTAGGTATTAGAGAGGTAGTTAGATAGTTAGAATAGTTAGATTAATAGATAGATATAGTATTATAGATTAGATAACTAGTTAGATAGATAATTAGATTACTAGATAGATAGATAAATATATAGTATGATAGATAGTTACATAGATAGATAGATATATCTATGGATGGATATATAAGATAGATAGATTATATAGTTAGCTATTAGTTAGTATTATAGATAGATAGCTAAATATATAGTTTATAGATAGATTAGATAGTTAAATGGATATCTAATTAATAGATAGGTAGTTGGATAGATAGGTATATGTATGGATAGATTGATAGATATATATGATAGATTGATAAATAGGTAGATAGTTAAATTTATAGATATTAGATAGGTAGATAGCTAGATACTTAGATATATATCTATCTAAGATATAGATATCTATATACCTATAGTTATATATATGTATAGGTAAGGTAATGGGTATTGGTATATGTGTGTGAATATATATATATATATATATATATATATATATATATATATATATATATATATATATATATATATATATATATATATATATAGGTATATACATACTTAGATATATATAAATATGGTAGATATATATATTCCCTAGCCTATATTAATAACTAGGTATATATTTATTAGCTAGATAACTATTTAGAGGGGTTTAGAGCGGTATCTCAATACCTTGAGATACCAAGGTATCTCAATACCTTGAGATATCCAAGGTATTGAGTTTCGAGCGGGATATTTGAGCAATAGCCTAAAAATAGTATTGGAGTGATTTTTATATGCTTATGTGTATATATTTACGCGTGCTAGCATAGGTTTTAGAGGGTATAGGCGGGGTATATAGCGTAGGTTGAGGTATCGGATACCAAGGGTATCCCGGTATCTCAAGGAGGCAAGTTTGAGAGTTTTCTAGCTTAATGACCTCGGTTTGACCTAGAATTTCAGGAGCACCCTAGTTTGACCCAGACTTGATCGTAGTTGACTCGGTTGACTGCCAAAGTCAACTTTTGACCTAGTTTTGACCCAGAGTTGACTTTTTAGACCTATAGTTGACTTTTTGACCCAGATTTTACCGGTTAGACCCGTTTGACCTAGAACGACCCTAGAAGCCTATTTTTAGTTATTTTATATCTGTTTAACTCATTAGAACCCTGTTTAACCTTACTTTTCGCAATAGGTCCTTGCGACACCAGTTCAGATCGCTAGTTGCTCAGGACATCAGGTGAGTACATTCTCTGATAGTTTTCATTATCTGATGATTATTATGATTCAGCTTCTAGTATAGTATTATCTGATTATTCTGGCATAACACGGGACACTGACTGGTATTTCTGGATTTATTTACTTGCGACACGTACATTTTAGGTTTCTGGCCTCTATTCTGGAATTACTACTGGTATCACCTACACGCATCACTACAGGCATCATTCATGTTCAGGCTGGACTCATCTTAATTTACGTGTCGGGTCTTGGATCTACTTGTATTAGTCGGGGCGGGGAAATACTCGAGTAGACATGTAAACATTCCCATCTGGAATCATCAGGAATTACTCCCTCTGGTCTAATCTGGAATGATAGCAGCCGCGCACCCAGTGCGCGGTGAGCCGTACTTACCCCTAGCCGTTTATATGTCAAAACAAGTATTTCAAAGACACCGAGTTCATTCTTTATAGTCTAGACTCTCTTGCATTTCTTGCTGGTCTCACTTACATGTTTTTGGACTTGACTCACTACATATTTTCATATTGGACTCACTACACGTTCATGTGCACGAACTTGATCTTAGCTTAGATCTCTTGTATCTTACAGTTACTACTATCTTGTTTCTGATATTCCTGCATCTTTACCTTTATGCACCAGTGATTTATATATTTCTTGTTTCATACTTGCTTCATTCTTCTTGCTACTTGCTATAACTGTTTTATAGTTTTTATCATTTAAATGGAACTGCTGTTAGAGATGTACTTGCTCCAGTCCTGACTGGACATATTTTTTAGAGTATCCGGAGGAATGGTGTCCGACATTTTATGGACCTGAGCCTGTCGATGGTGTAGACAGGGACCCTCTAGTTTAGGGGTAATTTCCGGGTTGGTAGCTGGGATCACTAGGACCTTGTTATTGTTTTTATTAGTTTTTAGCACCGGATTTGTCTCCGGTTTTGGGTTGAGACCTTGTTTGTATATTATTTTGGATATTGATGTATTATTATTATTTAATGTTATGGTGGTTTTTAGCTGCAGTTGTTAGACTTTTTAGCTGTTAGTCTTCTTTGTTATCTTATCGTGCTTAGATTCGTGATTGAGTACTTGAGATTATCATTATGATATTGCTCCTCCGTTTGGAGTTGAGATCTTAACAGGTTTATATATTGATTGCGTGGTTGCCCTCCTTTTGGAGAGGTTATGGCAGATTTTTTTTGTGAGTTATCTAGATAGTTGACCTAGACAACATTCTACCATCGATGCTGCAGCGTAGGCTGAACGTACCCACGACTCATGCCCAATTTTTCGGGTGTGGGTCATGACATGTTTTTGGTGGTGGCCCATGCAGGTCTCGATTCGCAATTAGTGCGATGTCGTGGTAGTACAACAACTTAGTTGCACTGCTGCAAGCCTGCCCTAGGATATAGGATCTCGGATATAGGATGAGAGTGTACTCAATCACGATTAGGAACAATTCCAATCCAATTATTCTGAAATTGCTTTCTTTTGAAATATTACCGTCCTTCTTTGATGATATCGTATCTTGCACCGTATTGACTTCTTTTGATCTGTGTTCAGAATGTCTCCGAAGACACGATCTCATCGTACTGCCCCAGCAGTTGCCACTGAGAGGTCTGCTACCTCTCGTCCAGCTCATATTCAGGCAGCTGCTACCGCTCCACTCACCACTCCTGCGGTTGAGGGAGCATCTGCTTCTCTCGGGGATCCTCCTTCACTTGTCGATCCGAGGACTACCCCAGTCGTTCCGGTGGTTCCTCCACCACTTCCTGCTCCAGTAGATACCGCGCAGTTGTTTGCGTTCTTCAGGGAGATGATGGATGCGCAGCACCGTTAGGTGGATGTGATGAGGCTGGACATTGAGAATGCCCACCAGGTGGCCATGTCGGCAGTAGATAGGGTGGCACAGATTTAGCCACAGGCAGATCAGATTCAGCATCCGAGGCCGGGCAGTATTATCGACTTCCAGAGGATACGGCCCAAGGAGTTCCGTGGTACAGAAGGGATCCTGTACGCGGATGACTGGATAGAGCAGATCAAGGGGATTTTCAGTCTGGCACAGATTCCAGACAGCATGCAGATAGAGGCAGCGGGCAGTCAGAAATTTGACCTCGATTTGACATGGTATCGTACAGATACGAGGATCGCGGCACCAGGGCTTACTTGGGTGGCTTTCAAGAGACTTTTCAAGGAGAAGTTTTTTTCAGATGTTGCGCTCAGTGCTTTGGAGAGCCAGTTTGAGGCACTCGTCCAAGGAAGCATGACAGTGGACGAGTACGCAGCGGAGTTCTGCCGTCTGGGCAGATTTGTAGATGGCTTGAGTGAGGCAGCTAAGGCGAGGAAGTTTTGCAAGGGTTTGGTTATGGCGGTCAAGTCTTTGATCAGGAGCGACCGCGAGGCGACTTTCGAGCAGATAGTAGGAGATGCTCAGAGAGCAGAGGATGACTTGGAGCTCACGTCCAAGAGAGGCAGGGATAATTCAGGCAGTATGAGTGGCAGTGCGGGACCGGCTAAGCGTCCCTATGTGCAGAGGGCAGCGCAGCAGGGTCAGGATCAGAGGGTGCCCACTTGTGCCTACTGCAGGAAGGCAGGACACACTTGGGATATTTATAGGAGGAGGCTGAAGGTGTGTTTGTTCTGTGGATCCGCTGCTCACCAGATGCGAGATTGCCCCACTGCACCTCCATTGGGTGGAGCACAGGATCAGAGAGTTGGAGCTAGGCCACCTGTGGCACAGCATCATGCCCCGCACCAGCGGAGGAATACACCCCAGCAGGGCAGGGCTTATGCGTTGACGGTCGAGGAGGCCGATGCTACGGGTGTCGGGTTAGCAGGTTTGTTTCTTTGTTCTTTTTCCTGTCCTTTTCCATTCCTTGTGGTGTGCTTCATTAGTACCTGTTAGACTTTCTTGTGCTGTGGTAGATAGTATAGTGACCCTGATTGAGACTGTGATAACACGACCAGTAGGACCCTGATCTTGTATGTTGGTTAGGTAGAATTTCTTGACTGCGATTGTTGGGGGTTTGACCTAGAAGGAGTGTGATTGACTTTAAATTTTGAGGACGAAATTTTCTAAGGAGGATAGGCTTGTCACTATCCCATTTTCAGAGTCAGGTATTTTTTATTTATTTTAATTGGGGTTAATTGTATATTATTTATAATTAATTGTATTTATATTTAATTAATGATTATATTATATTTTTATTGGTTGTTTTAGGATTTTGGCTAGCCTGGACCCATGTCAGACCCTGGTGGACCCATGTCCGACCCAACCCACACCCCTGTGAGACTTATTTTGTGTTTTAAAATATTTATTATATTTTTAGTGGGTTAGTTGGAGAGATTTGGAGTTAGTTTGAGTGCTTTTGGAATCTCGAAACCCAAAACCCAAGTTAGGAGGGCATTTTCGGCATTTTTGACTTTGGAAACCCTTCTTTATGGTGTGGCCGGCCCCTCCATTCCCAGACCCGCAGCATACACAGCAGCCCCTTTCTTCCCCATTCTTCTTCTTCACTTTTTCTTCTTCTCCACTCATTTTTCTTCTTTCTTTCTCCTTCCTACTTCAAGTAAGCACCCATTTCTCTTCTTTCTTCTTCTATTCTCCATGAATGATTAACCCTAACCCTACATTCTTCCCCAACCTAGGTGGGTAGAGCCTAGATTTGGTGTTGGAGCTAGATTTGGGAGCTTGGAAGCTTGGTTTGGTGGATTTGGAGCATTTTGGAGATTTTTGCTTGGGATTCCAACTCCCAAGAGTAAACCCTAATTTTCCCCTTGTAATTATTCTTTTATAGTATAATTAGTGTCGTAGAACCTTCCTAGACCCTTAGGCTACCCATGGGAGGAAGTTTGAACTAGTTTGGTTGGGTTTAGAGACTTTGACATTAGGTTTTGTGTTAATTTCGGATGGAATCCGAATTTGGTCCAATTTTGGGTGATGCCCTAGGTTAGACGGATCTAGGTAGACGTTGTCGGGTGTCTTGAGGGTAAGTGCGTGTCTCCGTTCAGACACGGAAAACCGTGTCACGGAGAAACGGGCGTTTGGGCATTTTTGGGGTTTTTGTCGTCGCCGATTCTAAGTACGTACGCGTTTTCGCCACGGACCTAGAATCGATGCAGTAGCATTTTTTCTAGGATCTAGACATAGTTTAGGACGCGTGGGTAAATTTTGGGCCAATTTCGAGTACGTTTGGTGTGCGTTTCAGGAGGTTTTCTGAGCCGCGCACCACGTGTTCGTCGAAATGACCAAACGGCCATTTCGACTTGGTTTCCTCATTTTAGGCTTGTGCGCGCGTTGGGTTAGTATCGGGGAGTGTGTGCTAGAGTTTTCGAGTTATATTTTATATATTTTAGGGTGTTGGTGAGTGTCGGGGTCGTTGGACGTGAGTGGGGCGTGTTGTTGTGTGTTGTGGTTGAGTGGTGTTGTGTCTCTCTATATATATTTATAAGTGTCTATATATATATATTTATATATATATGTATGTGTGTTTATGTATATATATTTATATATATATGTGTGTATTTATATCTATGTGCTTGTGTATGTATATGCCTATATATATATATATATATATATATGTAGATGTGTAAGAGTGTGTGTGAGTGTTTAGATATATATATATGTATATGAGTTTGTATGTATATATGTATATATTTATATATATATGTAGGAGTGTTTGTGTTTGTGGTTGTGTGTTTGTGAGAGTGTGTGCTAGTGTGTGTGAGAGTGTGTGTGTGAGGGTATGTGAGTGTGAGTGTGTGTGAGGATATATATATATGATTGAGTGTAAGTGTGTATATGTATATATATATATAGATATATGTGTGTATAAATATATAGATGTGTGTTTATATATATATATATATATATATATATATATATAGATAGATATATGTATATAATTATGTGTGTGTGTGTGTTGATGTGTGTTTAAGAGTGTGTGTGTATTAGTGTGTGTTAGTGTGTGTTAGTATATAGATATAAGTGTATATATATATATGTATTTAGTTGTATATATATATAGTTATATGTGTGTGTATATATATATATATATATATATATATATATATATATATATATATATATATATATGTATATGTATAGGAGTGTGTGTGTGTGTGTTTGTGAGATGGAGGGGGGGCAGTGAACTGCAGCAGGGGCAGCAGCTGCTGCTGCACTGCAGCAGCAGCACAGCAGCAGCAGGAAGAGCTGCAGCAGCAGCAGTACAAAGAGCAGCAGCAGCAGCAATGTGAAGCACCAGCAACAACAATAGCAAGCCAGGCAGCAGCAGCAGCTAGTATATGCAGCAGGGAGCAAGGTAGCTAGGTATTAGAGAGGTAGTTAGATAGTTAGAATAGCTAGATTAATAGATAGATATAGTATTATAGATTAGATAACTAGTTAGATAGATAATTAGATTACTAGATAGATGGATAAATAGATAGTATGATAGATAGTTACATAGATAGATAGATATATCTATGGATGGATAGATAAGATAGATAGATAGATAGATAGATTATATAGTTAGCAATTAGTTAGTATTATAGATAGATAGCTAAATAGATAGTTTATAGATAGATTAGATAGTTAGATGATATCTAATTAATAGATAGGTAGTTGGATAGATAGGTATATGTATGGATAGATTGATAGATATATATGATAGATTGATAGATAGGTAGATAGTTAGATTTATAGATATTAGATAGGTAGATAGCTAGATACTTAGATATATATCTATCTAAGATATAGATATCTATATACCTATAGTTATATATATATATGTATATGTAAGGTAATGGGTATTGGTATATGTGTGTGAATATATATATATATATAGGTATATACATACTTAGATATATAAAAATATGGTAGATATATATATTTTCTAGCCTAGATTAATAACTAGGTATATATTTATTAGCTAGATAGCTAGTTAGAGGGGTTTAGAGCGGTATCTCAATACCTTGAGATACCAATGTACCTCAATTCCTTGAGATATCCAAGGTATTGAGTTTCGAGCGGGGTATTTGAGCAATAGCCTAAGAATAGTATTGGAGTGATTTTTATTTGCTTATGTGTATATATTTACGTGTGCTAGCATAGGTTTTAGAGGGTATAGGCGGGGTATATAGCGTAGGTTGAGGTATCGGATACCGAGGGTATCCCAGTATCTCAAGGAGGCGAGTTTGAGAGTTTTCTAGCTTAATGACCTCGGTTTGACCTAGAATTTCAGGATCACCCTAGTTTGACCCAGACTTGACTGTAGTTGACTCGGTTGACCGCCAAAGTCAACTTTTGACCTAGTTTTGACCCAAAGTTGACTTTTTAGACCTATAGTTGACTTTTTGACCCATATTTCACCGGTTTGATCCGTTTGACCTAGAACGACCCTAGAAGCCTATTTTTAGTTATTTTATATCTGTTTAACTCATTAGAACCCTGTTTAACCTTGCTTTTCGTAATAGGTCCTTGCGACACCAGTTCGGATCGCTAGTTGCTCAGGACATCAGGCGAGTATATTCTCTGATAGTTTTTATTATCTGATGATTATTATGATTCAGCTTCTAGTATAGTATCATCTGATTATTCTGGCACAACACGGGACACTGACTGGTATTTTTGGATTTATTTACTTCCAACACGTACATTTTATGTTTTTGGCCTCTATTCTGGAATCACTACTGGCATCACCTACAGGCATCACTACAGGCATTATTCATGTTCAGGCTGGACTCATCTTGATTTACGTGTCGGGTCATGGATCCACTTGTATTAGTCGAGGCGGGGAAATACTCGAGTAGACATGTAAATATTCCCATCTGGAATCATTAGGAATCACTCCCTTTGGTCTAATCTGGAATGATAGCAGCCGCGCACCCAGTGCGCGGTGAGCTGTACTTACCCCTAGTCGTTTACATGTCGAAATAAGTATTTCAAAGACACCGAGTTCATTCATTATAGTCTGGACTCTCTTGCATTTCTTGCTGGTCTCACTTACATGTTTCTGGACTTGACTCACTACATGTTTTTCATGCTGGACTCACTACACGTTCATGTGCACGGACTTGATCTTAGCTTAGATCTCTTGTATCTTATAGTTACTACTATCTTGTTTCTGATATTCCTGCATCTTTATCTTTATGCACCAGTGATTTATATATTTCTTATTTCATACTTGCTTCATTCTTCTTGCTACTTGCTATAACTGTTTTATAGTTTTTATCATTTAAATGGAACTGCTGTTAGAGATGTACTTGCTCCAGTCCTGACTGGACATATTTTTTAGAGTATCCGGAGGAATGGAGTCCGACATTTTATGGACCTGAGCCTGTCGATGGTGCAGACAGGGACCCTCTAGTTTAGGGGTGATTTCCGGGTTGGTAGTTGGGATCACTAGGACCTTGTTATTGTTTTTATTAGTTTTTAGCACCGGATTTGTCTCCGGT
The DNA here is from genome assembly GCA_036927795.1 of Iris macrosiphon. Lineage (NCBI taxonomy): Eukaryota > Viridiplantae > Streptophyta > Magnoliopsida > Asparagales > Iridaceae > Iris > Iris macrosiphon. The sequence goes on along the minus strand of JAYESA010000012.1, from coordinate 104,537,499 downwards.
TTTGGGTTGAGATCTTGTTTGTATATTATTTTGGATATTAATGTATTATTATTATTTGATGTTGTGGTAGTTTTTAGCTGCAGTTGTTAGACTTTTTAGCTGTTAGTCTTCTTTGTTATCTTATCGTGCTTAGATTCGTGATTGAGTACTTAAGATTATCATTATGATATTGCTCCTCCGTTTAGAGTTAAGATCTTGACAGGTTTATATATTGATTGCGTGGTTGCCCTCCTTTTGGAGAGGTCATGGCAGATTTTTTTGTGAGTTATCTAGATAGTTGACCTATACAGCGTTCTACCGCCGATGCTGCGGCGTAGGCTGGACGTACCCATGACTCATGCCCGATTTTCTGGGTGTGGGTCGTGACAGGGAGCCCTGGCATGGTGATTCGCATCTAGCAAGGACGATTACTTGTGGGAGATCGGGGCGTGACATATTGGGATTAGAGCGTGGCTTTACGCCTTTGGACTTCGTATCATTTTCTTAGTTTTAAAAGCTCATTCGTGGGTTATGTACATACACTCTCGCTCGTTGACCCGTTGGGGATGTTCCATACAATGAGTCTAAATAAATTTCAAAAGTGCATGTGGATGATATTATTGCTTGTATGAAATTGTAATGCAAAGGCCTTTGTGCCGACCTATGTTAGGCTTTGTGGGAATAGACTCGTGCTAAAAATTTGCAAGTTATGTGCGAACCCGAATACCTATACATGAATACTAAGATGGTTAGTATGCGAGATAGAATATCATTCAGACAGTTAGTTATGCACACAGCCTTTCGGCTAAGTTATGTTGAGTATCGCGCGCCAAGACCATTTTGTGCAAGCAAGTTTGCAAGTGAGATTAGAATATTGTTCAGGAAAATATAAGTCATACTTAGAATGCCAATCGATAAAACATTATCAGTTTATCGCTAAGGCGAATATAGAGGATCGTGCTTAAAATTTTGAGAAATAGCTTGGACGATATTTCGTGTCTAGAAGATACAAATCGAATATGGTTTACTTGGATGAATATCAATCAAATATGTATGAGACTAAGATTTATCAGGCGACGCTTAGGTATTGCGCATAAATTCTAAGGAACAACTTGGGGAATATGCTAGCGATTGATCCAAACATGGTTGAGAATTTGATTTGGTGACTCAATTTCTGAGTGGTGTATAGTTCATTTTAGAAATATTCAAATGAATTCATATGTCTCGTGTGATAGTTGGTTTGAGCGATTGAGTATATCTTGAATAAGTCATAAGGCTTATATTGAACTAGGATTCAAGGAAATAAAATCAATATCCTGGTCAAGAAAACTTGTTGGAAACTTGATAGATTGTACGAGTAATTTCAAATTAAATCAAATGGATTAAAACTTGAGTATGGATATTGTTGATCGATGAAAGAGGTAAGTGATAACAGATTTAACCTGGAGTTTGGAAGAATAATCTTGAATCTAGTTCAAAAAGACAACCTTCAAAATCAGTCCCGACCGAGAACGATTATCCTGCGGGAGCACCAGCGTGTTGATTTCACGTCCGACAAAAATGATCGAACTCACGAAAACATGTTCGATGATTATTCCAAAAGAACTCGATGAATGGAATGTATCAAAAGTGGATAGTCTTTGGCTTGAATATTTAAAACTTAGTTGTTTGAGGAAAGCCAAAAGTAGACTATAAATTTATCAAATGGTAACATTAAAGTTGGATAATTTTGCTAGACGAATTATAATCACGGCATGAACGGACATGACTTGATGAATTTTATATATATCTTGGATGGAGCAAAGGAAAATGATAAGGTGTCTCGATCATTTCGATGATAGCCATAATATTCGACGTTCTGGTCTTGTGCGAGCATAACTCTATGCTTGTACATGCGTCACTCCTGAATTAGGACGATTATCCAGCGGAAGCATTGGCATGGTGATCTCACGTCCAACAAGGATGATTAAACTTATGGCAGACCAGAGTATGACAACTGATAAATCATCTTGACTTAGGTTTGACATGATAAGACGAATTTGGAAATATAAGTGAATCAAAAGTATTTCAAGGATAAGTTAGCCTAGAACCTGGAATAAGACACGCTTGATGGTTTCATGAACAGATACATAAATCTAATTTGACGACTTAGAAATATGATTGAGATCAAAGATTTAGAATTGAATCATGGCTTGGTGGTCTAGACTAAATGGACAAATGTGTTCTATCAAAATATGCTTAAGGAGATAGACTATGTGAATTGCTAGGATTGTTATGCATCTTGAATATATCATAGATTTAACTGAACGGACTCGAACCCTATACAAACAAACATGTTAATATGATTAGGATGATCTGTGCTTGATGTTTAAAAATTTAAGTAAAACGAGCTTGGGTAGAATATCCCGTGCAAATGAACAATAGTTTGACTTTAGGAATTGGGGCGAGCATCGTACGACGAATTTGCACGACAAATCATGTGCTTGAACTTATACCTATGACCTTGTGAGCTGACCTAGTAATTAGATAGATGACCCTGTGTCGAGTAAAAGAACTTATGTAATCGACTTTAGAGTATTGCCTGAGAACGCCATAGAATTAGGGAAGCAAGACTTAGTGTTAGACTTGGAATGGTAAGTATGTGCTATATTTGACACGAACAGAATGTATGATAAGACATGGACACTAGTCGGTTGATCGGATAGATCGTGATTAATGGTAGTGTAATGCTTGATTTTTGGTTGGAATGTAAATAACTTAGAATTTTATTGACCCTGTTGGAGGTATCCTTGTGATTCATAAGATGAGAACCCTTGAGATTTTTGCAAGTAGTTGTCCAATTTCACTATCGCTAAGTTTGGTTAAATGCATATGTTTGAGGGATGCCTTGAACGTGTGCACCATCCAAGACTCAATAATATGTTGAACTCGAGTGCAAAGACTTCACTATCGCTAAGTTGGTTGACATGCATATGTTTGAGGGACGCTTTGAATATATGCATGATCCAGACTCGCGATACGCTGATCTCGAATGCTAGTGCAAGTGAATATGTAAGATCCACATGGACAAGTATAACGACTTGGATAAGTTTGTCTCAGCCCTAGATCATCATTCAAGATAGATCATATCGTACCCCTCGTTATGCGATATATATTCCACACTAAGGTATAGTAGAAACTGAGTCAGAGCTTGGATTGAATGATAGAGTCATTCAATGAGACAGATCTAGTATACACGCAGCACGGTATAAGGAACGAGTAAAAAATTGAGTTCGAACAAATCTAGTTGTACCGATTATTATGCTTGAGATAAATTTGATAGTTTGATAGAACGGTTTGCGCTCAGAAAGTCTCGAGGATGAGAGTTTTTCTGAGTGGTGTATAATATAATGACCCATTTCTCTCAAGCGGACAACCGATTCAAACGGTACAAGTGCAACAACCTGACTCGCTTTGCTCAGCGAGAAGACTCGTTTGAGACAAAGGATTCCAAACTTGGCCCTTCAGGAGTTCAGACTCAGACTTTCAAAGACTCGCTCGGAGTATCGCTCGACCGAGACAAATTATCGCTAAAGTGGGTGGCTATGATGAACTTGTCTTTGCTTAGCCAGCATACTTAAAATATGGATGATACATGCTAGTCGCTAGGTGAATCATCCCTTGTATGCTAATAAAGAATACAATGCACATAGCTAAGAAAATAATCCTATCTTGTATTGCTTATGTTAGAACATGGAAATAAAACTTGTCTTATAACTTGGACCCTAGCATGCTACTTTAGCTTCGTGAAAGTAGACCCCGCTATGCCTCGAGTAGATTATTATGGACACTTCATAATGCACTGTTTTACTCGTTTACACTGGACTTCCTATATTTTATGTCGCTCGATATGTCCTTGTACGGTTGCACTCCTCGCACTACCCCTTAGACCGTGCCAATGTAAATGATTAGGTTTTTTATAAATGTATATTTGCCTGCTTACATTATAGTTTATACTCGTAGCCTCATTTCAATGCTTGTCACATAATTTATGCCATGACCCCGGTAATACTATCCATGTCATGAATTCATCTAGTTCTTCCCGGAAGACTATCTAATAGTCATTCCATGCAAGTATAAACCTAAAAGTATGTGGGACTGTTGGATCACCAAGGCATCTCCGAACTAGAGGATTGTACCATGTCAAGTTTAACTCTGAACGAGAATCATGTCAAGTAAAGAAAGAATCATAGCTCATGGAGCATACTCATTCTGAATAAGAATCAAGAATCAAGAATCAATATGTCATGTCATGAATCCCGTGAATCTGAAACCCTAGACTTACATGGTCACGGATAACTCGTATACGAGGTAATAACATAAAATTCTTGGACGATCATCGGGGCACCGGGATCATACTGTCCTAGGAAGAATATGAGTATTGTGTGACCAAATTGGTATGATGCTCTCTGGTTTGGAACAACGCAATATATTCAGTGGTCGGGACCTTGGTAGTACATCCTATACTTGGATAACCCGTCTGACTCCATGATCTATGGTAGTCTCACCATGTTTGGTCGGGATGATGGGTAATGCCCAATAACTCTTGCACTATGCCTTATCTCCGTTTGAGACTATGCATCATCCTTTATGGCTAAACTTGTGATCTCATGTTCATATAGATAAGTCATCCTCGCTTAGCGAAAATCCGCATGCGAGTCATTGCATCGCATCCAATAATTTGAAACACCTGAACGATTATGAGTATAATGTATCTATACATAAATTGAACAACCTGAGCAATCCATTTCAACACACCTGATTAATCTATTGCAACACACCTGAGTTATCCGTGTAACTCATGCACCTAAAACAGAATCTCGCTCATGACACTTGTGTTTGCTTATGCTATTGCCCTTGGATTTTATTATATATTCTCGTGTTTGGTTTAACTTGGTTTGCCTTGGACAGAGAAGGAAGAATGGTAAGTTGGTAAGTCTTGCTGTGTTCCCTCTTATATTGTACGGTGCATTGCCGTACGAGTTAGATTTTCATTATACCATAAAACTGATCCTAAGACAAGATTAGAAAGATAACTTAATATTGGTGCACGGAACCAATATAACATATTTGGATTTATCGAACGAATGATATGTCTCCCTACCAGTGCATTCATGTACTGATAACCCATCAGATTGCTTGTAGTGCGCAGGAGAACCTAGTTCGATGCAGAACCCCCCTTCGTGCGAGCTAAGGCATAGAGTTCGCTCTAGATTCTTGGATTATTACGTCCGGAACTGAAGTACATATACAAGACATAATTTTAGAATATCGCCTATGTATCATTCCACAAATGTAGCCACTTGTCACGCTTTTACTGTTTCGAGAGAGAGGACTTGAGCGACTTATAATCTCGTCCTAGCGCCGCTTGTAACACTTGTTCAATATCAATAAAGTGTTGTTTTACTTCTATACTTGTGTTATTCAATGCTTCCGCTATTGACGACTTTGTGAACTTGTTACCAATCGCCTGTTTGTTTCTTATTCTACTGTATTCGGACTATCTGTGCGACTCTATGGCTTAGTTATTTTATCGCCTATTTGGATCATGGCCTTGCATGGGTGCAGCTTGTTTGCTCATACAGTATCACGTCCAGATGGAAAAAATTGTCCTGTAGGAGCGCTGGTACGGTGATTCGCGCCTAGCAGGGACGACCGATTACCTACGGGAGATCGGGGCATAACAGTTGCATGGTGCCTAATGGAGATAATCTGAGAATGGTGTCTTTGGCTATAGTTGGAGAATTGTTATGGTAATTTAGATGGATCGAGGCTAGTATCATTTGGTGGGATGAGAAGGCTTGATTCTTTCTTTATACCTACCTTGTTGGAGTATTGCATTGTTCACGGACAACCAGTTGTGCATGATTTGGTTTCCTCGAACGAGATAGGCTCTGGGGTACCGGGATCGTTCAACCATGGTGGAAACAAATGGTAATGTGCTTTGAGTATGGGTACATGAAGTTCAAGACCACCAGGTGGGCTAGCTACTCAATGCTGGATCGGGTCAAAATATAGTTAGATAATCCTTTATGGCTTGGCCAATGACCTTCATATAGATAAGGGTTGGTTCGATTTGATTTTGCACATTTGTATAGATGGCGAGGCCACCTTGCCTTAGGCAAAAGTGTGCACATCGATGATTGGATTTATAAGGCTTGGATTATGGCATGATTCGATAGATTTGAGACTTGGAGTACGATACGATTCGATAGATTCACGCTTTGCTTCGGGTTTGAGTAGAACATATTGCATGCTTAGTTTTATTTGAGTTGGATATAACTGCTAGTATATTTTCTTGAGTTAAATAATTATATTCTTAAACTGCTTTACTACTTTTCTTAACATGTCATGCCTCTGCAATGAAATGAATATAGAATGTAAGTGGAAAGATTACCATATAACTGTTTACATTCACTATCTATTTAGTGTCAGTTTAGATGAGTGGGTTACCCCACTCATCAATATGGCTGTGTAGTGGATATTATTTCCAGGTACGTAGGTGTAGTGCCTCAGCTTGGATATACGGGACATGATGTATGGAACGGTAAGTACCTTTGTGGGCAAGAGAAAGAGCAAGAGTATTGTATCGCCTTGTGGCATTCTCCTTTGTGGTATTTTTATATGGACCCTTCGAGAGCTTCGTTGTGTATACTCTGATGTGTGCTTGGTACACAATACTTGACTTTTACTACAACTTGGTCATTTCGATGATAACCATAACATTTAACGTCATTGTCTTGTGCAAGCACAACTTCAGGCTCGCACGGTATCACGTTCCGATGAGAACGATTGTCCTACAGGAGCACTATAACATGGTGATTCATGTTTAGCGGGGATGATCAAACTTGCAGGAGATTGAGGCATAAAAATTTGGTATCAGAGCGACCGATTCATTTTCTCGAATTTTTTTCTTTGCTTCTGTTTATCGTTTGGCTCTTGGTTATACTCGGTGCTGCAATATATATTCCATGCAATAAGTCTATATATTTGTTGGTTGTGCATGTTCTTTGTTGTATTGGTTTCGTAGGATTTTGATAGATCGTGTAGCATTATTTAGCGTTGTTGCATTCGTGCATCAAGTTGTGTGGCATTGTTGCATTCATGCAGTAAGTTAAGAGGTATCGTTGCATTGGTTTGGCTTATCGTTCGGGAAGATTTTTTTGCATCAGTGGAGAAGTTGATTGTCAGATGAGATTGGTTATGTGGCATATTATTAGTAGAAATATCAGATGAGAATGGAATATTGCATGAGTTGCTTATGTAGCGATTGTGTTGGGTGGATTTTGAGTTTTGGCTGGGAATATCAGAGAGAGCGTTGCACGGGTTGCTTGTAAGGTGCATATATTTAGCAGATTTAAGCAGTGGCTTGAAATACCAGAGAGAGCATTGTACGAGTTGCTTGTGCAGCGAATGTGTGAATAGTTGAGTATTGGCTTGGATCATTTGGAAGAGACCGTTGTACGGGTTGCTCGTGTAGTGAAAGTGTCGGATAATTTAAGAAATAGTTGGAAGTATCAAGAATGGAACATGGAACATGTTACATCAAGTAAGATTGACAGAAGAGTTAGATGGTTTATGTGTTGGTTGAGTTTTGTGTCATACTTTGAGTTGTGAATGGCATGATCACGTAGGATGGATAGCTTGAATGGATCTTGGATCAGTGCAAGAAAGTGTGTAATGCGAGAAGTGACTTGAATCTGAGTGGTATATGGTATACCACATAATAAGTATGGCATTGGAATATTTGGTTAGGCAGCAACGGAATGGCTGCGACGGATGCAGATAATGAAAATGGAAGTTGGTTTGTGCAAATTGGCTGAGTTATGTTTCGGAATATGGAGCAAGGTAATGTTGAGTTATGGTCAACATGATCGCCAAGGAATAGTTGGTTCGAAATAGATATTCCTCGACGCAGAGTAAATCTGGCACGAGAGTCACTCTATTTCTAAGTAGTATATGCGTGCTACGAAGTGGTGCTGTCACTCCCCATTCCCGATATACATATTTGGAACGTATTCTTACTTGCTGACATGGTTGTCAGGTTGGTTGGAGGCCAGACTATTTTCTGATAGAGTTGGTTCTTGATTTATTTTGAGATTAGGGCTTAGTCATGAATTGAACCATTGGTTAAGTGAACCCAAACCCTCCCTATATAAACCAAAATACACTCTCTCTCTTCTCATTATTTGTTTTTCCATTTCCTCTCTTAGTTTTTCTCTCTCCCTCCATAGGCAAGTACATCTTGCATGAAAATGGAGAAATCTTCTATTTTATGAGTCTATTATATTTTTTATGTGATTCTCTATATGTTTAAAACTTGGTATTTTTGAATTTGGTGGATGGATTAGTGTAGATCTATATTTTTAGTTTAGAAATTTTTATGTGTTCTTGAGTTTTCTTTGATTTTGATTTCTAAAACTTGTTGTTCTATGTTGATGAGAATTTAATTTTGAGTACTTTAGAACTTTACTTTGTTGGATTTGGACTTTGTATGAGGTTTCTATGGAAGGAACAAAACTTGAATTTTTGGAACTTCCATGGATGAAACCTGATATTTTGGGATGAAGGAGCTCCATGCGACACACTTAGCATACGGCCTAGACTTTTCGCTCCAAAGTCAGCATGCGGCCATATTGTTGGATATATGACTAAAATCTGCATATGCGTCCCTTGGCAAAATGCATGAAACTTGAACGAATAAAATTTTACTAACTCCAAAAGATTTTATGCTGCCAAGAGTGTATGCGGCCAAGATGAGCATGCATCCTCGAGCTATGTGTTTCCTCTTTCATTGGACACATGACTCAGCACCACCTTGGCTCATCTTTTTATGAGTTTGTCTTATTCTTCTGACATACTTTATTGTATATCACATCAGTCATATTTATCACTTTATGTCACCTTTCTGACTCGTATTTATTGTCCATCACTTTGGCACTTGTCCCGAAGAGTGGACCTTATCCCACTCATGTGGCCTTGACATCCATGCGGCCCACGACTGCCTGCGGACTTGACACCCATGCGGCCTCGACTTCATGCGACACCCTGGCTATGCGCTTACTATTTTATGCACATATTGAATACTTGCTTGGTTTAAAAATGTTCTCATTTGATTGAATGATTGTGATGCTATGTGTTTAACTTAGAAAGCACTTGTATGACCCAGATGTGACCATGTGTTAAATTGACTAAGTTCCTAAAATGAGCCCTATATATGTGGCCTTATATGCACTTACTAATTTTCCTTGATCACCTTATTATACGTTGGATATAATAAGGGGCGTAGTTCAACTAGGAAGAAGATATATAATCTCGACCCTTGTTTGGTTTAAGGATTATGGTTATAATCTCGATGAGTTCTCATACTACTCTTATTCTCATCTATCAATATAAAAAAGTGATAATTAATATGACCAGTGCTTAACTGTTCTGTCCTGAATGACTTGCTACTTGATAACTTGTCCATGATCTTGACCTTAACCTTGATACTAGAACTTGATCCTGTGCTAACTATTGTATCCGTGTTGATACACTTAATCACACCGAGAGTGCTACTTGATATATATAGTGAGCTATCATGCCATATACTCTTGCTACGTGATATATGCAATTATTTCCATGCACAGATCTGGTAGTTGGACAGTGACTTTAGTCGTGGATAGATAGTATTGATTATTGCATCACACTTGAGTAAATCTATATTTAACTTGCGAGTAACAATATGGGTTCGTATCAAGAGTGGTCGTACTTAAAGTATGACATCTAAGAAGAATGTTCATGTGACCACGATATAAGATTCTATTAACCTAGGGTTAACTAGACAACTTAACTTGTAGAGCATTGGGAGGGAACGGTATCCCAAGATCGTGCATGTCAAGCCACCCTAAATTAGCTGAGAGTAAAGGCTGGCCACCATGGATACTATATATCATCCGCACTAGTGAAGTACAGTATCTAATCTAAATATAAGATTGAGCGAGTATCTTTCCTATAGAAAGCCTAGAACTGTTAATAATCGTTTATTAGCTCAGTGCCCTTGCAAGGGACTGGTGCATCTTATATATATATTCTTGCTCGTATATGATTGGTTCAGCTAGCCCTGCTTGATTAGGGCATGTTATGAGGATACTTATGTATTGCATTATTGGGATAACCCAAAGATCACATATCAAGCTGTAATACATGATCGGCCGTTTAAATTTCTTCTAATGCATGCCTAGCCGGGAAAGTGGGTTATCATGGCATGATAATTTAACCCATGTCCTTGTTTATTTATTGGGTTGAGTCATTATGTTACCATAATCCATGTACTGAAGATAGATTATTTTCTTCTATGTAATATCTCTGATTGTGTATTGTGCCTTCTGTTAAGTAGAATTAGGGACATAGACTATTATAGCATGATGGTGCAACTCATGTCTTTGTTTGGTTGTTGGGTTGCACTGTTGTGATATGATAGGTTGTTGACTAAAACTATGACACAGAGTTATTTTAGCTTGACCATAATCAAGGGACATATTCTATCCTGATGTGATAAGGCACTTCCTATCCTTGTTTGGTGAAGAGGTGTCATGTCATATCATGGATATGATACATGCCATTGATTGTTGGCTCACGTATCTCATTCTATTAAATTGGTTTTGTTTCTTTATTTTATGCTTCCTTCTGGTACTTGCTATTTGGAGTCTGACCCTACTAATTTTGCATGGCCTGGTTTAAAGCCAGCATCTGAGGATCAAGCTTACTTCTCCCTCACTGATGGCACACACTCAAAGGATGGCTGCTGAGGGACACGAGTGGATTTCTTTATTCACTACTCATCTTTTGTGAACTATATTCTTTTGGGCATTTAGCCAACCCTGTCATGTCCCATTACCAGAATACGGATATAGATACGGCCAGCTATCCCGTACAAGGTACTAAACGTCGTACGACGATCATGATTATAAATATACATGGGGTCCATGCTACAATCATATCACTTAGGGTCCCACGAACATCTATGTCTAAATCAGTCAAACAAAAAATGGTAATCATAGAGCATATATGATAAAGCAATAAGGTGTCCCAAATGATTTTAGCAAAATAGTTTGGAGACTAGCTGTACAAAATAAGAAGCTGGTAGAGTAACAAAAGTACATGACAGTGATCAGCTACAGTCTGATTTATATACAATTATGTAAGAAAACTAAATGTCCAGACTGTAGGATCGTATACCACCTCTAGAGGGGGGTAAATAGAGTAAGTGTGTATATATAAATATCCAAATTTATATATAATTATTGCTTTATCCAAACTCGGCCCGAACTCGGCTCAGGAACATAATCATCAATTAAAAATTCTAAGTTTAAGGACTACTTATAAACTGCATAAATAAATATAATCAGAGTATAAGTAAAGTTCAGAAAGAAAACTCAAACACAGAGAATTTTATCATGGTTTCCCTTGTGGAGGACTAGTCTAGGCCCGAGAAATCTTGCTCGGTATTAATCCACTATTTATGAAATAGGGTACACATGCGTCTTTTATCCGAAGAGCACACAAACTTCTTACAACACGAGCTTTTGATCAGTAGAGCTCGAGGACTTTTAACAGGAATAGAAAGCAGCTTTTAAATTAAGCTTGTACAACTCAACTCAACTTCTAATCGGAATGGCACTTGGGTACTTAGAAGGAAAGGGAGTTATCTTAGGAATGAGAAGGATTAAAAGCTCTTTGTGTAATAGAGAAAAAGAATGTTTGAGTGAATGAGTTATGTTAAAATATAAAAATTCTTCTCTATTTATAGAATTTTTTTGAGCCAAGTTCGGACTGAGTTCGGATGCTTTAACGTTCATAAATTTGAATGTTAGAGCCTGGTCATCCGGACAAGGAGGATGACTAGGAAATTTGTTCAGGGTAACCGAGTTCGGGCAGAACTCGTACTAAGTTCAGTTGGTCATATTCCAGATTATTTTGACTTAGATTGTTGAGTGGATTTGGGTTTTAGGCTCGAATCCAAAATGATTACTGGTCTGGATTAGCTTATGTATGAGTGGACTTTGGATATAGGTTCAATCTAAATACAGAAATTTTGTTTCGACTCACATAAGTCCTTAGACTCAAAAAGTAAAAAGAGTAACCCAAACACAATCATCATGTAGCAGCTTGTGACGAAGTATTACGACATTTTTTTGAACAAATTCATCTAAGTTGCAATGTATCAATCATAGTTTGGATTAATTACTAAAATTGGTTTGACCATGACCAGATGGGCCAACAATCTTCCCCATTTTGATAATTGACAAAACTGTGACTGATACGACAACTAAGATAAGATATATATTGTTCATGATATGTTGCTCCCCCACAATAATAGCTTGCAATGTTGATATCTTGATATGTCTCCCCCTTTGTCACTTGATCGAAATGGAAAACCTCTCCCGTAAAGTTGGAGCCAAGGTAAACAAGAAATGTGAAGCAAGAAATGACATAATAAACATAATATAACAAATATAAAGGAAGCAACCATAAAATAACATTCTATAGGAATATTTTGTAAATAAAGAGCAATATAAGCTTGCCAAATGTTAAACAAGTACAAAATATCATCATTCTAAAGATAACATCTCATAAAAGTCTCATAACTAAAGAAGCTTAACTAGAAATAATATCTCATAAAAGTCTCATAACTAAAGAATTATTACTAGAAATAACATCTCATAAAGATTAACATCATCTCATAATGCTAATATTATCATTAAATGCTAAGCTAATGATCTCTACTCTACTACTTATCATCGTCACCGGTCTCTGTCGAATGGTTGGGATCATAGAAAGCAGCAGTAGGATCAAAGTATCTCTGAGCATCTGGATCATCAATGCGGTATCCAATAAAGGAAGGATCATGAACCATATGAATCAGTCCATTGCCAGGGTACTGAGAGAAGCTATAATGCATATCCAAAAAAGAGTTGGATATAGCCTAAGCCTGGAGTGTGGTGGGGTAATCCATAGCATGATTGCATTCATCCTCTAGTCTGTGGTGAGCGTCTTCCAAACGGAAGCGATCCTGGAGCATAGTGCAGAGGTGCTCAAGAGTGATGGGTGGAGCAGCTAAGGTAGAAGCAATAGGAGGTACAGGTGGTGCAGATGGGACAATGACGAGGTAGCATCAACAGGTGGAACAGGTGGTAGAGCAGGGTCAGTCGTACATGCAGTAAAGAGATAGGAGGGCTCTGCTAGATAGGGACAATCATCTAATATAATGTCAAAGTGTTGAAATATGATAGGTAAATACATGGCATATAGTAGATTCTGCCTGTTCTTACGAGCTCGAACCATAGTTTTAATGATAGTCTTTGGAAAACTAAATAGAATCCCAAAGTGGAGATGGTAGATAGCACAAACCAAGTTTATGATATTATCAGTGGTGGTTTGCTTTAGAATAATTACAGAAAAAATAATGCAATGTAAGTCATAAAACTATTTGTTAAGGTGTTTGGCTTTAAGCTTACCTTGAGAATGAGGAACAAAAGTGCAAAAAGAATCTTTAAAGGAATATAGAGTCATGCCTTCAGGAATATAGAGTCGTGCCTTCAGGGAACGTGAATTTGGTGATATCGACAAGGGGTTCACCATCATTTGGAGTATGAAGTATCTTCCCCAAATCGTCAGCATCAAAGTCAATATTTATCCCGCTGACATGAGAATTAATGAAATCATCTTCATCAATAAGATTGCAATAAAATATTCTGATAGCATTTATATAGATTAAAAATCGAGAAATAACTATTCATCAAGTCCCAAAGCACGTAAAGTAGGCAGATATGCAGGAAATAAAGTAAAATTTATAGGATTTCCAGAACAAATAGTCTTGGTAACAAAATCATCAAACCACTCTACGAATTATTCAAGAGATAAAAATAAAAATCCATCATAAGCACCCTTATCGGACATTAATGGAGTGAACAAGGAATGAGGGATTTCTTTCTGAACATTGAAAGAGGATAATTCACCAGAACCTTTTCTTTTCTTAAACAACTTAGGAGCCATTTAAAAGAAAGAGGATGGAGAGGAATAGATGAATATACCTAAAAATAGGTAGAAAATGTGATAGAGAACCTTTAAATTCACCAGAATTCAAAGTTTGGAGAGTTGAGAGATGTTGAGGAGGAAGAACCAAAAACCTAGGGTTTGGAAAATTTAGGGTTCTTTGCCATGATAAAAAAGAAGGTCAAGGGGGCTGCGCCCCTCGTGGGGTTCAGGAGCAAATTCCCTGAAAGGTATTCAAATTTCCAGATCTGGCTATCTTTGGACAACTACCGTCAAGAAAAAAGACATCTTCAAGTCAGCGGATGCTTCAGAAGACTAGCATCATCAAGTGCTCTTGGTCCTTTTTCTTTTTTTCTATTTTTTCTATTTTGTTTATAGGACCAAATATACATCAGGTTCGCAGTTGGCACTAGGAAGCTCAAACCCATATTAAACCAGAACCTAGTCCACTCAAAATAGCCTGAACCAAACTAAACCTGGACCCAACATTCTGAAAATAGACCAACAGAGTTAAAACCAAACTCGGGCCGAGCTTGGTCACCCTAAGACCCAGTTTGCAATATTACTCCGTGAGAATAGGATTCTAACATTCAAATTTTTGAACATTAAAGCATCCGAACTCGGCTCAAACTCGGTTCAGAAAAACCCTATAAATAGAGATTGAATTCCATATTCTTATTCATTTATTCACTCACTTTCATATCTTTATCTTCCTGAGCTATAAACCTTCTCTATTTCCAAGATCAACTCCCAGCTTTCTAGTGCCAATGTAGTTCAATTTAGATGTCTGATCGAGTTATAAAAGATTGGTTTGTCAAGTTCTCTCTAGTGTTTGAAGTCGGCGTGCCCTTTCGATTAAACGCACGTGTTGAGTCTTTCGAGCCTTCGGATCAAATCTCAATGTTGTGAGAAGTCTGCAAGCCTTCGGATCAAAGTTTGTTATTCACTATTGGTGATTATAGTAGATACAACTCTGAGAAAAAGTTCTCGGGCCTAGACTAGTCCTCTAAGAGAAAAACCAGGATAAAATTATGGTATTTTCGTTTGCTCTTCTCAACTCTTACTTATACTCTGCCTCTACTTTGTTTATTATTTCTTGCTGCAGTTTATAAGTAGTCCTTAAACTTAGAATTTTTAATTGAGGTTTTTTATTTCTTCTGCACATGTAATTACTTTATTTATCCCTCTCTAGAGTTATTACATGATCTTACAATCCTACAATTAGTATCAAAGCATAAGCAAAATATAAGTAAAGTTTAGAAAGCAGACTCAAACACAAAAAAATTATCTTGTTTTTTCTCGTGGAGGACTGGTCCAAGCCAAGAACTCTTGCTCGGTATTAATCCACTATTTGTGAAATATGTTACACATGCACCTTTGATCCAAAGAGCACGCAAACTTCTTACAACATGAGCTTTTGATCCGAAGAGCTCAAAGACTTCTGACAGGAATAGAAAGCAAATTTTAAACCAAGCTTGTACAACTCGACTCAACTTCCAATCAAAATGGCACTTGGGCACTTAGATGGAAAGAGAGTTATCTTGGGAATGAGAAAAATTAAAAGCTCTTTGAGTAATAGAGAAGAAGAATGTTTGAGTGAATGAGTTATGTGGAAATATAGAAATTCTTCTCTAATTATAGAATTTTTCTGAGTCGAGTTCGGCCCGAGTTCGGCCCAAGTTCGGATACTTTAAGGTTCATAAATTCGAATGTTAGAGCCTGGTCATCTGGACGAGGAGGCCGACTAGGAAGTAGGTTCAGGGTACCGAGTTTGGTCCGAGTTCAGAAAGAACTCGTACCTAGTTTGGTTGGTCATATTTCAGATTATTTTGACTTGGATTGTTGAGTGGGTTTGGGTTTTAGACTCGAAACTTAGGTACATGATATATCCTAGCACAAAGGCCCAACCCTACAACTAAACAAGGATAATGGTTAAATCCATCACACTATGATAGTCAATCACTTGTCCAACTTGCTAATTGTGGAGTCTGAGGTTATCTCTGAATAATACATAATAAGTATCATCAGATCATGCCATTACTGAACATGAGCTAACCGAGCCAATAGATGATTATACAAGCACTTCACGAATTCTACTAGTTCTCCGTAGGGCTACTGTACTAGATCACGGTATTAGCGGTTCCAATGTTCCTATAGTAAAATAGTGGCTCGACATTATTTATAATAGGTCCGATATTATACTCCACTAAGGCAGATAATATACAGTATCTGTGGTGGCCAGCCCACAACGCACTTAGAATGAATCTCTGTGGGAAGGTTCAGTGGCATGATATAGGGATACCGTTTTCTCCTAATGTTACTACCACTTTTAGTTGCCTAATTAACCCTATAATTTTTTGAAATCTCAAGACGTGGCTACATGAGAATTTTCTTTAAGATATCGTACAAAATATGGGTATGCTAGATACGAATCCATGAAAGTTTAATCTGGATTCATCCGAGCGTGTATGCCAAATTCAACATTCAAAATCCTAGCCACGCTTTGGTACTTGACTCACAAATCATGCCCATGCTAGGGAAAAAGTATATATATAGTATCACACGATCAGAAATTTGGAGGCATTCTCGATGCACAACCCAAAAATAAATAACTTAACACGTAACACAGTATATCGCACCTTGGTGCACAGATCATGAATAATATCAGGCAATAATTGTATCGGCACGGATACAATATTCGAGTCTAATTAACAAGATCATAAGCATGAGTTTTAGCACAAGGTCAGGTTACTGAGTCCATTCTCCCTTAGAATCATAACATAAGCAATAACCAGGATTAACCACATAGAGGATGATAAGAAATATTCCAAATAAAATAAATAATCCCAACAAGAAAGTACTACGTGTACACAGGGAGTCACTAAGGATAATACGTGTCTAAGTCGTGCACAAGAAGGTCAGGCCGCATGAACCAACCCGGCCGCATGTTCTAACTGGCCGCATGCTCCTCGTGGCTGCATGCTCGTGCAAAATTCTACTACATGGGACAAGTGCCAAAGTGATGGGCAATAAATTAAGTATCAGGGAAGTAACATAAAGGTGGTTGATGTGACAAGGCATAAGTGTCAAAGAGAAAAGACAAAAGCACATAAATTTATGCAGAGACACAAAAGTCGTGTAGAGACATGCGCCTAAAAGAAGAGACGCATGGTTCGTGGCCGCTTAATCTCTTGGACACATGGAGTCAGGCCTTAGTGAATTTTTTTGCTTTCAAGGTACTATGCATCCAACTTTTGAAAGCATGAACCAAGCAGACATGCATCCAACAAGATAGGCTAATTCTTGAGGGAGAACATGGTACTGGGCCACATGGGGCTCCATCATCCCAGAACAACAAGTTCGTCGATGGAAAAACTCCAAGAATCCAAAAAACTAGTTTTGCCATAAATTTTCATCTCAACTCCAAATCATGTGGTTCAAAAGCCAAATTGCTCGAAATAAAGTGCTCCATCACATTGAATAATAAGTTTTCAAAAAAAAAATTGAAGATCATAACCAAAAAAACTCAAAAAAATCCACTCTCATAAAAAAATTGGATCTACAGCATTTCATCCACGAAATCCAAAAATATCAAGTTCTAAATATGCTTAAAATCATACAATAAACATAATAGACCAATAATATGGAGGGTTTCTTTATTTCTCATACAAGGTATACTTGCCTATAGAGGGAGGAAAAAACCTAAAAGGGAGAAGGAAAAGAAAGAATGAAGAGGGAGAGAGAAAGAAGTTGGGTTATATAGCTAGGGTTTAAGATTTAGACTATGGGTTCAACTCATGACCGAACCAACCCAAACCATAAACCAAGAACCAAGACAAACCAAAGAATGGGTCTAGTCTCAAGCAACAAATAAATAACATACCAACGAGAAATAATATGCTCCTAATACGTATACTGGGTACAAGAAGTGACATCTCTATCCACCTTAGAAAAATTTTATCATCGAAATTTGAATCCAAGTAAGGCTAGAGAAGTCAGGACAAGCACGATATAAATCTACTAGCAAATCTACACATGTAAGCAATAATATCGCAACACATAGGTGATTGCCTGATCACAAAATCTAAGATACAAAGGCATATGGTAGAATATACCTTCTGAATTGAATATGTTTGGGTACCAAGACCATATATCATCTTCGCTCTCCCACGTCGATTCTCCAAGAGTGTGATGGCCCTAGGCAACTCAGACAAGAAAAATAGTCCAGTTCTTGAGTACCTTCTTTCTTCGGTCCGAAATGGATATGGGTTGCTCATCGTAAGATAAGTCGGTACCAATGACTAATTCAGAGTGATTGAGATATGACTCAGATCCGGGACATACCTACGTAACTGAGATACATGGAATACATCATGCACCTCTTGTAGCAAAGAAGGAAAGGCAAGACTATAAGCTACATTGACTACCCGATCGAGAATATTAAATGACCCAATGTATCGTGGACGAAGATTTTCATGGACCCTGAATCTAATAACTCCATGGGTTGGCAAAATATACAAGAACACGTGATTGCCAACTCAAAAATCTAAAGGCCTATGATGCTGGTCTGTCTAGTGACGATGCTGATCCTACATAATCCGAAGTCGCTCTCTAATCTGCCTGACAACTTATACTGTCTGTATGATTATTTTGGGGCCTAACATCTTTCACTCACTAATGTTGTCCCATGCTAACAGTGATCTATACCTCCTGTCGTATAGTGCCTCAAAATGTGCCATCTGAATTATGGCCTGATAACTGTTATTATACGAGAATTCTACTAAGTGAAGGTGATTCTCCCAAGATCCACCTAAGTCTAGGATACATGCTAGTAATATATCTTCCAGGGTCTGGATGGTCCTCTATGATTGTTCGCCTGTCTGGGGTTGGTACGTAGTACTAAATCTTAACCTGGTACCCAATCTCTCGTGCAAGCTTCTCCAAAAATGAGAAGTGAACCTGGTATCATGGTCGGACACTATGATTACTGGCATGCCATATTGCCTTACAATCTGTCACATATACAAATCTGCCAACTGCTCTATAGATTGTCCCACTCTAAAGGAAAGAAAATATGCCACTTTTGTGAGTTAATCTACTATTACCAAACTGTATCTCGACCAGTCGGGGATCTAGGTAAACCGGTCACAAAGTCCATGGTGATATATTGCCACTTTTACTCTAGAATAGGAAGCGGTTGCAATAACCTTGTTAATCTCTGTTATTCTATACTTACTTGTTGATATGTCAGACAACATGATACGAAGCGTGCTATTTTTCTCTTTATTCTATTCTACCAAAAGTGTTGCTTGATATCTTGGTATATTTTTGTGCCTCCCAGATGAATGAAGTACTAGAAACTATGTGCTTCAGTAATAACTTCTTATCGAATATCCCTACTTGGTACACATAGACGGTTTCCAAACCTTAGCATTCCATCCGCATGATTCGTCAACTCTTTTCGAAGACCGAACTCACATTCTGCCTGTCTTCTGAATCTTTAGGTTCTCTGCCTGAGCTATCTTGATTCTATTCCCCAAAGTTGACTGGATGTATAGACTTTCCAGAACTCCTGTATCCCATGGAAGTACTATCTCAATTCCTATCTCTTGTAAGTCTTCTAGAATGTGCTTCTGAGTGGTCAATATAAATTCTCTACCTCTTTTACTAAGTGCATCAGCTACTACATTTGGCTTACTTGGATGGTATTGAAGTTCTACGTCATAGTCTTTTAACTACTCTAGCTACCTTTTTTTATCTCATATTTAAGTCCTTCTACGTGAATACATATTTCAAACTCTTATGATCTATGAAAATCTCCACCCGATTTCCATATAAGTAGTGCCTCCATAGCTTAAGTGCAAACACTACTGCTGCTAACTCTAAATCGTGAGTTGGATAGTTCTTCTCATGATCTTTGAGATACCAAGAAGTATACACTATCACTCTCCCATGCTGCATCAAAATACATCCAAGCCCCTTGCCAGATGCATTATAATATGCCGTGAATCCTCCGGAACCTGCTGGAAGAGTAAGGATTGGTGTAGAGATTAACTTCTTTTTAACTCTTTAAAGGCTATCCAGCATTCTGCTGATCACACAAATTTAACTTTCTTGCATGTTAACCGAGTCAAATGTTCTGAGAACTTAGCAAAGTCTGACACAAATCTTCTGTAGTATCCTGCCAAGCCCAGTAAACTATGCACCTCTGCCACCGTCTTCGAAACTGGCCAGTTCTCTACTATATCTACCTTATTGGGATCAACTGACACTCCTGCTCTAGAAATAATCTTCCCAAGAAAGGATATGTGATCCAGCTAAAAATCATACTTACTAAACTTTGTATATAACTGGTGCTCCCTCAAAGTCTGTAGTACTATCCTGATATATTCTTCATGTTCCTCCTCATTACGAGAATATACAAGGATGTCATCGATAAATACTACAACAAATAGGTTTAAGTATGACATAAAAATATAGTTCATCAAATCCATGAATACCACTGGATCATTAGTTAGTCCAAATGGCATAACTAAGAATTTATCATGCCCATATCGTAACCTAAATATTGTCTTTGGTATATCCTGCTCCTGAACTCGCAATTGATGATTTCCTAATCGCAGATCTATCATGGAGAAGACTCTTGCTCCGCTTAATTGGTAAAATATGT